>VWZF01000980.1:181588-214845 GCA_013396755.1 Sclerurus mexicanus | reverse complement strand
TTTTAAACAGAAAGCAGAGTTCAGTAAATAAAGATAAATGATTGTGCTCCTTGTCTGCAGACCCTGGAGCTAAACTGAACAGGCCTCTTATGGTTTGGACCTGCTTCATTGACTGTTCAGACAGCCCAGTAATACGACAGATGTACCCAGCCGTTCCCTCTTCCCCGCTGTCCATTAGATTATGTTCATTTTGTCTGAGATGCCATTATAAGTCTCAAGGTCAAATAAGTCACAGAGAGGAAAGAGGAGGACTAATTTTTTTTCCCTGCCGCCCTCCCTGCATTAGGACTCGTTTGTGACTTGCAAAGCACATCATCTTTTAAGGTGCACATACAGCTCAGCACAATTTATTGAAATAAAATGCAGGTGTAACATTCACCCAGAGGCCGTTCCGGCATGACAGCAGAGGAGACTTCTCAAGAATGGTTTGGGCTGCTTTCCTAAATTTCTGACGAATTATTTGTAAGTAAAATATATTAAAGAGGAGCTTTCCAAAGGAGAGAGAAAAAAAAATCAACAAATAGACGGAAAAGCAGATCACAAGATCTAAAGGCTGTTTTTTGAGGGACACCAGGCAAGTTGTAACACACTGAGTAGAGTAGTTGAAATGTGGAGGAGGGCAAGGAGGATGAAACAGCAGTTCTGATGTAACAGTACTAAATATTCCTAAGAACCCAAACTTGTTAAAAATTTTGGGAATTAATTTTATTATTGGTTACAGCAGGGTGTGTGTCATCCCACTGGAATCTTGGGTAGCGACTAGAGATGCCTGAGAACAGAATTTCCACTCTCAAGCCTGTAATGGTAGAACTAAACAAATAATAAATCAGGGACTGACTTTCTCTTCTTTATGGAAATATTTCTATTCTTTAAGGAAAACTAAAGAATGGCTAATAATGAACCCCAAATAGGCTTAATTATGCAGATAGCATGATTGTTTTCCCAGAGACTGATTTTCAACAAGTGGGAAGATATCCATTTTATTTCTGTGACTTTTGAACTATGCTCCTACATAAAGCTCGACTCATGAAATTTAGAGTTAGGAAAGAGGTGGATTTTTTGCCCCCTTTTTTTTTTTAAAGGATGTTACGTTTGCCTTTTTTATTCATTTTCACGGTTAGCAAGTTGTTACATTTGGAGGGGGAAAAAAAAGGATGAATACTGTTTAGGGTGAAAGATTCAGAAAGGAGCACAACCCTACCCCCCAAAAACAAAACAAAACAAAAGAAACAAATTATAAAAAAAACCCAGACAAACAAAAACCCCAACAAAAATGGCACAAAACAAAACCTCAAATAAAACCAAATTAAAAAAAAAAAAAAAAAAAAAAAAAAACCACAACAATTTTGAGTTCTACAGCATTTTAAAANTCAAAACTCGTGACTCTCCAAACCTGACCCTTTAGAAAGTCAGAGGAAGAACCAGGCAAATATAAGGAATACAGAGAGAAATATAAACTACTATATTAAATCAAGTTTAAGTGACTTTAAAAGTCTACTAAGGTTCAATTTTACTTAAAAAATAATAAAAAAAAAAATAAATAAAAATCAGGCACTGAACTGGTAGTGTTCCCAGAGAGAGAATTCGTGCTTGTGGCATTTAAAGCTGCTTGTTCCTGCCCGTGCTTTCCAAGGCTGCCAAGTGCATCAGGCAGAGCCACACAGGGAGGCTCAGCCTGCCCTGCCCCTGCTCCAGGTTTGCCAGACGTAAACCAGCTTTTGCCCAAAGCCCCACAACAGCACTTCTCTGTAGTTTGAGCTAATAAGTCTTCCTTTGTTAGGACTGTAGGAGCAAAAAAGCCTGAGGGAAGCACGAGGAAATGCTGAGCAACTGAGATGCTCCCCGAGGCCAGGCTTGCACTCCAAAAATTCGAACGGCAAAGGAGCCGCTCTGCCCTTTCATAGGTTACCACGTCCCATAACCCCAGATGATCTGGTCAAGGCTTTGCTCTTCCCCCTTTCAACTCCCCATGGGAAGTCTTGACANTTATTATTGGTTACAGCAGGGTGTGTGTCATCCCACTGGAATCTTGGGTAGCGACTAGAGATGCCTGAGAACAGAATTTCCACTCTCAAGCCTGTAATGGTAGAACTAAACAAATAATAAATCAGGGACTGACTTTCTCTTCTTTATGGAAATATTTCTATTCTTTAAGGAAAACTAAAGAATGGCTAATAATGAACCCCAAATAGGCTTAATTATGCAGATAGCATGATTGTTTTCCCAGAGACTGATTTTCAACAAGTGGGAAGATATCCATTTTATTTCTGTGACTTTTGAACTATGCTCCTACATAAAGCTCGACTCATGAAATTTAGAGTTAGGAAAGAGGTGGATTTTTTGCCCCCTTTTTTTTTTTAAAGGATGTTACGTTTGCCTTTTTTATTCATTTTCACGGTTAGCAAGTTGTTACATTTGGAGGGGGAAAAAAAAGGATGAATACTGTTTAGGGTGAAAGATTCAGAAAGGAGCACAACCCTACCCCCCAAAAACAAAACAAAACAAAAGAAACA
Source organism: Sclerurus mexicanus (assembly GCA_013396755.1). Lineage (NCBI taxonomy): Eukaryota > Metazoa > Chordata > Aves > Passeriformes > Furnariidae > Sclerurus > Sclerurus mexicanus. The sequence goes on along the minus strand of VWZF01000980.1, from coordinate 212,332 downwards.
AATTATAAAAAAAACCCAGACAAACAAAAACCCCAACAAAAATGGCACAAAACAAAACCTCAAATAAAACCAAATTAAAAAAAAAAAAAACAAACAACAAAACTCACAACAATTTTGAGTTCTACAGCATTTTAAAAGTCTCAAAATTAACTTATTCGGTATATCTGAGAAGAAGGAAAGTAATATTATTCATATTTTGCTGATCAGAGATCTAGAGAGACTGAGGAATGCAGCACACCTAAAGTTGGTTGATTTCAGCAGAACTTGGAACTAATTCTTCTCCTCACTTTTGAATCTTTGTGTCGGACAGTCCTCCCTCTTCAGACTGAGGAGAGGGCAGACATGAGACAGGCAAGCTGGATCCAAGGCAGCAATGGGTAACTCTATTTTAACAAATGAAAATAATAGACAAAAAAAGGATGTTCAGGAAATAATTCATAAGGGCAAGTTTTAATCCTTAGGTCATCTTAGGGGAACTTAACCTGACCAAAAACCCCTTAGTGTTCAACAGCTCAAAACTCGTGACTCTCCAAACCTGACCCTTTAGAAAGTCAGAGGAAGAACCAGGCAAATATAAGGAATACAGAGAGAAATATAAACTACTATATTAAATCAAGTTTAAGTGACTTTAAAAGTCTACTAAGGTTCAATTTTACTTAAAAAATAATAAAAAAAAAAATAAATAAAAATCAGGCACTGAACTGGAAGTGTTCCCAGAGAGAGAATTCGTGCTTGTGGCATTTAAAGCTGCTTGTTCCTGCCCGTGCTTTCCAAGGCTGCCAAGTGCATCAGGCAGAGCCACACAGGGAGGCTCAGCCTGCCCTGCCCCTGCTCCAGGTTTGCCAGACGTAAACCAGCTTTTGCCCAAAGCCCCACAACAGCACTTCTCTGTAGTTTGAGCTAATAAGTCTTCCTTTGTTAGGACTGTAGGAGCAAAAAAGCCTGAGGGAAGCACGAGGAAATGCTGAGCAACTGAGATGCTCCCCGAGGCCAGGCTTGCACTCCAAAAATTCGAACGGCAAAGGAGCCGCTCTGCCCTTTCATAGGTTACCACGTCCCATAACCCCAGATGATCTGGTCAAGGCTTTGCTCTTCCCCCTTTCAACTCCCCATGGGAAGTCTTGACATTCACTTCTTTGCAAGGCTATTTTGGTCTTTTCAGTTACATGCTATGGTGATGAGTGTAGATTATTCCTCAGGGAAGTGAGGAAGGACCGCTTTGTAGACACTTTCCTCACCCTCTGCATGCAAGATTAAACACAAGTTGATGTGAAGTATGCAGGGTTAGAAAGAATAGAGCCATAAGATTTTTAAAATATGAATCCACTCAACTGAAACATAGACTAAAGTCTTGCAAATGCATTTTTGAGTGTGCTGCATTACTTCCCCATCGAGAGTTCTCCACATGATCCCTTGAGATATGCGGTCCTCTGAAGCCTGTAAAATTATTCTAATCAGCATTTGCTTAGCACTTCAGAAGTTCTGGCAAACACAAGCTAATTAATTCTTACAGTTCCCCCAGAGAAGAAAGATCTCATTTGGTTGATGGTAGCACAGAGGCAAGGATGGTATAAGTGACATGCCCAAGGCCATATTTTGGGCTAGTGTTTGTCACAAAATTGGAAGTTTGGGACTAGCTACCAAATCAAACCACCCCAACCCTTCTATGATTTGAGAACATCAGATGCAACCCGCAGTATCTGATAAAGTCAAATAACTTTCCAGTACCTTGTGCCTAGCACTAAATCAGCCTGACAGCATTTCTGCTTGCAGTTATTCAAAGGAAGATGTTTCTCATCATCAATGCACAGGAAAGTTATGCACAAATGAGAGGAACTTGAACTGTAGAGGTATTTTAGCTGGAAGAACTATATGTCTGCTTTAGTGGGGAAATTATGCGGCACAGAGATTGGGAGAAAAAGAGTGGGAAAAAGATGTTATGCATCACACACACTTCTAAACAGCTTCTGCATTTTATCCTTGTGAGAATAAATTGAGTGGGCTTCATGTTTTCCTCTTGGTATGTGACATTTGCTACTGGAACAGGCAGCAAAACTTAGGGAAAATTTAAAAACAATCAAAGTCAGGGTGATTGGGGCTCTGAGCAACTTGGAGTGGTTGAAGATGTCCCTGCTTATGGCCAGGGAGCTGGAGATGAACATTAAAGGTCCCTTCTAATCCAAACCATTCTATGATTCTGGGATTCCAGGAAATCAGGAATTGTCTAGAGTGTGAGATGGAGAATTCAAAACATATGATGGTTCTTGTTGCATAAAGTATATCATATTATACCTATGTCAGAATCATAAACTCCTAATTTTCAGAAATATTCAGAAATATTGGGAAAGTAAACACAAAGTAAAGCTCCCATCATGATGTTATCAAGTAAAGACCATTCACTGACTATTTGTTTATCATTAGTTTGTTCTGAAAAGGCTAGAATAGGGTGTTTAAATTTTGCCAAGGAAATGGATTTCCTGACCTACTCTGACCCTTACCCATTTTCATAAAACTTTCAAAATTTTGACCAAAAAGGCATTGAGGGGTGCCCTTTGCGAGTACATAGTTGACCAAAGATTATCCTCAGTGTAATACGTGTTAATAATTCCTCCTTCTTGTGGTTCAATGTGAAAAGTGTTTCCTAGTGGAATCTCTATAAAAAAAAGAGAGAATGAGAGTGGTTAAGTAGGCACTGAAATTTCTAGGTAGGGAAAAATATATCCCTTTTGAGAATAGAAGAAAAGAGGAAAAAAAAGAAAGAAAAAAAAAGAAAGGAAAAGAAAAAGGAAAGGGAAAGGGAAAGGGAAAGGGAAAGGGAAAGGGAAAGGGAAAGGGAAAGGTCCTTGAAGACTTTGTAGGGGCCTGAATGATCATGAGAAGGGAAANAAGGGAAGGGAAGGGAAGGGAAGGGAAGGGAAGGGAATTACAAAATAATGTTACTTTTATGGTCCACTATTTTTCAGATAACCAATTCAATAAAATCAGCCCTTTTCTATCAACAGTTGTTGATGAAGTACTTTTAGAGGGACAGGGCCATACCCATTGTGTCTTTAAACCTCCACTGGTAGGGATTGTTGTGATACCACTGACTTCAGTCTGCAGAACCCCTTGCACACTTTAACTCATTTTGTTAGTATTTTTATGCAGTTAGAAAAGCCCTGCAATAAAACTGGATTGGAAAGAGGAGGAATATGAAAAGAAATCTAAGTGCATGAAATGAAAATTATTTTCCCGAGGCAAGTTGTATTAAAGATTGAACCAAAAAGTTATGTAAGTTTTCTGTAACTTGCTGATACTTCCATTGGATGGTACTTCAGTGTTTTCTTTCTTTCTTTCTTTCTTTCTTTCTTTCTTTCTTTCTTTCTTTCTTTCTTTCTTTCTTTCTTTCTTTCTTTCTTTCTTTCTTTCTTTCTTTCTTTCTTTCTTTCTTTCTTTCTTTCTTTCTTTCTTTCTTTCTTTCTTTCTTTCTTTCTTTCTTTCTTTCTTTCTTTCTTTCTTTCTTTCTTTCTTTCTTTCTTTCTTTCTTTCTTTCTTTCTTTCTTTCTTTCTTTCTTTCTTTCTTTCTTTNTTCTTTTTCTTTTCTTTCTTTTCTTTTTTCTTCCTTTCTTTTCTTTCTTTTCTTTCTTCTTTCTCTTTCTATGTCATGGGTGCTGTACTGTAATGATTTTGGTTAGAACATGGAGACATGAAATACTATAATGCAGGAAGCTGAAATATCTTCAATACATGGGAGAATATGAGAGGATCTGGAAATGGAAACTCTCATTAGTTTGTACTGCCCAGTACCTGACATTGCACTCATCCTGATCTATTTGATCTATTTGAATATCAGCTTTGAAATTACATGTGAATACCATCTCAGGGTCTAAAACATTAGGATTTTTTTCTCTATGATATTATCCTTTTCTCAATTTCTTCTTTGTATCCCTACATATAACTCTAAAGAATTCTTCTTTCTCTTGCGATATTGTTTCACCTTTATGATGTTGCAGCTACTTACCACACCTGGCATATGGGAGAAGATGGATTTTGTAGGGATGATATTTTGCTGTAGATGGGTACCAGGAGAAAAGTCCAGGCAAACCAGGGAAATGAATGAAACATTTCTTCCTACAACAGGGATGAATGGCATCCAATGAAAACAAAACTTCATCAGACTTGTATTAGAAACTGAAAAATTATCTATGTCTTAATCTTTTGAGCAAAAATTAATGTCAATGAATGCTTGATGCATAATAACTACACAGTGTTTTCTGCATTATGCCAATAGTTTACAAATCCAAAGAGCTGCACTTACATTATGTAATTTGTTTTCCTAAGATGACTTGAAAAAGAAAAATGTCAAGTAATTATATACTTGTTACTCTCAAGAATTTTCATTCCAGGCTCAAGATGAAGACTAATACAAGAATTTGGGAAATAGTCTATAATTTCTGTTTACTTATTTGATGTAGTTTACCTTTATTGCTATGGGGTTTTAATTGATAATTCAATAGAATATTTATATTCTGTCTTGAGGTTGCTGCACTAATTCTATTAATTCCTGGAGTGGCTACACAACATTCTGTTGGAATTGTTATTTTCTTCTTAATAGAATATAGCAACAGACAGCAAGTGATTCAGCATACGGTAGATTGTTCCATTTATTGAAAATCAAGATACTGTATTTGCTCTATTACAATAATGAAGTTGATGATTTCCAATCTGTTTAATAAACTGTTTCTGCATTTGAATATTTATATTAAATCAACCAGCTGGTGAGATAACATCATTGTTTCTACTCAGAAATATATAGCAATTAATAACACTAAACATATTATTTGATTTTTTTGCCTCAAACAGGATCACATGAATTTTCATGCCCATCCCATGCAAATTTGGAGTTCAACCTTGGTTTTCTAATTTTAAAGTTTCAGCTATGAATATTTACAAAACTGCATAGAAACCTCCCTTGGGGAAACTGAGGCATAAAGTAATCACAGAGCAGATGTCAGAATGGACTTCAATCCTCTCTAACCTCCAATACCATCATACATTTGCCTTTAATCACTTGAGTGATTGCTCTCAATCATGCAGCAGTAGGAATAGTTTAACAGGAGATGGTGTGATGTGATGTCATCAAGTCCATTCACCCCTGACACTGTTTGGTTGATCATTATAATATTTTATATCCAATGCCCCTACAACAGAAGGGGGTTGGAACTAGATGATCTTTAAGGTCACTTCCAACCAAAACCATTTTGTGATTCTATGATCTGTACGGGTAGGCTGTCAGTAACTTGCAACCAGCTGTTTGCAGCAAAAAGCGTTAACATTTCTGGTTCTTCACTTCTTCATACTGTTGGGGTTCTAATCCTTCCACTGCTGATCTGCATCTTGCCCTGGTGCTGACAGATTTTGACATATCCTTGTGTGCCACAGCTTTAAGCATGGGAGTGCTCCCATGGTGAAGTCTGGGACTTGAGACTCCAGATGGACACAGTCACTGAAGGCAAGTGCCAAAGAGGCAAAATTTTGTTGGTAGATCTCTGATTCATTGGGTGTATGGTGATTTCCACCAGTGAAGGATGGGCCAGCTGGATATGAAAAAGTGGATATGATTTGTTTTGCTCAAATTTGCTAAACAAAAGAGCTGCCAGGAGAGCAATGTTGAATTTTCAGCAAGCCATTGGGGGACTGGAAGCAGCAGGGAAATCTTATCATGTATAAATCCATAGAGAGAAATGGCCAAGCAGTCTTTTGGCCCTATTTATGTGCCCTTTTCAAAGGAGCCTATGAACGTGCAGAGGGGTGGAACTGGTAGAGCTCTAAAGAAACTTAACAGGGTTATAGAAATTACTCCAAAAACCTACAGGATGTATTAGAGAGTTATTTCTTCTCCACAGGTTTCTTTGAACCATCTCAATAGAAGTATATTTCATTGTATGTTTGATTTTACAAGGTGGTTTAAAAAATTAGATGAGAAAGTTTGTAATTTTCTATGAAGCCCTATAGGATTTTTCCATAAGGGAAATATCTCTGTGTATCTAATACATTCAGGATATTACATTGCACAAGAATTGCTAATGAAAAATTTAACTCTTGGTACTTCTTTAAGCACTAATGAGAGAAAGACTGCTTAGGAATATGTGCAAACTATCCAGTGAAGTGCTACCGTGGATAACACTGTGACTTGGGGAAAGAAACAAAACAAAACAAAAGAAGCAGCCTGTGAATATTTATGAGTTGATCTTATGACTTATCTTTGTATTGACATTTTCAAGTTAAAAAACATTTGACTAAAGGAAAATGGCTAGTTCTTGGCAGCAACAGCATCATTCTGCAAATTTCCTAGCCTAGAGGCAGCATGCAGAAAGAAGTAAGAGCAAATGATGTATACTTTGATGTAAGGTGTAACCCGGGGGGACTGCCAACCAAAATCGGGGAGGGGGATATGAAAAATTAAAATGAAACAGCAGAATAAGTCGCTGCCTGTAGGATGAAGTTTAATCTTTCAGTACCATTAGTGATAGAATGGAAGGATAATGGGGAGAGGGCACCAGCAAAACAAGTGGCTCTTTGTTCTGTTGGTTTAAAATTGTTTATTTCTGATGGTTTCAAGTAATTAAGGGAAATTGCAGACTCTAACTATAAGAGAGATCGTTAAAGAAAGTTTGGCAAAGAGAAAAGAAAAGATAAAGTTCATTGTCCCAATTAGATGAGATGTGTTTTCCTGGTGGAAGCCACCCAAGAAAACCTGGAGGGAAAACAAGGAACAGGCGTAATCACAGTTACAGCCCAGAGAATCAGACTGAAGATCAATCTGGGGAAAAAAATAATACACATTGATTTACAGCTTCACAGACAAAGGCAAATGATGGGCTGTGTAAATCACATCATTATTGTTATGCAAAACTAGGAGGCAACAGTGTCAGGAAGCTGAGGCTGCTAATGGCAGCCCTAATCCTGTGAAGACTCAGCAATGTGCTGAAGTATGTAAATAACTCTGCTGCCTTCAGAAAGACCTCACAGATTTAAAGTTAAGCACATGCTTAAGTATCTGCAAGATGATAGCCCCAATAAAATACATGTTATGTTCTCTTTTCCTAACCAACAAATTAGCAGTCTCTATTTTGCATGGTATAGTTATCATCAGGGGATTGGAGGTTTTTTAGCCTATCACTGAAAAAGCTTATTATCATAAAAATGAAATAGCTTGGAAAATCAGAAGATGAATTCTAATAGTTTCTTAAACTTGTCACTCATTTAGCACTGAATCCTGTTATGGTACACCCAATAGCCCATTTCAGAGGCTTGGAATCAGATTCCTCTTCACACAGGAACTAAATAACTTGCAAGTGAGTAGTGCAGTGCATGTAATTCAAAGAGGACAGGAGACTTCTCTAGACCCTGGGTAACCTGTGCTCTAGCACAGCTGGAAGACCACATTTCAACCTTTTTTTAGATCCTGAAATGATGCTTTACAAATACATTGTCTTTTAACCCTGCTTGTAGGTGCCTTGGGGAGGGAGGAGCCTCATCTTGTTTTGCTTTGGAAGCCAACAGGAACTACCAGACATAGGGATTTGTTCACCCAAAGGTTTCTGGTGTATCTTTTTCAAATGCTGCTAGAGGGAATGGCAGCCAGGAGCATTTGTGGAACAAGGATTCATGGGAGCAGTAGAGACATGGTTGCGTAGTTTCCAATATATCTTGCTATGACTTCTTGCAAGCTCTGAAACGTAAAGGTTTTCACTCAGCCTAGTATGTTCAGGTGAGCTTTGTTGTTCCATAACGTAACCTAAAGATATTTTGAAATAAAGAATCAGTATATTCACCCATTACTGCTTTTCAGCTAAACCATGTCTACTCATCTCTTCTCACTGGTGACCAGTGACAGGACCCAAGGGAACAGCATAAAGCTGTTTCAGAGGACATTTAGGTTGGATATGAGGAAAAGAGTCTTCATTCAGAGGATGATTTGGCACTGAAATAGGCTCTTCAGGGCAGTGATCACAGACCCAACCTTGTCAGAGCTCAAGGAGTATTTGGACAATGCTCTTAGGGACATGGTGGGATTGTTGAGGTTGTCCTGTGCAGGACCAGGAGCTGGATTTCAATGATCCTTGTGGGTCCCTTCCAACTCAGGATATTCTATGATTCTATGATTTTATACACAGCTCTAGCCTGCTATGAAGGAAGGAACATCGCTGCCTGAAAGAAATTCTTGAATCATCTTATCTACAGTGTTAAAGTGGCCTTGGAATATCACAGAATTTGGGAAGGTTGAGGGCCAAGAGAAAGGGTGTTGATGACACACTGGTTAACTGTAACTGGATGAAAGGCTGGAAAATCTTTCTCCATTTGCTGCTGACCCAATTCAGATCTGATTTATTGGACACAATTAGTTTGCATTCAGTGTCTTTCTGAGTTATGAGGCCAGACAATGATTTTCCTTGCTGCCTGCACACACACTGGAAGAGGGTCCTTGCTTTCAATGACCACTCAAGCTCTCCCAGTGTGGTGAGTATTATTAGGGTTATAAAGATCAAGGTAAAGGAGGTGGCAGTCTCCTTCTCCTGTTGTCCGTAAAGTTTTACTGTGCAAAGTTTTAATTGCCTTTCAGAGCAGATTCCTCAAGTAGAATTCCACTCAGCCGGCACATTTAACAAAGGAATTAACTCTTGCATTGCAGTCTCACCTTTGATAAAGGATGTTTAGTTTGAGCTGTCAACAAAATTATTGTACTTACCACTTCTCAGGATTTGTCCCAGTGTATGAATATCATTATTCTTTGCCTATCTGAAAGATTTCAAGGCCCTTTCTCAATTTACTCTCCAAGAAGTCCTTGTAGTGCTCTGTGATTATCAGCAATCAAAATGAGATAGTATGGGGTTTATATCATATCAGCTTTTCTTGGAACACCAACCACAAGATCAAGGAACTCTACTGTTATTGCTATTATCATCACTTGAATTGCTGCACCATGTGTAGGACGGGGTCAAGCATCACACTCTAGCTGCAGTCACTGATGCAAACACAGAAGAGAGCAGAACAGAGCAGAACAGAACAGAACATAGGTGCCCATTGGTACAGACAACATACAACCTGCCTCTTAGGTTTATCTAAATCTTTAGACTTACCTGACTGTAAGAGGAGACACAACAGATGGAGGCTGCAAACAGATGGAGAAGCACAAACTAACACTGAACAGCACACTGGGTGTCTTGCCATGGCCATTACCCTGTTTCATCAGCAGGGAAACAAAGGCAGGGGAAAACAGTCTGTGCAGGGCTCAGGATGCTCCGCTTTAGATTCTTGTCTTTAGGTATCTAATAATGTCAGAGTTATCTGGGATCCCTATAAAACCAGTGGAAAGAGACAGAGAGGCATGGATTTTTAACCCATCCTAGGAATGGAATAAAAGTACCTTCCAAGGTGTTTGTCTAGTGTGTAGTTAGCACTGAGTAGGCAAAGAAGGCAAGGAGGCAATTTTGGCTTTCTAGATGTGTATTTTAAGGGCTAATTTTTAGTTAAACAAAACCAATCAAGTGGAAAAATTAAGACCAACAGCTGCTAGTATCTGATCATCTTCACAACTCTGCATACAGGCACTTGAAAAAGCTGCTGAGGCAATTTGGAGTAAACCTTTCAAAACATGGAGAATAAAGCTAAGGAAAGAAATGTCACTCCTTCAGCTATTCCATGGGTAAAACAGATTGATAGGAATTGCAGTACATATACACACACATGCACACACACACACATTTATATCTTTCCAATTAAGAAGGAAAAATATAGAATCTGCTGGGTTGAACTGGAGCACTAGTGAATTATCTAGTCCATCCTTTTGCCTGGGGCAAGACTGATTTAATTATCTCTAACACTTCTCTGATGGATGAGTGTCAAACCTTCCCTTGACTATCTCCAATGAAGGTGATCTGACTACCTCCCTTGGGTGACTTGCTTCATTGCCTTAAATGTACTAATAGTTATGAAGTTTTCCATAACAGTCAACCTAAATATTCAGTGCTTCATTCAGAACCTATCACTCTTTTTTTTCCTCTTTTTTTTTTTTTTTTTTTCTNTTTTTTTTTTTTTTTGTTCTCACTGACTAATGAGGATAATTGGTTCCTCTCCTTTTTCAGGGACATGCCTTTATGTGTTTATGGACATTCATCATGACTCCCTTTAGTCTTTCCCTCTCCAGACAGGACGTGCCTGGTTCTCTGAAACTTCAGTGGTAAGAAGCCTGAGGCAGAAAGATGAACGTGTTGCAAAAGGCAGAAATACAGGCATTTTTTAAGGTAACAAGGAAGACTGGGCATTTTGCATTGCCAGAGACTGAAGAACTGACTTTCACAAATATGAGGAGTATGAAGGTAAACCAGGAAATATAACTGGTAAAATTAAAATGAGCTATGAATGCAAAATATCATTCGTATGTGAGGGATACCACATGAGGGGAAGTGTCAGTGGATGGCACAAACAAGGGTTCTGCTGTGACCCATATCCATAAATATAAAGACAGGGCTCTGGTGCTCAATCTCATAAGTAGTAAACTGAAGAGCAAAAAAGAATTCCCAAGGGTGTGTTTCCAAACCTAGTAAAGTTTGCATAGCTAAGACTAGTTGCTCTGTGACCCTTCCACCTGTTAGAATTTACCCTGTCCTCTCCTCATCTCTGATTTAATTTTGAATAGCAGACAAGGGGTTCTTCACAAAGAGGCATTTAAAAGGTTAAAGGGGAGAGGAACACCAATAAAGCCTTCTTTGTATTTTATTCTGTCATGTGGGTTAGCTGTCCCCCAGCCTATTCAGTCTGAAATGGCATCAACACTCCATAGAGACCAATTCATCCTCCTGTTCCTGAAGTGCAAACAATTCATAGAATAAAACAGCACCAGAAAGCAAGAAGAAAATCTCTGTGGGGCTGCCAAGAGTCTAGCTACATGCAGTGAAATCACCAGATTTCAAAACAGGAAGGAAGGGTGGTTAACTCAGGCATTGATTGAGGCACTGGACATAGAACTCTCTCAGAGGTATTTAGAGCACTATTTTGTACAGCACTGAGCTTGCCACAGTCTTTATTGTGTTTATTTTCACAATGATATTATTCCTGGTAAAATTCACATACGGTAAATTCAGGTAAAGTAGAGAGTAAGACACAAATTTTCAGAAGGACTTGTTCTGATTTCATGAAGTTTTGGGAAATCAGTGGCACTTGGGCTTCTACACACTTGAGAATCTGAGCTCTAGCTGGAAAAGCTCTGGAAAACCTTTTTGCTGTAACGTGAATTATTTCCATGTTCTGAGGCTCTCCTTTTAGCATGCTACCACTCCCACCTCATCACCAGCTGAAAGAAAACTATGCTTACACCTCCAACATCCTCAGATAAAACACTACAGCTTAACTGAAACTACCAGCAAAGATTGGGATGGAACTTTCAGACTGTGAAAGTTGAACTGGATCAGCTGTATATGTCTTATGTTACCTCTGCAATAATGGTGCTTCTTCCTGTATTTGCATTTTGTAAAATGTACTAACTGAAGGACATACTTCTAGAAGTGAATTTATAACCAATGGTCTTATGCAGAACAAAGCAATGGTTTGGGCAGGGGTGTATGGCTCTCTCTGACAAAGCTGAGCTCTAAAACTCTGCTGTTTACCCTGCCAGGATCTCTTTCTTAGGTCCATATCTCTTCTCAAGTCTCATAATCTGTGATTTTACTGACATGAGACTAATTCAAATGTAGATTACAGGATGAGTAAGTAGCTGTGAATGTAATTTTAGTAGCCATAAATAGTATATCACAGAGATGACAACTAAAACAAGGTATTCCCAATGCCTTATCAGTATCCCAGTCTCCATACTCGTCTTGCCATGAAACCAGCAACTGACCTCTATCCATACTTTCACTCCCACAAGGAAAATGGCTGTTTTGAAGAGAGTCTGGGGCAAGCTAAGAAAATTAATCCTCTACCTTATCAGAAGTTATAAATGGCTGCTGGGAAGTCTTGAGAGATTACCCACTGGCTGGATATCAGAACTTCATACTGAAGAAGCAGCACTTGACTGTTGACATTTGTTATTAATGCTGAAGAGCAAAATGCCTGTGGTATTTTTATTTGGTATTTGTCTATCCCTAATGCCTTGTCTGCTGCATCCTGGGCTCTGTCATGCTCTCACTGACGTCAATAAGGGTCTTGCCAATAGATAGGAGGCTCCCTATTGGCTATTCCTCCAAACACTGTATAAATCTACCCTTATTTCTCAAGGTTTATCTGATTATGATTGGGAAAATTGTTTTCTTGGGTTGGCACTTGCAACAACCTGCCTTTATTGAGTCTGAATGATGAGCAAAGTGTTGTTTTAGGTCTTTCCTTGCCTTATAATGAAGGAGGTTCAGTAGTGTTAATATCTTATTTTCTAAGACTTTTATATATATAAATTCGAGTACATGGAAAATATTTTGACTGTGCAGACTGGTACAGTCTCTAGAGCCTTAGCTAGGTCTTTTACCTAGGTGTCTTCCCACTCTTCCCCTGGAGAGAGAGGGAGGATGTGTCATTAAGACAAGCCACACATGTTTTATTAAGAACACTTTCACTGCTGTGATGTTTGCAGGCTTGAACAAGTACATCTGCTAAAACATATGACGTGAATGAGTCAATACTAAGAAAAAAATAATGGCTTGAAAATGGGAAAGAAGTTTTGAGACTCCAAAGATTTGTGAAATGCAATTTTCTTTCTATAAAACGGAGCTAAATGATGGGAAAAGGTGACAGACAAATAGTTCTGCAGGCAGATGTTCCCCCGCGAGTCCCCAAGCATTACTAGAAGGGGGAGCAGTTGCACATTTTTCCATAAGACTGCTTGACCTGAGGGCTTTTACTCTGTACAGAAATGTCAGTGCCTGATAAGTAGTTACCTTCAGATGTGAGCCCAGTTTTGGCTTCTTCCAGAGACTGTCCACAAACCTTTCAGTTAGGGACAAAACTTGGACAAAGCAGAGACCAGTTTCAGCCCACGAAGGCCACCAAATATTTGGTATTAATTTTAATGACAACTATTCATATCTGTGATCACTTGTGAAATATTTACTTAGCTGTTGATAAGCATACCCTTTCAGAGAGGAAAAAAGTGTTGTGGGATGCAGAATATCATAGCAGAGGAAGCCAAGAGAGCCTCTGACATGGGTCAGAGAGTCAGACATGGGTCTGAACCCCAGATTATGCAGGTTTGGTTCTTGGATAATTAGCTCACATTCCTCCCGTGATCCCGTCTTTTCTTCTCTCCCTCATTGTTCATCATCTGAACAATGAGGATTATAGTTCCTCTGACACATTGTGAATTTGGGCTGTAAGAAAATCATATGTCACTGGCAATAAAATGTACATGCTGAGCGTTTTATCTTGTACTTGTCATACCTGGATTTGTCTCTCATCTTCTTGCACTTCCTTGATTAAACATTATGGTATTTCAGTGGCTCAGTGAATAAACCAGCCTTTGTTTTATCCACATGGTTTCCACAGATTTTCTCATTCTCTCTTAGAAACCAAAGAGTTAAGGTTTGGAAGTATTTGGCATGAGCTCAGAACAGCATTGTTCTTTCTCAGGTTAGCTCAAAACTCTCCCATACCTCCAAAACCCTCAGTCTATGACTGCTCATTACTGAAATACAATGAGTACTTTTAAATAAGTGTTTGGAGTGCCTCACAGATTCACATACCCACAAATGAATAGGACTTCTGAATTTTCATTTTTCCCTCTAGAAATCTGGAAATAAAAAGAGTAACAAGGATCCCAGGTGAATCTGATCTTAATTGCCAGAAAACATTAATGATATACCTGAGCACCTTCAAATTGTAGAGAAGCTTGATTTTGGTGCCAGCCCAACACAGGTCTACCCTCACAGTCATTTTGGACGATCAGCATCTCTGTCATTCTTGCAGGTGCTGAAAAGCTCTTTGATCTCTACAGCAATTCTGACTTTGTCATTTTCGTACTTGCTCAGATGCTTTCCCATAATCTTTCTTCCAGATATGTCAATCAACAAGACAATCAACACAAAGTTTTTTGCTCTCCAAATCTATTTTAGTCTCTCTCAAGCTTACTTGTATATTAATTTAACACATCTGGGAGATTTCTGATGCATGGATACAACATATTTTTCTTTCTTTTTTTTTTTTTCCTGCTATCCAGCTTGCCCTTGTTTTTCCCCTTTGATGTGTAATAATGAGGTGGCACAGGGGAAATGTCTTTAATCAATTGCAGAAACTTATAGCACTATCAGGATTCCATGTATCTCAAAACACTTTATCACTGTCTCTTTCCAGCGTTCATAATTCTGATGTATCTGGTGTACCAGTGTCATGTCATTCTATTACATTAAACAATCTAACATAACAACTGAACGCAGTGAAATGATGAAATGATGGCCTGCTTCAGAAAATATAAAAAGATAATACACTTGTTTTCATCTGGGAAAGCTGCTATTAGTTGATTCTGTGGTTTCACATGATTAGAGGGAGAGCTAGATAAGCAGGTAGACAGACAGACCAAATACAAGCACACCATACTCAGGGAAATGCAGCTGTTTTGTCACCCTAGGTTGTCCATTTGGACACAAGAATAGAAGCAGAAAGGTTTTGTGCCTTTTTTTAGTTACAAATAAGACGGCAGATCAGAAAATCTTACTTTATGGCTTTGTTTCTGCTTTTTATATTTGTATATTCATGTGTTTTATATTTGTTTCAAAAGTAGTTGCTCCTTAAAAACTTCAAACCTGCATTATGGTTTTATTCATACTGCATCTCACCTTACTTAGATATGTTCCCAATGAAAATGATTTTACTTCTGTCAAAGTCCATCTATAACTCATCTAGCCACCTTGAGCTAGTTTTGATTTAGCTGCCTGTGTAGGACTACATGTCAGAGCTCAGCTGCACTACTGTCGTGGTATTTATTTCCCCCTTTTTCCCTTCTCAGGCAAGGTTTATAGCCCACACCAATTTTAAACTAGCATGGCCACACAGCCATTGTAGCTGATAGCCACTTTGAAGCCAGCCCAGAGCCACACAACTGCCAGCCATGCCTTTGCCTGCAGAGGAAACGTAAAAATGGCTTTGGTGCAACTCTCAACCTAAACACTGCTCATGGGCAGATCCTAAGTATGGGCTTATATACAGTTTTTCACTTGCATAGTTGGAAGTGGTGAATCCAGAAAATTACAAGAATAGTATCAGGCAAGGAAGAGGGCTGTGTTATAGATGAAAAAGTTCTGTCAAAAGTTTATGTGTGCAGTGTGTGTTTATTGCCCATCACAGTGATTGACTCCAGTATAGGCTTATTCTGGACCTAGTATTGTTACTGACAGCCTAGGTAAAAAAACAACAGTAGAGACAAAAAGTTATCTATGTACAATTTGTTATCTCTTTAATTGTTCACCTTCCTAAGTCTTATACAAATTAGCTCTGTCAAGTCAAAAATCTAACCTGATCACAATTTTTCACACTCTCACATACCTTTGTCCCCCTACTGCCATGCTCCAGACACCTAAACCCAACAGCAGTCCGCTGCCATTTTCTCATTTTCCTGTGTTTTCTCTCTATGACTTGGTGCCTCATGCCATTTGCTGTCCTTGCTCTGGGTAAAGAACACTGAAAGGACTAAGAGGATAAATGGAAATACCCTGAGAAGGGGGAAAAGGTTTTCGCAGTATATGAAAGGGGGCCTGCAGAGAAGCCAGGAAGGGACTCTTTATGAGAACCTGTAGTGACAGGGCAAGAAGTGATGGGCATAAATGGAAAGAGAGAAAATTTACAATAGGTATTAGGACAATTTTTTCAGTGTGAGCATGGTGAATCACTGGCACAGGTTGCCAATGAAGACTGTGGATGCCTCTACCCTGGAGGTGCTCAAAGCCAAGCTGGATAAGGCCCTGAGCACCCATGTCTAGTGGGAAGTGTCTGGGTGCATGGCAGTGGAGGTGAGACTAGATGACCTTTAAGGTCCATTGCAACTTCTTAACATTCTATGATTCCATGACTTCCCCTCTCCTCAGGATGTGTCTAGGATCTTCAAGATATTTCCTAAACCCTTGAAAATTGGAATAATTTATAGGTAAAGAATCATCCCTTATAAAATTAGTAATCAAAGCCAGTTTGGGGTCAACAGCACTAGCTGACATCATAACTTAGGGCATTTATCTCTGAGTTGGTAGATACAGGGATCGCATTTATTGAAGTTGTTTGGTTGTTGATGCTTTCTTTGCCATGAACTCCATGGTAGGATAAATAAGGTCAAGCAGACCAAGCATCATGGACTTAAAGTGTGAGTGACTAACAAAAGAATAGAGCTATTGATTCACACGGGGCAGAGGAAATTTTCATGTTAAAATTTTGGCATCCCCATTCCTTAAAAAGCCAGTTGCACTGTGTCTTCCCAGAGTTTCTGATGTGCTACTGAGAGCATGCCAGATGCCAGTCACTCAGAGGACTACATCTTTCCAAAAGAATATTAAATTATTTTATAGATTTAATAATACATATATAAAAATATATATACCATATAACAGATTTGCTGCATTAGCAGCAGCAACTGATTTCTACCAATCTTATCTCTCAGTCATCTTTCATGTATATGTACATACAATACCAATTACACTCCATAACACTTGAAATAGAACCAGTAAATGTATGTGTAATTCATCAATGAAACGACACAGATTTTTCTAGTGATGCTTGACCCTATATTTTTCTTTTCTCCTTCTGCTTCTATTGTGTTCATTCATCATGTTATAGATCCATTCAAATCATAAACTCTTGAGGGTAAGATTTGTGTCCTTAATTTGTTTCTGAAAAACCTTGGTTACTATTATATACATAATAAAAAACCAGCACTTTTCCCCAAACCCATGTAACCCTCAATACAACCAAAACCAAGGTCATTCACCTGACTGCAAGTGAGTCATTGAAGCACTGGGGCCAAACTAAGAAGACTAAGCTGAGAAGCAGACTTGAAGACTCTAGCAAGGGGGTGAATAATACAAGACCAAAGCCCTGTAAGTGATGCAGTATTTTAATCACCTGTGTTCAGACATTAAATGACTCCGCAATATAATTCACCAGTAAATGTCTCAGACCTATGAAAGTATCAAAGAGCTTAAGCCCCACTGATTTCAATAAGAAGACAAAATATCTTGTGAGTGGAGATCTACAACCGAAGGCTAAAAACTTAATCCTCTAAATATGCTAAATGAGCAGGTATTTGGTGTAACACACTGGTACACTTCACTGGAGAAGTCCCAGGTTTATTTTGATTTAATACCTTTGTAAGTAAGAACAGAACTAACACTGTTCATTTTGACCAGTGACAGACCAAACAGGGAAGAAAAAAGTCTCTGTGCAAAGCTTTAGTACTTTCACACACAGAACTCCCTGGTACAATTCCAACAGCTCACCACCCAAGGACTGTTCAGCCTGAAATCTTCCAGAGGAAGGCTGGTGACAAAGGATGAAAGGATGAGCCTCAAATAAGAAAATGGCAGAGAGGGATCGTCCCCAGGATTTTCTAAGACATTCCCATCTCTTCCTTGACCTCCTGTTAAGGACTATATCTCCTCCCACTTTGACAAATTCTGCTCTGCAGTCTGGCTTGCCATTTTTAAATCAATTGTCATTTGTGACACTGATAATCAGTTTTCACAAAAACTCTTCCCTTGTAACTGTGGTAAAACAGGATGACTATGAGATATGGGTAGGGGATAACTCTTCAAAGCTTTGACATGAAGCACTGCAACAAGAGGTTTCTCCTCCCCCATGGCCTACTCACACCTTCCCTAAGTAACTGGCAGCTGGAGAAAAGAGGGGAAAATTGGGACAGAAGAGTAAAGAAAGTAAGTGAAGTTTATTTCCTAAGAAAAACCATGATTATTGTAAGCTTTTTTGGATTTTTTTTGGGGGGGAGTTTGGTTTTTTGTTTTGTTTTGGGTTTTTTTTGTTTGTTTGGTTTGGGGTTTTTTTGTTGGTTTTTTTTTGTGTTTTTCTTGTTTTGGTTTTTTTTTGTCAGCATTTATCAAGTTTAGGCAGGATTGGCAACCTGTAGTGAAATCATATCGCATATCTTGTTCAATTGTTCTTGTCATATATATCTTGTCACACCATTCACTGACTCTCCACATGGGTTAAATTAACAAACAAGCAAAGAGACAAACATTTAAAACAAAATAAATAAATAAAGCATGAGCTGAAAATAGACTGCATAAGGCAATTATATTTTCTTTATGGTATCAAAATTCGACAGCTACTGAGCTGCTTTAGCCCAACACCTCTGTCTTTGCCATCCAGGGAAAAAAAAAATACAGATAGTAAAGACAAACAGAGCTGCACCAACAGGAGACATACAGTAAGATATTATGTACATCTTGATGTATGAGTTAGCAACATGACAACAGTATATACACCCAAATGCTCCAGGGTGAATATAAACAAAATTGGCTTTGTCCACAACAAACCCAGAAAAGATATCCATCAGCTCTTCGGAATGGTCACAGTGTCAAAGAAAAGATCTCATTTCTCAGATGTCTTTCTGGGATGACTTTGTGCTCACTTTTTTTTGCCATTAGCTGGTGTCCAGTACGATGAGCCAGCTACGAGTTCTTCATTCAGCTAAGAGAACACCTAGATGACTTGGTAATGAACGGTGGCTCCCTCCCACTCCCTTTCCCTCTCTCTCTCTGACTCATTTTCAGGATTTTTTGTCTGACCTTGTTGGACAAATTTTATAACTCCACCGTGGAAGGTTACAAGACATCAGGGCTTTTAATTCCAAGTGCAGCGTTTCCTCACTCCACCAAAGTTAGCTGGCAGTTCCAAGAAATAAATGACTTTTGCTGGGCTCTTAAATAATATGATTTGCATGCTTGAAATGAGATCACCAAAGTAATTGTAGAATATTGCTTGCCATTACAGTCATTAAAAACAGGCAGATGTAGGATCATTCTCATGGAAAACTTTCCTGCTGGGTTTTCATGGAGATAAGTGCACAAAATCCACTTCTGAAAAGATGTTGAATAGAATGAATTTGCCATTCACTGACTGTCTGATGATGATTTGCTTGTTAATTGGGAGTTTAGGCTTTAGAGAAACCTTAACAAATGTGATTGCTAAATTCTGGAGGTTGCCTCCCTCTTTGTGAGCCATGTTTACAGCCATAAATTCTTCTTCCATTGTATGGCATTTTAGTAGAGATTTGTCAGTGGGGAAATACAGCATTACTCATTTTTATAGGGGGACTTCCAAAGGTATTTTCAACTTCATTGCACGGCAAGAATGTGTTAATTTAATTTATAAAGGTGTTTAACTCTGTGCTTAATTTTAAGCACAAGCTTAAATCTTAATGTCTTAGTGATTTCAGCAAGTAATTAAATGTAAGAAATGTTATCCCATATTGCAGTGTCCTAAAAACTATGTCACAAGTAGCTAATTATTTACATTTGTGGAGTGGGAGTCAGGCAAACAGAGATGTGCCTCCATACGTAAACTCAGCCACAGAATATCTAACCAAATGTCTGCTCCATGTTACATCTGGAAACCAATTATTTGCCTGGCACAGAATCACAGAACAATTTGGGTTGGAAGGCACCTTAAAGGCCAGCTAGTTCCAAGCTCTCTGCCATGCATAGGGACACTTTCCACTAGACCATGTTGCTCCAAGCAACACTTCCAGGGATGGGATGGGGCATCCACAGCTTCTCTGGGCAACCTGTACCAGGGACTCAACACCCTCACAGGAAAAAAACTTAATTTCTAATATATCTTTAAGAGATGAAAAGCTAGTCTGGGTGAAAAAAACACATCCAACCAATCAAACAAAACCAAACCGACCAACCAACCAAACACACACACACACACAAACAAACAAACAAAACAAAACTGCAAAAAAGAAAGAAATGGTTGTTGCTTATGGGAAAAATTACTATCGTATTGAAGTGAAATATCTTCTTAAAGCTGGGAAACTGGTACTTACTGAAAACCACCTCTGAAAAGAGCCTTTCCAAGGCAGGAGAAGGAGCCATGGGCTGGCTCTGAGTGCTTTGCTCCCTTTCAAAACAGCTGCACCTTATGCTGTGTGCATCGAGGTTGTGGGGCTGGATCCTCACCCCATACACCACTCTTTGAGTCCAGCCCCCGGCTCATGAGTGACTCCCAGCACCCTTCCATGGTCTCAAAAACCTTTTCAACTCTGGAAGAGGGATACAAGGCTTGGAAGATAATGCCCATAAGGAACCCCATGTGTTAAGACAGCAGAGATTGATGAAAGAAGGAAAAGATCAGTGAAAAGGTGTGGGTTAGCAGAGGCAAAACTGCTGGATTTCTTGGTAAATGTGTCTATCCACTCCTCTCCCTTTGCAAAGGACAAAACTAATTTCTGAGTTACAGCACCACATGTCCCAAGGCAGTCTTCACTGCAGAGTCACTCCCCAGCACCAAGGGCAGAACAAACCCAGTACCAGGATTTTCTCCAGGGTTTCTGGGCACAGTGAATAGTTGTGTCTAATGGTCACTTTCCTGCTCCCTCCTGTCTTGGAGGTGGAGAAACTGAGTCTCAGGGAGCTGAAACAGCTCCCCCAAGGTCAGTAGAGAAGACAGAAGCAGAACCCAGGAGTCCTGCCTGCCCCTTCCCGCTGCTGTAACCACTAAATCCCCCAATCAATAATGAATCTGTTACAGCAGTCTCATATTATACCTAATGTCAGGGAAAGAAAAAAAAAAGAAGAAGGGAAGAGAAGAAGTTGTAATAAAAGCACATAGGATAGAGATACACATTTCTCTTTAGAGCAATAAATCTTTCCAAAGGGAAGTTGGTTAAAATTCTTTACGTTAAAAAAATGAGGTCCATGGGGACTCCAAATTTCAGTTCGATTTTTAGCTGAGGCATTTTTTTTCTTTATCAAACACTTGGTGCTGTAATGTGATAAGGGCCCCATGCAGACCATAAAACTAATTTATCATCTGTAAGGTGTACAAAGAAAATGGTAACTGCCTGCTTGTCTGCTTGACATATGAGGTCATTTTTGCCGCTAGCTTTCTAATACTGAGCAATTTTATCAGCTATTTATATACATTAATTGTAGGCACCCATATGTTCACCGTTGTATTTAATAATGCATTGCATTGAATATGCATTCCTTAAGTTTTAGCATGCCGTGTGCATCTTTTATTTAACTGTTTGGTTTGCCTATTAAAGTCCATTATTCAGCTCTGCCATGTAACCCTTCCTCTCTCAAAGGGATTTATATTTCTTTAAAATCTTGCTCACCATGTTGAGAGTCAGTGGCGTGAACAAGGCCAAATCTCTCGTCCCGAAGGAATAGCAGCAAAACAAGCAAAATCAGGGCCATGGTCCACTTAATAATACTAAACAAAAAGGATTATTCAATGAGTCTCTTTCCTCAAGGGACAGCAACACATTCATGCTCTGTGGTGTGCACATAGACATGCCTCTCTATCAATATGGGAAGAGAATTAAACAGGGCCTGATTCTGATGCCAGTTCAACCTACACCAGAGCTCCAATTGATGGAAACTAGAGCAGGAGCTTGGCTGAGCATGCAAAACACCACAGACAAACTCTGCAGCACTCTCCTCTGAAAGATGGCTGTGGAATAAGAAAGCCTTCATCCTCTGCCTTGAACTCTTGCTCGGGTCTAGAGCCACATCATGTGTTTATACACCCTAACGCTAAAGTGTCCTACACTCTGGTACTTCACTGCTGAAAACTAGCCCTGCAAACAAGTGCAACTCAAGGGAGAAAAATTGAAATATTTGTACACAGCGGCTCTGGGAGGGACTGTTCCTCCTCCAATACCCCTTTCTCTAGTGCAGCTGCTTGCTTTTCCCTCTCAAGTTCCTATATAGTTCTGGTATTCCTTTGTGTTTGACCTACAGCAGCAGCAAATTGTTACAGACCTTTTCTGACTCAGTGGAGCTGGATGGAGCATCTGGAAGGGAAGGTCTGTCCATTCCCTCACATCAAAACTTGGAAAATGAGGGCTACAAACATGTGAGCAAAATGAAATTATCTTCAGCAAAACTCTTTGTAAAATCTGATGCCTTCCTGTAAGAACACCAAACCTGTGTCACAGGTTCAAAAATTCTCAGCAGCTGGAGCTGCACCTCTTGACTTATTGAAATATTGCTGTGAGCATCACGTACTAAAATGTGTAAAGTATGTCACTGCTTTTTCAGAACAGGATGAGAAGTTCTCAACTGCGTATCCTATGCACTGTGTTGCCATCAGATAAAAGGAACTGTTGCAAACCTCAGAGATGTACTTCGATGCTTCCTGCACATTGGAATTTTAATATTTTGCTTGTATTTCCAAGGAGCAAAGAAAGATTATATATTGACAAACACTGCTTTTCAGGCAGACACAGATTTCTTATGGCATTCAAAAACATATCAAGAAACACATTTAGGGAGAAAAAAAGTTTTGTCTTTGTGATTTATACTTTGCTTTCCTTCAAGTCCTCTTAAACCTGAAAATCCAAAGTTGCTCTTTAAAAACTTCACAAATTACATCTCAATAGAAAATGATTTTCCCAAAGGCTAAACTTCCAGGTTTTGTTTTTGAAAAGAAGATTCTCTAGCAATTGTGGCTGTCTTTGTAAGAGGTTTTTATTGTCTTCCACCAGGCAATGAAAAGCCTAAGTGGAGTTCGTGGGCAACAGGTCTGAAAGAACAGCAATGCTTTTTGACAGCTGAGTACGTCGGTGATCCTTCCCAGAGACCACGGTAAGAGCTGGTGAGTGCCTCAGAGCTCACTAGCCTTCAGCCTCATATGTCAAATTCAAGCAAACTTCTGGCTTAGGTTCTGTGTGATTAAATGATGAAGAGGAACATTCTCCTCTAGGCATTCTGTTTACTGTATTAAAGGGCTTTTCATCTAAATATTTTTTGTTTCATTTAGTGTCCGTGAAAGGTGCTGACAGATAGCCTCTGCCTCCCTGCACAACGTCTGGAAAAGCTTTCCAGCTTGTACTGGCCTATCCACATTTCTCAGCATGACATACAGGTATCCCCTCTACAGATGAAAATGTATTCTGGACACTATGCAAGCACAACATTCAACCTTAGGCAATTATACTGAATCATTATACAGCATATTTTATACCAAGATCTTGAAGCACATTAAGATCAAGCTCTGAGACACACTTACAAAATGGAGGGATGTGGAAGGGGAATATGATCGATGCAACACCTCTGGCCAGCAGCATCTGGCTCAGGCATTGCTCCAGAGCAGGAATATTAACCCTTCCCAGACTTTAACCCTTCATCAAATTTACACTGCTGATAGCAAGGATTTAACTTAAATTTCCTTTCTTGTTGTTATCTTTTACTAAACGTGGCCTTCGTCCACATCCATGAAGCGAGACATGTGGGTCAGAGATGGTTTTATGTTCCCTGCCACGCAGCTCATGGGACCTCACTGGGCAGAGCTCTCCTCACCCCTTGCCTCTCCTCGCTTACCCATGCAAGTGGGCACACACCCCTCTGCACTCCTCTGCTCCCACATCCACAATCCAGAGGACTGGAATTAAGGAGGAAGGCAGTCCTGACTCTCCTGCATGGTCATAAAGCCTGAACTGAAATGTTTGCCACAACCTCACGATGTCCCAGAAAGAAATCTGCAAGATGAGCATAATAAATAACTGTTAAGAGGATTCTGCAGTGTTTTTAGGTAAGGAGTAATGAGAAGTCAACATTTTTAAGTATGATGAATCTTTAACAATGCCTAGGTTAAAAATTGTCAGGAGAAAGAAGAAAAAAGAACTGTTTATCTCTCCCAAGCTGCCAACACCAATAACAACAACTTGTCTGAACAGAAATGTTCGGGAGATGTTGCATTTCAACACAATTCCCAAAAAGAAAGAGCTATCCTCACAGTTTAGTCTTGCAGTTCAATTACAGGAGAACTAGCAATTTCCTGGTCCCCAAAAACACATACTCTAAATTCAAAAGCAATAATTTTTATTCATTTTATTCTCTTTATCCTCCTTCTCCTGATTCCTGTCACATACCGTTTTCTGGATGTTGTGTACATATAACCAACAGCAGCTACCTAATTGCATTGGCACTTTGACCTCTGTCCCTAAATGATCAATTAAAGGGCCTGTAGGGACAGTGGACAAGATTAGAGTGAAGGTCAAGGCCTAAAAGCCCCTCTCTTCACTCCAAGATAGAAGGGCAGCTTCTTTATTGTTAGCTCTAGTTGTTGCTTCAACCCTATTACCTCTCCTCACCCTCAGCAGTAAGGTCCTCTGCAAAAGTATTGATCATGCCTTAAATCCTGCTTCGCCTACAGAACTGAACTGGTGAGCCAACTGTGATGAATTCTTGATGTTTTAAATCAAATTTATAGGATCTGTCTGCACCCTTCAGCTTGGTCCTGCCTTTGACTGCTGTGACACCATGGTCAGGGATAGTGCTGGGGATTTAACACTTTGGCCATACCAGACACCTTCTGTTACGAAAGGTGAAGATTTGATTGGTGTCAATCATTCCCCAACCTGTCACACAGGGTTCTCAGCCAGCAAACATTTTAAGGACTGTCTTAATGAACTGGCTCTGCTCCTGTTGCCACCTGCCACTTCCAGCTCACTGCCACTCAGATTCCCTCCTTTCATGGCTTTTCTTGTCTTCTCCTTCCACATTTCAATCCTGAATTCAATTCAAGCCACAGCCTTATCCCCTCCTGAGACACCTCATTTCTTAGGCTTCCAAACCCAGGTTGATAAATAAGGAGGTAACCCCAACATCTTGAAGCAGCATGTGCCCTCCCCCAGGCAATTCCACAGGCTGCTCTACTCTGTGAAGTCCTCCAGCATTTTGGTAGAAGTGTCCCTGAATAGGGAGAATTTTTTTTTATTTTTTTTTTAGGCTAAAGCTATCATGGAGAAGGAAGGACATCCAAATAGCTTTCTAATGCCTTAGTTCAGCATTAACTATCATCTTGGATGATCAGTGACTGAAAAGGTCAAGATATAAAAGACACCAAGATATTTTCCAAGATATAAAAGCTACCAAGCAAATGATCTCAACAAAAGCTAAGCTAACAAAAATGTCTCTGAAAACAACTATGCTCGGTAAACAGCTGCACACCAAGAGCAACCAAAATACTTTGATAAGAATGGCCTGTATCCGTGTCAAAGAGACTATGAGATTAATATTATTTAGGGCAAAATCTGGAGACAGACCTTCCTTCAGGAGCTGCAGCAGGATACTATACATATACAGGAATACATAAGGAAGCTATAATAGCTACAGCTTATATATGTATATAAAGAAGGTATAGCCAAGGAAATAAATAGAAATTGGAAAACTATTTTTTGAGAAGAAACCCAAAGCATAACTGCTCTTAAGCAGACTCTAAATCTAAACTAATCATCAGCTTTTGTGCCACCTGGTCTTCTGATCAGCACTGATGATTTTACCCAGCACATGTTTAATTTTGGGTTCACCCCTCTGTCAGGGACATTGGTGGCCATTGTTCAGGGAAGGTGAACTGTGCTGCCTGTTGTAAGCAGGGAGGCATGGATCATCTTTGGGCTGTAGGGATAACCAACAGCAATGTTCAGCTGAGTGCTACCATGTGTCCTCCTCTTCCTCTGCCTCATATTGAACTTTTAAGGGTGTTAGAAGAAATTCTCATCTGGTTCAAATGAAGCCAGTAGATTTGCTGAGCAGAGGATCTGGGAAGCCCAGGTATGACTTCCTTCACACTGCTAGGAATCAAGGGCAACTCCAACACAGATTGCTGGGTAAAAGGCCTAAGAACCATCCCAACAACCTTCCATCCTTCCCTGTGTCAAGGCAATGCATGAAATATATTTCACTCCTACCCCTGATATGTCATCTGACTGGCAGGTGCAGAAGCACCATCACTCATCAACTCCTGGTGCATTCGTGTCTCAGTGTTTCATTTTCAGCATTGCAGGAAAAAATGAAATGTATCAATGTGCATAAACTCCCATTAATGGGATGTACTTCTTCAATTTACACTCAGGCCTTGGAAGTGTAAATATTTTTCTACTCCCTGTTTAGAGTTTTCTGTGATTTGCTCAGCTGTGTAAATTGCTGGCTTCTCCATGTACAAAGTTGTGCATGCTATTTTTAAAGTCAGCTTTTTATGACAATATGCTATTTAGAACAGGGATTTGGGAGGCAGGACTCCTGGAGCCCAGGCTCGTCCTCATTCACAGCAATTTTACAGTCGCATAACTCCATCCGTTTCAGGTAAACCAGTCTGTGTTTCCAAGGCAAGGAAAAACAAGTCCTGCTGAGTCCAGGTGTGTGACGGTGACTAAAGTTTTTTGCTTGTCTATGCCTCAGTTTCCTGAGTAGTAAAAAAAGTATTAGGAGGTCAAGTTCTCCTGGGTGTGACAAGCTGATTTCCATAAGCACGCTTCAGCACTCCTAGAGAAAATACTTTCCCAGACAAAAGAATTTTAGAGGCAGTAAGGTAATGAGTTGTTCTTGTGCCACATTGAATTTTTTTTCTGGTGTACAGATTTTGACTGGAGGAAAAAAAAATGAAAGAGAAGTAGAAAACAAAAGAGGAGCTGTGAAACACCTTTTATCTCCTTTCTCCATACTGGTATTTGAGTGTCAGAAGCGATTGGCTTAACTTAGGTGGCTACGGACCAACTTGTGTATTTGAAGAGAGCAGAGTGGTGCTGATCACCCACATCCCAGAGCAAGAATTGCTTTCGCACCTGGCCTTTGGATAGGGAAACACCAGACACTGTCTGCTGCCTGCAGGGCAAAAGTCTGCTTCTACTGAAGCCAGTGGCCAAGCTTCCTTTTGCTCCAACAGTACCTAGAAACCACTGAAAGAAAATAAAAGTGAGCATTTCTATGTCTCACAAGAGAGTCAGTACAGAGGCTGGCTGAGCTTTTTTGGGTCTAAAAAGCCATACAAACACAGTGTCTCCAGACCAAATGTGGTCACTGCATAGATCTTAGGGTACACAGGACTGTGTCACACATGGAGATGCACCCACTGAGGAACAGTGCAGGGATGTGGAGTGGCTCAATCCTCTGATGGGCTGCAGGAGGTAAAAAAACAGTAGTTTGCCAAATTTTAATAAAACATACTGATAGGAGCACTTGTGCACACATCTGTAGGTACATGCAGGCATGAAGACAAAGAGGTTTGTGCTCTCCCTCCACTTACAGAGGCAGCCACAGCATCGTGTACCTTGGAACGGATGGTCAGGAGGGACAGTGAAGAACAGATGTGTTTGTTCTTCTTAATGCAGCCCCATTAGGTGAGAACAGAACCAAATCCCCCACCTCATTGGGCTTTAAACACCTCGCCTGACGTGAAGTATTTGGGAGAGGACGTACTGCCACAGAGGAGTTGGTGGCAGAAGAGCATTGTCCTGCTTTGAAAAATGAGAGGTGCCTGCCCAGCACGACGGGCTGGCTGGGAGACGACAAGGAGACAGAGGACTGAAGTTGGAAGAGGTGGTAGATAAATAAGGCACTCCCAGCGGAATCCATTAATGGCTGATTAGGAGAGCTATTTGGGTTATCAATATCCAGATAAAGCAGAGGCTGTGAGGGGGAACTCAACCATGAAGGTGGCCTGCTGCTGCCTCGGCTCCAGAGCTGGGCCCTCCGATGACTGTCTCTGGAAGCACCCCTTGCTCTGCGCCATCCCACTCAATGATGAAGGTGTCTCTACAAGCAAGGTCCCTGGACCTTTGATGGATAGGGGGAAATGCCCAGTGGGGAGGGGGGAGCATGACACACTAACAATGGAGCTGAGTGGGGCAGGATGAGGACACAGCTTCCCCTGTGTCCCCACCATCAGCTGAGTGACTCTTGAGGAGCACAGAGTGAAAGACCACAGCCTGACGTGCTCTCACAAAAGCCAAGAACTGTGCCAATTAAGAGAATTCAGGTCTGACTTTCAAATAAAAAAAGAATTTAATATCTTGCTCCGTCCCTTTGTCTGATTAAAAACCACTGACCTGTCTGGAGCAGTTGATATAAGGACACAGGAAACAAAATTGGAAGCAGGATTACTTTATTTCAGCTAGCTTTAAATAACAGTGCAGCAGCCACCCCTTCCAGCACAGCACTGCCAAGCAGTGCCTGCTAATGCTGCTCCCTTCCACAGGCTTTGGGAAGTCAGGGTTTAGCAGTGAAGTACCAAACTCACAGAAAGCTCAGCACAGATGGAGGATATGGGGGTGGTCAGGTGACTTTTAAGGTCACCTGTGGACATTTGCTCAGATGTCTGGTGGCCCCTCCAACAGGCACTGCTGCCCTAGAGCAGCCACAGCAGGGAAGCCCTGATGCCTCTGACTGCTGGGGAGAACCCACCTTTATCCAGGGGTGTGGAGCTGGTGGGTCTAAGGAGAGGTGAGTCACCTCTGCAGTGGCTCATTTTAGACTTGTCTTGTGAAGGACAGCCCAGACCTGGTTGGTGGTGGCACTGCTGTTCTGAGCTTGAGCTTGCTTTAGGAGAGCACTCACCTCACCAGGGGTGATCGAGACCCCAGTCAGCTGGTTGATCCTCTCAGACTGTACCACCTGTCCTCCTGTCCATGTGTTCTGCTTTAGTTTGGCTATTTTGGGGCCCTTGTGCCTGCTGGATGGGGTTTCTATCAGCCCCCCTTCCCACACTTTGCATTGCCTGTTGCCCTCTCCTTGCCTGCTCACACCCCTGCCTGGCTCATGGCTCACTCCACTGTCCAACTAGGAGGCATGGCTGGCTGTTTCCATCTGTCCGATTCTGCATCTTTTCCCCCCCTCTTCATCTCCCAGGCTCCAGCTTTACGTCCTGAATTGAGAGGAGCAGTCTCAGACTCTGTGTCCCCAGAGCAGCCCACCTCCCTTGTCTCAGGGGGCCTTGCTCCCCTCTGCGAGCTATCCCTGTGGCACGAGATGAAGCATCCACCAATATCCCCTGTAAGCCCTGTCCTCCAGCAGCACCTGCTGGGATGTCTCCTGCCTGTATTCCAGGCTGGGAGCCCCGACAGCAACAGCAGCAGTATTTTGGAGAGTCAAACGGTACACAAAGAGCAGAGACTCTGTGCAACAAAGACTGCGGCACAGGGAAGGAAAGTTCAATACGTCTTTATTTTGGGGCTCTACGGCTCCGCATTCCCACCGGTCCTTCCCCCTCACTAAAGCCTTTCCCACACCCTCTGTGCTCTCTGTTTATGTTCACCTGCTACCCAATTAACTCCCCGTTTAGCTGTGCACCTGCAGTGGCTTTGTCCTCAGACCACTGCACTGGAGCCATTAACCCTCTAGATTACATTCAGCTCTGAAAAATACCCATCTGAACGGCTGGAGCATTCATCTGTGAATAGGAAATATGCTACAGTAGTTCATGGCTGGTAAATATGTGACGGGGGGGGGGGAAGAGAGATTATGCTTTATTATCAATTGACTTGTGTCGCCAATGGGCTTTCTGTCATAATTGACTAATGCCACCCAGAGTGATATGTACTTCTGCTGATAGCTGCATTACAAGTTAACACTCCAACACAGTATATGTTTTCATTCAATCTCTATAGGAGAAACTCATATATGGCAGCTGGCAATGCCCCGAGGGGGGAAATCAGCCATCTTGGGACTGAGTGGAAGGCACTCAACTACAAACGACAGGAGACGAAGGAAGAATTGGGAAAGTCAAGGCAAAATTAGTCAGAGGAGATTTGGCATGTCACAGCATCTCCTTCCTGATGCATCAAACTTTTTGGAAGCAGCCAACGAGCTGGAGACACCCTGAAACTGCAGAGATGCTGATGTTGGGGTTTGGTCATTGCTTTCTGTTTTGAAGGAGGAGGAGAAGGAGGAGGTAAGGAGTAAAACTGTAACAATACATTAACTGAAAACCTGCTGCAGAGGGTGACACATAGACAGGAGATAAAGGGCCAGTGTTGGCAACGCAGCAGCAGCAGGTCCAGAGAGAGAGGGAGAAACTTCAGCATAGTCAGGGGAGGGCAGGGGGAGAGAAGCTGGAGACAGCATCAGCTCAGAACTAAACCTGCTGATAGCAACCTGCTTGTCAGAGAAGGGAAAATTAACCTTTCAGATCTCTCATAACAATGCCACGCCTGTGTACCTCTTCCAAAGATGAGATTTTGTGTCAAGGGCGCCTCACTGTCTTGTCCTGGTGACCCCCTCCCCAGACTGCACCAGTAGGGATCTTAGTGCCTCAGTCTGCTGCAATGCCCGTCATACAGCAGGGAGAAGGACGAGAAACACAAGAAAAAGGGGGTATGTCCTGTTTCTGCCAGAGGACTTTTGTACATCAGCGCTGGGCAAGGCTTGTGCCTCAGTTTCCCTCTGTGCGAGTTGGAGTGCTCACAAAGCTGCTTAGGTACTGGTGAAAGCTGCAGAATCTTGAGTGGAAAGTTCTGCAGAAATAATTGTCATTTTGGACTGGGAAGGCAGCCTGGGCAGAAGGGGAAAAGTGTTTAAAATATTTTATACTGGCCTGCTGAAAAGTGGTAAATTACCCATATCAGTCTTGATGTTTCTCTTCCCCATTGTTCCTGGGCCAGAAGAGGGACAAGCTTTAAGGTCCCTTTTAACTCTAGCCATTCTCTGATTCTGTGATTCCATGATTCTGTGTTTCTATGTTCCCTGCTGTGTGAGCTCAACTTTTACAACACTCAACTCCATGGCTGTGCCACTGGCCTCCCTTAGGCTGATGCAGATGCCAGGCCCTTGTGCA
>VWZF01000980.1:168626-181582 GCA_013396755.1 Sclerurus mexicanus | reverse complement strand
GGGCATTGTGCAGGGGTGGTGCTCCCCATCTCACCCCACATCCTGCCCTCACCCACCCCAACCCACCCCTTGACCTGGCCACAAACCCCTTCTCCCAGAGGAACTCAGCTTGCAGCCCATCCCTGCTGCAAAACCCTCTGGAAAAACTTCTCAGCACCAGTCTCCCTCTCTCTCTGCCCATATCCACCCACAAACACATACACATGCTCTTATCTCTCCCATTGCATGCACAGAGCCAATGTTGGCTTAAAAAAAAATCAGGCCAGCTCTGCAGCAGATGGAGGACTGATACAAAACCGTGCTGGTCAAATGATCCCCCCCTCCCCTTATCCTCTCCCATTCCTCCCCAATAAGTGAGCAACAAAGAGGGGGAGAGGGAGAAGAGAAATGGCCCATTTTCCAGCTTGTGAGATGATTAGCACTGAAAAAAAAAAAAAAAAAAAAAAAAAAAAAAGGGAAGTATTTGCTGCACCAAAATATGCCTGGAGGTTGTGCAGGCACCAGCTGCCATCTAGTGGAAAGCTGGTCTGGTTTGTCACCAGCAGACACTGCCTCATTTACCTCCACAGCAGGAGGCTAGGGAAGTGTGTTCTCCTAACTGTGTTAACTTAGCAGTGTTATACACTAGAAACAAATTAATATATAATTCTTCTGTGTCTTAAGGTCATTACTGCCGAGGCATAAATTAATAGAGCTATTCCAGTTAATTCATTTTGGCATTTGCTTCTGCATGTCTGAGCACATATGTGATTGGGGCCTTCGTCTCGTTTCCGCTGGTGGAAATGATGAAGTCTTGAAAAAACCTTTACCATATTAATGTCATTTTTAACCTAAAAGTCAGAGAGACGTGGGCTCTGCTGCTTTTTTTCCCTCTTGCACTCCTGCAAGGCAGACTGCAAGCACGGAGTTACTTTTCCAACAAATCCAAGATGAAACCGAAGGACACAGTATTTTTCCCTCACAGATGTGTGTGTCCTACGTATAAGCAGGGCATTAGAGCACTCTTCTGAGAATAGCAAAGAAGGCCGTAATGCACATTATCCGATCACGGATGCATTAAGCTGTCCTACAGAAATATAGATGTTTTCCTTTCAGATCACAGAGAGAACAGACATAATCAGTGGAGAATGAGGCAGCAGCTTTAGCATCCTTTTCCACTTCTTTCATTTCCCGGCTTCTCTTCTTGGGGATACATTTTGCAGGGCATCGTGTACCCTGGACATCCTGCTTGGCTGTGGCTGCATCCTCTGCTCTCAGAAGAGGAAGCTCAGCTCATTGTAAGGCTGGGCCATTACCCAGGGATCCCTCTTCTCCTTATCCCAACACTAAGAATATTTCAAATAAAAATGTTTTGTTGTGGTTTTGCTTTGAGTGTGTGTGTTTTTGTTTGTTTTTAATTAAAATATGCTGAGGGAAGAGGGTTTACTTTGGTTAAGGGTAGAATTTCTCACGAGACTCACAGGAAAGCAAAATGGGTCTGGCACTGGTTCTACCAGCATGTAGTTTTGTCACACGAACTGGGCTCACAGCATGAAGTCCCTGTATTTTTCAGACAAAGAGGAAACTTGATTCCATCTTCCAGAAGCCACAGACCAAACTCTTTTAGTTCTTCCTTTATTTTTTTATTAATTGAAAACGGAAGACAAAAACACAAAACAAAACAAAACCAAACAAAGAAATAAAACAAATAAGAAATCCCCATTCCTTCCCTCCCCCCTCCCAACTGGGAGACAATACATTTTGCAGATGCTTAAATAAAGCTATTTCCTAAATTCTTGCACAAAATGTTGTAGAGGGGAAAAATAAAATCTTTGTAGTAAAAATGTCGTGGAAGTCTCTGCCTGAAAGATTCTTTCACTAACCAAAATGTTTCCTGGATCAAAAGAAAGGGACGAAAAATGTGTGGAGTAGTTTCAGACTGATTTTTTTTTTCATGGCTTATTGAGTCAAAAGGGCTGTCAATAACGCATTTCTCTACTTTCTTTTCTGCGTTTTGGTGATCACATATTTCAGTATCTAAGGTCCATGCAAGAGGTGGTTTGCAGCAACATACTTCCTGCAAAACCACCATGAACTTTATTACTGTTTGTACTGCCAGCTTAATATAGATTTGAATTATTTGGGTGGAGAAGAGCCATGCAGGCAGAAGGCAGCAATTTAAAGTGTCCCAGGTGCAGTAGATACTGCTGAAAAGAACAAGGGTAAGGGATTGCACTTCTGATCTTCCTGTCCCCCTAATAATGGTGTAAACTAGACTAGGTCCCATGGACTGAGGCTCTGATCCCAAAGAGCCACAGCTGCCTCTTTCACCACCACTGTCCCATCCCGTAGAGAACACCCATTGCTCCTCTCCTCTTTACGCAGACCCAAATCATGCAAAGAGGCTGGCACACCCCTCTCAGTGAGAACACACAGCCACGCTGGCACATAGCAGAGCATCTCCACGTGGTTTTACACCCCTTGAGGATCTGCTCTGCTGCTCCTGTAAGTGATTTGGGGTGAATCCCCAAACTCACTCAGTTCTTTCAAGGCAGTTCTAAAAGAAGCAACAAGAACACTGAATTTCTTACACCCTTATGAGGAAGGCCTGTGCTGTTCTCTGTAGCATTGCAGCAAACTGTCTAATTTTGAACAGTGAAGCTAGAATGGGTCTGCTGAAAGCAGGGAAGAAGAGTGCTGGTGCTAAAATAGCATACCTCTGTTTATGTATATGTATATGTATAAAGCATGTGTGTGCTTTATTTTCCTTTTGATTGAGCTTGTGGGCTCAATGCTGTCCATGAGTTTTGGTATGTTTTTTTTTTCTTTCTCTCCTGCACTTAAACAGTAGTAAATTCCTGGAAGAAACTGAAATTAAACTGCTGCTTGACAAGGAAAAGCAGAATACGAGTCAGATGTGTAGTATTGCTCATGCATCTGGTTCCTGACCCACCCAGCAGAAGGAAACCCCTCTGGTGTGGGTTTGGCTGAGGGACAGGGGAGTGCCAGCACTGCCAGGCTTTGCAAATCTTAGGGAAGTCAGCTCCAGCTACATGATGAAATCCATTGAAATCAAAGCTTAGAGTTTCATTCTTCAGCTGAGATCCCTTAATCTCCCACTCTCTATGGGGCAATTACTGTTTAGGATTAAGACTAGAACCTGAAGGATCAAAGAAGTGAGATGAATATGCTAAAATAAGATTTTTAGAGA
The DNA here is from genome assembly GCA_013396755.1 of Sclerurus mexicanus. NCBI lineage: Eukaryota > Metazoa > Chordata > Aves > Passeriformes > Furnariidae > Sclerurus > Sclerurus mexicanus. The sequence goes on along the minus strand of VWZF01000980.1, from coordinate 178,392 downwards.
CAGAAAGACAGCGGGAAAGAATAAAGGACAGTGCTACATGTCACCATGGCATGCTGTCATTTAAAGGGCCAAATGTCTTCATTTTCTCTTCCTCATGTGAGAAGAAGACAGGAACCTGATCCTGCATCACTCCCTTCTTTTATAAAAAATATGCTTTATCCCTGTGGAAGGATGTGTTTCTTCCTGTCAATAAGTGTCAGCAGCTAATCTGAACCTTTCAATAAAACAATGCCATTAAATAATTTAACCTGTGAAGAAACACTGATGGTTGTGAAATAATTTATGGATTTCAGATGTGTCAAACTTTAAAGCACTGAAGGCAAGAAATGTGATCAGTATGAGATTCTCCAGGAAAAAGAAAAGGAGTTTGTGATATTCCCCACTAAAAAAAAAAATCAGTGAGGATGAAGAGTCATCTTGAACATAGATCAAGTATGAACAAATACTATATAGCACATGAAAAAAGCATTCTTCATAAAACTAATGTGTACAAATACATAAGATATGCTTTCTATAGAAACATCTAAGGTGATTAAAAAAAACATAAAAAACCATCAAGGGAATAAGGCAAAGATATGGAGTCTGTTACTTGACCAATACCTGCATAAAACAGCCAGTCCTGTTACTAGACATTAAATAAATATGTCAGAGGGAAAGCAGAGACTTCACCACAACAGTGAGTTTCAACAGCGAGTTAAAGGTGACATTGCAAGAGAAAGTGACAAATGATTAAAAAACAGCTAACACATACATTAAAAGAAAAAAAAGGAGAGAAAAAAAAGAGTGAGGGGGAGGAATATACTTAAATAGAGCTGGGTATTGTATAGTCTGTTAACCTTATTAAGTAAACATGCTATTTAAACCCCCTTAGAAATATGGGAATAGAAGGAAGACAGCAGACTGAATGTATGTAAGCACATGGATCTGATACTCCAGGGCATTTCCTTTTACTTCTTTTTTTTTTTTCCCCTTCCCTTTTGCTATTTATTTTATTTTATTTTCATTTTCATTTGGCAACTTCTGCATTCAAAGCCCAGAGCTTGGAATTTCATACCTATTTAACACCTGGTTAAGCAACACTTAACCATTGGCACCAGCTGACTGCATCCCCATTAAGCAGAATTACTCTCATCATAGACATTGGAAATGGAAAAGACCTACCCGGTCATGTAGACCATTATACCACAACCAATGCAGGATTGTTCCATTTAGTAGGAAAAGAAGAAGGATGGGCTTGTCAGGGGATGATGACTCAGAAGAGTTTGGTTCTCTTCCCAGCTTGATGTTAGACTTCCCGAGCGACCTCCAGAAAGTCACTTAACCTTGTTGCACCTTGGTTCCCCATCTCAGCAGCAGTTTCCTTTCTTACATCCCCACACTTGCTTTATAAGTTCTTCAAGGCAACATTTATTTGTACTTAGGTATGTTTGCAGCTGGTATTAGAAATGCTCCTTGATTTGAGATGGAGAGGAAAAGTACAGCTGGAGCATCCACAATAGCCTGTGCTCCCTTTCAGGCTTTACCTCTGAGTAATAATATAGGGTTTATTCCTTTTCTGAACAAAGGGAGTAACAAGAAAGCAAGGAGATAAAGACAGATCAAAGATGACCTTTAATTTGAATTATGCTCTATTTCTTTCTTAAAACTGACTTAACGATAGAAATTATAAGCTTGAAATCCTAACTGATTTCTCTACACAAGGACCCTTTTCTCTTAAGGTCTGCTTGCTTTTACACCGAAGCTGCCTTTTTGGGGTCACTGTGAGGTACAATCTAGAATCAGAAAATGCATCTGTCACAGAGGAATATAAGCTGTCAGCTGAAGAAATCTCAGAAGAAGTCAGACAGTCAGAAAACTTACTACAGTCCCAGAGTTTATGTTAAATAATTCACATGCTAACACTTTTCACTGGTAGCAGTCACAGGGAAATCCCAAGCTGAATTTAACAAACAAAACAAAACTTTCCACTCATCCCTTCTCCCTTCAGAATGGCCCATAGCCAGAACAGCTCGTCTGTGACCGCCAGCAAAGCTGGGTGTGCTGGGATTTGCCTGCAACCCCACCAGCATCAGCTCCTGCCTGTGCCGTGAGGGACCTCGCACTGGTGTGCCTCTACATCACTGTGACCCAGGGCAAGGGAAAGTTAATGGAAGATTTGCTCCCCTGAAATCAGAGGCTGTTTTGTGTGGCTGTGCAAAGCCACACTGCTGCTGCCCCAGCCTTGGTGGTGGGCAGCTGTGGAGTGGTTAGCAGGATTGTGGTTTGCTGGGATCCAGTAGTGTCTGCATCTGAAGAGTGTCTTTAAATCACTGTTGTGGGCTGTGCTACCAGGTGATATGACATTAGAAAAGCTTCTGGGTTCTTTTCTTGATGTGTGAGTGAGCTGAGACTTCTGAGAAAGACAGCAGAGCAAAGACTACTGGCTTTGTCTTTTGTGAGGAGATTTTTATATTTATTTTATACAGTTGCACACAGTCACTGTAGGAACCAATATTCTTTTGGTGCTGTTTCCTACCTGATGGGATTGTTCTGCATGCTGACTGACTGTTGAATGTCTAGACTAGTCTGTAGGTGGGAAGAAAAATTATTTTAAGAATAAACCTCACTCCCTTGGTAATTTTTTTTTCTTTTTCTGTACAGCTAATCAAGCAAGTCTTATTCATCAGTTATTGTTTGATAGAGGGGAAGAGGCTAATGGTAGAGGTAGAGGCAAGTTTTTTTTAAATGTTAATTAAATTTATTAGGATATTGTTGTTAACACTGTAAGGGCATAAAGGATTAGTACTCTCCATCTTGGAAATATTATAATACAGATGAAAATTTATGGGAATGTATATGTGTATATAAATAATGGTAAATCTAATAGCTGTTCATTAACTTCTGCGGCTTTATATCAAGCTCAGAAAGAAATCATAAACTAATATGGGATACTCTAGAAAAGGATAAGATTAACCTACCAAATTCTCTGCCTGCCAACTTAATGTGTCAGGCTGAAGAAACTAGAAACAAAAGAGTGCCCTTCACACTGCAGTGTCCTTTATTGACTTTTTTTTTAATTTATTTATTTTTTCTCTTCTTTTGACTAAGCTAGAGCCTCACAGCCTTTTTCCCCATCTGGCATAAAATGATATCAGACCTACTGCATGCAATGATATATGCCTCTGCCTTCAGTCAAGAGAAAGTACATCACTATTTTATTGGATGCAGGTCTCAAGAGCTCATGAACTCAACAAACACCCCTATAAATTACTGGAAAGCCACACCAAAGTGTAACAACAATAAACTAGAAATGGCTTAAGTGGCTCTGCTCAGTCAGACCTTCAAATACCACTCTGTATGAGATTCCCATGCTGCTTCCTTACTCATTGCAGGTATTACTACCTTCTGTATAACCAGATGTATTAGGTCACATGCAACAAACCACCTTCCTTGTTCAAGAAACAGCCTGAAAAGAGTTATTTTTAAAAATGATAGTGTCTAACAAACAAACGTTCTGTAACGCAACTTTTCCTTAATCTCAGCTTTTTCTCGTATGCTGAGGAAACACACTAAATGATCTGCTTTGCTAACTGGCATCCCACACAGGACTTGGGTGATGTGGTAGTGGAGAAAAGGTTCAGAGCCCACGAGGTAAAGTTTACCTTCCTAATGACTTCACTCCAAAGGTGAATGTGCAGTTCATTATTATTGTCCACCCCCTTCTGGATTTCTTTGGCAAGACTGTCAGTGTGCGTGTTAATGTAATGCTGATTCTGCTGTTCAAAGCATTTCTAATGTGAGCACATGTCCAATAGCCAGTAGAAATTCAACTGAGTGCATTAACTCATGTCACATCTTCTACCAAGCAGCCACTATCTGGTGTTGATTTCCAGTCACTCTGGAGCAGAGGTAGATTTAAACCAACTATCTCTACTGGAAAACTATTTGTCAGGGAGTATGATAGTGAACACATTGCCAAAATTGCATTTTGGGGGGGTTTCCAGAGAGCTGACTTCATGCACTATACTGAAAGTAGGAGCATTCCCCATTGCCTCCCTGACATGGTTTTGAGCAGCAAGAAAGTTGTCACTGAATTATCTGGAAACTATGCCTTTTAAATGCCTTCTCACACCTGGCTTCCTCTGAAAGCTCTGATACCTATTGCTTAGAAATATTTGGTTTCTAAAGCTAATTGTTGCTGATGCTTGTATCTGCAGATTCTCTGGGAAGGAATTTATAGCTTGTTTGGTTTGGACTTCTCTGTCTTCTCATATTAGATTATTCTACAGTCTTTCCACTGAGAAGTTATTTTGATGTTTATCTTCTTTCTCTTAATTTCGGCCCATTATCCTGGTTATTTCCCCCTGGGGTAATTTTGTTCCTCCCTGGGTGTTTGTGCTGTTCAGACGTTTGCGATGGGCTCCCTCTCCCCCTCAGCCCTGCTGTGCATATTGACGGTTGTTCTTGTAAAACTTTCCCTGTAAATCAACCCCTCCAGCTCTCTAATCATTTTTGTTGCACTTCTCTGAACTCCCTCCAGTTTGTCTTCATCTCGCTGGTAATAACTTTGCCTATGTGTCATTTGGCATTTTCTCCTTATCACATTCCAGCAGAGCATCAAACCTTTTGCCCTGTTGCTGCGTGCTGTTGTCAGGTAGACTGGACTTGAGTGATTGACGTAATCCCTTAATTTGCCGGAGGGGCAGTTTTAGATTTTTGTAAACCCGTAAATTGGTGATTTGAGCCAAATATGATGCTGAGGAGGGGGGTTATTCACTCATCTTGTCTAAACAAAACTGGAGCTGATTTTGTGGATTTAAATCCAGGGAGCTCCTGGGTATTTTTCCCTGCCGTTTCTGATGATGGAATAAAACATCAGTGCTAATTTGATGACTTTCCAAGCAGAATTCAAATTCAGAGGAACAAATCCTCCTTGTTGCTGGGCCTGGGAAGCTTGGTTTTTGTCAATGATGGCAGAAGGTGGGAGAGCCACAATTTCAGGCAAGAAGAAAAAGACCCAAACAATACCAGCTCTCTAGTCCTTCTCCCAGCCATTCCTGTAGGCACAGCCCAAGAAGGAAGGAATGGTCTTTCCAGGTAGACAAGCCTTTGCTCATTCTCTGTCTTAGACTGAAAGGTCTCCCTTGGCTTCTGCATCCTGCCTTCATCTGAGTCTCACATTCTGCCATAATTATACTCTGACTAGGCTGCTTCGCTTTATTCATAGAAACCAATCCCACTCCTGAGCAGATCCTGGCCCATGGGATCAGAGAGCTAGAGGGGTTTACCTCCTACCCCACGAACCTCCTGTTGTATCATCAAGCATGTTTTAATGTGCAGCAGAGTTGATTCAGTGTCACTGTCATTTCTGAGCAACGTGCCTGTCTGAAGATGTCCTGTAGCTTGAATATCCCTTCCATGTTGAGAGCTTGCAGTCTCCTTACTAAGGTTTTAAAAAGACTGAATTCTCTGAGCAAAAGGTCCCTATGACAAAAGATTGCCTACCTTTCCCATGATTACATTCCCAAAGGTGAATGCCAGTGTGTCAACAGAAGGAAATATTTCTCCTGCTTTCTTCAATAATTTATTGGCATTCACAGCTTTCCCCTTCATGATGACTGCTCCTGCAGCTCTAAGAATATCAGCTCCGCTGAGAGATTGAAATTTACTTGTCACAGCTCTCCCAGGCAGTTACGAACAGCATGGTGTGGGCAGGCTCCTGATTAAAAAAATTAGAGAGAGGATGGGGAGCAAAGCATGAGAAAAGACTNAAAAAAAAAGTCTGAATCTGTTCTTACATCCAGCTGCCTCCCAGCACTGAGGAGTAGGACTCATCATCTCCATGATGTCTGGGTGGTGTGGATTGTTCATTTCATGCTTCAACCCATTCATCTGCTGCCTTTTGAATGAAGAAATGTCCCAGTAGGACTGAGTTTGTCAGAGTCAGTGACTCCCAACGGGTCACACTCAGTTTTGTGACCCAGATACTAAATTTGCAATCATGAAGGAGTGAGCAAGCCATTTATTGAAATTCATAATTCATTAAATTCATTACTGGAAGATGCTTGGATGATCTTACAGCTGGACAGACAGAAGTGAGAGCAGAAGAGCCCCAACCAGCCTGTGTCCACCTGCACTGAGCTGCAATCCAGGTGCTGCAGCAGGTCGTAGCCAGCCCTCACTGCACACAATTGTTCCTGTGGCACATAAGGAGCTAAATTGATCAGCTCTAACTTAATATCACAGCAGGTCAACTGCATTTATCAGTTTGGCTTATGTACTTTTATCTATACATATTTTCCCAAGACAGAGATGGGGTTTTGGTTAAGAAAGCACTTGCAGAACTTTTTGTTGTACTGAAAGATTGTGTTTTGAGGGTAATTTCAGGGGAGAAAGGAGTTTGCTTGTTCTGTTCTTTTACTTTTGGTTTTTTTCTGTCTTGTTTTATGAAGGCAGGAAAAAATAGATTCTTAAAGAGGTCAGCACTTAGTTTAAACAGATGAAATCTGGAATTGATTTAAGCATATTTATATAGCTATACACCAAGTTCTCCAAAATTCAATTAAAAGGAGTTTTGGAAAATCTTCTTTTGATGAAACATAAATGAAAATAATATTTTTTTAATATTTTCCTTCATAAAAGGAAAGATTTCCCTATTGTCACGAACTGGCCATCCTTAGCCCCCTTCTATCTCCTTTCCCTTCTGTCTCCTCCATGCTTCCAATCTCCTCACCACCCACTTCATTTCCAGGCTCCACCTGTCAAAGTGCTGAATACTTTAAATTAGCATTATATGGAAACCAGATGTCCTTCTTCATTAAGCACATTGCAAGTCTGCAACAGTTCTTTTTCTGCTTTGAATTGCAGCAAGCCCCACTCTCACCTTGAAAAAAATATTTTTCTGGAGTAACAATTTAAAAATAGAGCAAAACAAAAGTTGTGGTAAATAAAAACAATTCTGACCATAAATAGAAAATGTTTCAGTTTGTTTTTAAAACATTTTACATGTTTTAAATTGCTGTTATGCAATAACAGTGAGTGTCCTTGTGAAAAGTTACTTTGAAGTAATAAAAAATGCCTTCTGTTCTGAAATTTTGAGACTAGATTGCCTGCACTTTATTGAAAAGATGGAATTCATTTTTAACTGCTTCATCAACATGTTGTTATACAGACTTCAAGTTTTCTGACCAAGAAAAACCCAAACCCATAAAACAACAGCATTTTGGTCTGATCAGCTCTACATACAAAATTTAAGGGTAAAATACCACCCTTAAAGAGTTTTCTGACTCAGGATACTACGGTGAATGAGGGACCTGCAATACATAGCTCATCCCTAACGTTGTGATGAAAGCTGAACAGGGACAGATTGTCCCTGCCCACTGCAGACAGTTGCCTCAGCACCTTTGCCATGGCCTGTTACTGGTAGTATGGGGCATTTCAGAATTAATGGATCCTCAATGACAGATTCCCATTCTCTACGTCTCAGAGTGGCCAGACACAGATGGGAGCTATGACAGCCCCTTCTGCAGAGCCACAAGGAGGGAGACCCCAAAACAAGACCCAGTCTGACTCTCTGGAAGTGCTGAACTGCTTTGAAGAAGTGTGCACACTCCGGAGATCTGACCATACCTCGCTTTTTTGACTGCAAAGAGATTTCCCAGGATATTTCTTGCCTGGAAAGCCACTTCCCAATGCATACAGAGACTAGTAGCTCTTTCTCATCGCTGCTTGGTCCCAGGATATAAATCCTTATGCTTTCAGGCTTTAGCTAGCCTCTAATTAATGAAGCTGTGGAAGAAACTTCCCTTTAGGCCAGTTATTCCATATCTGCCTTCTGCAGGGTTTCTTGTGCTTGCCTCTGAAGCAGCTACCAGGGGAAACTCCAGGCAGTGGCTCAGACCCCTTATCTAGTCTGATATGAAGCTCTGGATCCTGCAGTCCTTACCAGAGTCTGGAAACCCCAAAAATTTGCATTACAATGTCCACTTACCACCTGCTCCAGAGATAAAAAATCATCACCTACTGTTCCTTTCTTTTATTTTATATGTCTGTCTTTTTTGTTGATACTTTTTTGTTTTTCATAAGAAAACCAGACACATTAAATTGGACACGCACAAGTAAACCAGTTTGTAATGATATGTCGGACTTCCTGTAGCAAGAGTAGGTAATTTGGCTCCACTCTGTATTTAGATTTTTAATTTTCCTCTGTCACAGAAAGGATTTCTCAGTAGAGACTTTGGATGCACAATAGCTGCGGGCATTTAATCTGCAGAGGTGCTCCTGAGGATACACACTGCAGCATCTACTGTCTTTGGTTTGAATCCAGAGAGGGAAGACAGAGGTGAATTTGGAAGGGATCCAAAGAAAGAAAGAAAAGAAATTGGTGTTCCTAATTTCACACATTTCTGTAGCTGGATTGTGTGTCTTGCAGGCAGCAGGATGCCATTAATGTCCCTGTGGCCCAGGGAGGTCCCTTGACATTTAACCTCAGCTATTCCACTTACTCCATAAACACAGGACTTACATTTCCAAAATATCTGGTTATAAATGAATTTTTCAAAGAGGTACAGGGTAAGGAAATGTTTCAATAAATATGTAACATCCATCTTATTCATCTGGCTTATTATATAGATGCAAAGAAACATCTTTTAGCATTTGAACCCCCTATTTCCATGGTACCAAAATGAGAATGAACCTCTCATGTCCTGTGTTCCTCACTTAGAAACCTGCAAGTGAAGAGCTGCTCACCAACAACAAAGCAAACATTTCCATGAATCAATTATCATTGTATCTCAAAATGGTCTGAGTTGGAAGGGACCTAAAAGATTATCATTTCAACCCCCTGACATGGGCAGGGACAGCTTTCACTGGACCAGGTTGCTCAGAGTCCTGTCCAACCTGGTCTTGAACACTTCTTGTTATGGGGCATCCATAACTTCTCCAGGCAACCTATGCCAGTGCCTCACCACCTTCACAGTCAAGAATTTCTTCTTAATATCTAATATAAAACTACTTAATTTCAATTTGAAACCATTCGCCCTTGTCCAAAGTCCTTCTCCATCTCTCTTGGAGATACTCTTTAGGTGCTGGAAGGGGCCCTAAGATCTCCAGGGAGCCTTCTCAGGCTGAACAACCCCAACCTTTTCAGTATTTCTTTGCAAGAGAGGTGCTCAAGCCCTTGGATCATCTTCATGGCCTTCTCTGGCCTCTCTCCAACAGGTTCTGTGCTGATGATCCCAGTGCTCAATGCAGCATTCCAGATTCAATATTACAAGAGTGAAATAGAGGAGTAAACAGACTCAAAATACAAAAACTGGAAGAATTTCAATTCCAGACTGTTTCCGGAATGGTGCAAGGCAAGTTTAGGGTACACAAGCTCAAGGACTCTCTTAAGTTTTACATTGATTTTATAGAGTTTCCCAGAAGTCTTAGGTTGCGTGGAAACCAGCCTGACAGGGGGAATGTTAGTCTCAACCTGTTTTTGCAGATGAGAGACTGAGGTTCAAACAGATATGGTTGGACTCGATGATCTCCTGTCCCTGGAAGTGTTCAAGGGCAGGTTAGACAGCTCTCTGAGCATTCTGGTCTAGTGGAAGGTGACCCTGCCCATAGTAGAGGGCTTAGGACTAGATGATCAATAAGGTCCCTTCCAACCCAAACCATTCCTTATGTCTGTGATTCTGTGATCTGCGGTTGGACTCAGTGATCTTAGAGGTCTTTTCCAACCTTAACATTTCTATGATTCTAAGACAACCTTATCCAACTCATGTAGCCCTTGGCTCCCAGC
>VWZF01000980.1:132267-158604 GCA_013396755.1 Sclerurus mexicanus | reverse complement strand
TGCGTGTGTGTGTGTATACATTATTTTCTCTCTCCTTCTGCAAAGAGGCACAGAGAACAATTTTGAGCACCTTCAATCAAAACTGCATTTATATCAAAAGCTTGCATGATGATTAATATCTCTCTGCCCACAAGCCACTTTATTCATATGGGATTCATATGGGAGATTTCATAAATTTAACAAGGGTGCTTCTCAGAATCTTCCTGTCTCTTATGAAACATTATTTTAATATTTTCGTTTCCAGGGAACTCATCTGCTAAAACTGCAGCACCTACCTTTCCTCCCCTTGACAAAATGCTAGGAAGGTTTTGAAGCACAGAATTAGAGAAGTGAGGATATAGTTGATAGATATATACTCCTGATATATGTGTGTGTGTGTGTGTGTATGTATTTATTTATTTATATGTGTATATATACACATCTCAGCAGTTGCCAAGGCAAGCAGCTGGCATGACTGACAGTGGAGAGCTCTACCTGGGGTTTCCTGAACCTGGGGAGACTCTCCAGGAGCCCGCAGCTCACACAACAGTGGCTGATGGGACCCAAGTGGGATCAGGAGAAATGGTGAGTGACCAAGCCCATCTACCCTATAGAAAAAGCTCTTTAGGAGTGGAAGCAACCAGGAGTGCTGCCAGCAGAGTGGGAAAACATACAGAACCATCCACTCAAAACCTATAGAAGAGCAGGTACCTCTCTGGAGTGGCACTGCAGGGTGGAGGAAGATTCTGGAGCATATCCAGTGGTGCTGAACTTTGAAACTGGTCACTTTGTGCTATCCTTTGTCTAGACTTCCCCACGTGGCTGAACACAATGAATGGACAAAGGACAGAGGGGACAAGTACCTGCCCAGCATGGCAGGTGTGTCTCTTCCGAGATCATCCCACCTCCCCAGGTGGCCCAAGATAATGAGTGTGAGGGTCTGCCAGTGGAATCAAACAGCAAGGTTTGTGGTTCATTCAGCATGGAGGTGTCACTAAGGTTCAGTAGGTCCATGTCCTGCACCAAAACTGCTCCATAAAGAAAAAAAGACAGGTCATTGTCATGGGAAAACCCTTCTGAAGGGAAAAGAAGGCCCAATGTGCAGAATGGATATTCTCTTAGAGAAGTCTCCTTCCTCTCTGTGGACCAGAAAACAATGCGTAGGGAAAGCTTCCTGTCCTGGTACAGCCCTCAGATCATTATCCATTATTGCTTTTCCAGGTGGGAGTGGTGAAGTTACAACAAGCAGTCCAAGGGCAATCAGGAGAGACTTGAGGGCCTTGGGATGACAAGTTAAGATACCATGAGCACAGGCGGCATTCTCTCCTATCCCTCCAGATGGAGGGAATGCTGAAGAAGGAAACAGGAACAGCCAGAAGATCACTACCTGGCTCCAAGCCTGGTGTCACCAGCAGAATTTTGGGTTTTATGATCATGAGTCAGATAACACAGAACCAACCCTGCTGGCAACAGACAGGGCATGACTGTCTCAGAGGGGTTTGCATCAGGGTTATAAGGGCTTATTGGAAGACCTTTAAATTAGATTTGAAGGAAAGGTGGCAGAAAAGCCCTGTATGTTATGGAGTGTTTTGATTGTCTATAGCTTAATGATAGTGACAACAGGATTGCTTGTGGCTAAGAATCAGGGGGAAGGCCAAAAAGGCAGATATCCTGGTGGAGGTTTGTTAAAGACCACCCAACCAGGATGGAGACACAGAGGAAATAAGTGCTCACAATAACTACATCACAACACAACAGAGAGGAAGAATCTAGGGAGTTCCTGGAGTGTGTGGAAGAGACCTTCCTGGAATAATTAGTGAGCAAGACCACCAGGGGAAGTACTTTGATGGACCTGCTGTTTGTGAACAGAGAAGAACTGGTGGGAGATGTGGTGGTGGGAGACTCTCTTGGGCTCAGTGATCATGAGATGAGAGTTTTCAAATCTCAAGAGAGGTCAGCAGAACTGCTACCTGGTATTTCTGGAGAAGGGAGACTTTGGCCTGTTCAGGAGTCTGGTTGAGAGAGTCCCTTGGGAGGCAGACCTGAGGGGCAAAGGAGTCCAGGAAGGCTGGATATTCTTCAAGAAGAAAATCCTAAAGGTACAGGTGCAGGCTGTCCCCATGTGCCAAAAGATTAATAGACAGTGAAAGATACTGGCCTGGCTGAATAGAGAGTTTGGCTGAAGCTTAGAAAAAAGACAGGAGAGTTTAGGGCCCTTGGAAGAAGGGGCAGGCAACTCAGGAAGACTACAAGGATGTTGTGAAGTTATTTAGGGGGAAAATTAGAAGGGTCAGAGCCCAGCTAGAACTTAGTCTGTTTAGTGCCACAAAAGACAACCAAAAAAGTTTCTACAAATACATCAGCAACAAAAGAAGAGCCAAGGAGAATCTACTTTTCACTGGACATTGGCCCTGTCTGACTGGGAGAGTCTGACCTTCCGCCCCACAACTGCCACAATGGAGGCTGCACAAGGACCAGCCAGGGCTACATGCCTGAAGCCAGGCATGACACAGAATCATGGAATCACAGAATGGGTTGGAAGGGACCCTAAAGATGATCTTGTTCCAACCCCTGTGCCATGGACAGCACCAAAAGGATGACATGACAGAGGTCAGTTGCAGGCCATGGGCTACAGGTCCTCAGTTGCAACTGGAGCAGGTGTATGTCCCACAATGCACCACAAAATGCCAAATACACCATGTCCATTCATCAGTGTTAGCTTTGATGCAGAATTGGTCTAGTTTTAGGCTAGAAAAGTCTAGAGATGAAGAAACTGTTTGAAAATATAGTAGCATCTGTCTTTGCTTGGGAAGTCTCACACAGGAGTAGCACAACAGGATGGACCAGGAGTATTTAGATCTTTAGAATGAAAGATTCAGTGCAGACTAGTACTTTCATCAGTAAACTCATTTCCTGGCAAATTCACCAATAAAATGCTCAATTTTCCTACATTCTGTAGTTCCCATTGTTGCAGGAAAAAATACATGTTCTCTACCATTGCAATATCTGCATTTTACCAGAGAGTCTGCAAAGTCTTCAGGGATTCTCCTGGTTTAATTGGAAACAGAGATTCAAGATGCCTTCACACATCCTATGCATCTGGAATATACCAGAATGTGTTCTAGATCCCACACTGCCTGGGCTGTCCTTCAAGTTCATGGGGATTTTGCCATTTTGATGGTTGGAAAATGTTCACATTTACTTTCCTAGTCCCTCCCAAGTGCAGACATTCTCTGAAATTGAGGAGAAGGCCATGGACTTACAATTGATTTCTCAAGTTCTATTTCATTCTTCTATATATTATATTTTCAACTCAATTTATTAATGTGTTTTAGTGCCAGCATGAGACCTCCATACTCCAGTTCAGGATCTGGAATGTTCCAAATTTGATCTTCCATGCCTTTTTGCAGGATGGGGATATCACGCTGCAGAAAATCAACCAACCAGCCAACTTTATTATGTACAGGAGGCAAACAACCAGTGGCACAGGTAGCAACCTACTCCTGCTTGAACAGTCCTTCTGGGCCTATATAACATTAGGTCCAGTTTTCCAACATGAAATTTACTGGTTCTTGCCACCACATGGTATTCCTAGGTGACAAGGAGTAACACTACCTCCCACCCATAACTCTGTGACAGAGCTGCTCCCGTTTCTGCTGTTTGGGGTTCTGTCACATTGTACAAAGAGCTGTTGGGAGGTGTGTGTTAAATTCTTAGTCCTTGTACTGACTTCTGCAAACAAAGTGAGGCCTGATCCAGGAAAAGGATGAACAAATTGCCAGGCAGCTTTCATGGAATCTAGGTTCATGTCTCTGTCACTAGTGCAAGAGTATCCTTCCAACAGCTCGGTTGCCCAAGAACCTGCAAGCACCTCTGTTTTCCCAGTGAAGCACCATGGAACCCTGAGAGAAGACGCTTGAGACTGACCAACAGCCTCAGACTTTGCTCTCTCTAACCTGTGATCTTTGCATTGCACCCACACAGCAGTCCAGCCTCAAAGTCCAGCCCAGCTTTGGGATGCAAAATAGATGGACATCGATGATGGGGACCATGGGATTATGTTGGTTCAGTGATGAGCCTTTCAACATGTTTTGCTCAAGTCACAGAAGACTTAAATTTTTATTAGCTTTTCTTTAGATTTTTCTCTCATTATCAAGTTATTTACTGGAAAATCACTTTATTGTGACTAGAGCTGAAATTTGCCCAATTAAGATCTTCAATTCCTTTTCTGGATTTGTTCAGATAAAAATCTCTTGGCATCTACCACTACAAAAGGAGTTTTACTACTTCCTTGGTCCCATTCTTTGTCTGACTCACTTAAAATATGAGCTTTCATGGAAAGGGACTGATTTTTATTTGTGTTTGATACAGTGCCTAGGAAACTTGTGTCTCTGGTCTTTCTTGGTGCTAAAGAATAATAAGAAAAACAAAGGCAAGTGTCTTTTTAAGACAAAATTTCCTGCTCCTCCCCATTCTGAAATGTATATATCTCACTTTGCATAGCATTTTCATAAACAGAGAAAATTCTCTATAGCAATGAAATAAAATTAAGATACAGTAGTGCCCCTCAGAACACCCATCATACTTTCAAAATAGACCATTCACTTACTGTAAAGGTTATTTCAAGCTAAGAATCCATTTATTTGAATGTATTTCCATTTTAATCAATATCCTTTAGAAATGGTCTCTTTCTTAGTCATGTAAGGTGAATTGATATAATTTTAAGGACATGTATTTCTTTTCTAAATGTTCTTATATGGCAAGGACATATGTGAGATTGGATTTTCACCTCTGGTAGATATGAGTCAACAGCATTTTCTTTACCTCAGTGCAACAAGAAGATGAGTGCCAGAGGCAAGACTTTCAGAAGAGAAGACATTTCTACAGCACCTGAACACTGCCGTGACAATCCCTCATTTGTAATCCCAAAAGATCTCTTAGCAGCTCTGCAAAATATTCCTTCCCTCCTGAAAGCCTGAGACACCTTTCACCAAAAACAACTGAAAGACTTCCATTAAGTTCAACAGATTTTCAATCATGGTCTTATCCAAGATGAGTGCTTTCTTTTAATGTGTGAATAGAAGGTAATTACCTTTCATTACATCAAATGTAGCAGAAGATGGGCAAGTAGTTTTTTCTGCTTGGGCTTGTACATTTTTCTAACATTTGCAAAATGCTGACTTATGCACACGGTTACACTCGAAACACAATTACTGATATATAAATCTGCATTTGTGTTTAAATGTCACTGGTAACAAGAACGCTTGTGGTAACAAATTTGTTTATCAAATATACATCAGAAAATGGCACATTAAATAACAAAATATTCAATAAAAGATATGCTCAGCATTTTTACAGACAGTCTGGGCCTCGTCCAGCATACTCTAATGTAAAAAGAAACACTGTCGTTAAGGTCTAAGGGTTCCGATTAAAACCATAATGGGAAATTCTCAGCTTTTTGCTTTCTTTACAGTTTTTAAGTGCTGCTTTTCACTCCAGGTCCTGACTGTATGCCTCTATGTACAGAGCTCATAGACTGAAATCAAGAGAAGGATTCCTGTGTGTTTCAGGGGAGTCTGAAGAATCTTCCATTCAAAAAGTGATAGCACTACTGATTTTTTTTTTTTTTAATTTGAGAGGCCTCTGAAATTCATTATCATTTTTAGATTTCAGGGGGATTATTATTTTGTTGACAAGGAATGCTGAAGGATGACAAGGATGACAAATTTCAAATTTATGAAAGAACTCATTAAAGAAGAGCAAAGAAGAATCCAACTTAGCTTGAGGAAAAAGGGGAAAAAAAAGGAAGGAAGATATGCTACTGGCCTTAAAATCAGGGATGGTGGCATGGCAAAGGTAAGCAGAGAAAGATTTCATTTTTCTTTCTAAGGATAGAACTGAGAAGTAGCAAGTGAGGCTACCAGACAGCAGGGTCAAAGTAAGTAACAGCATGGGAGACGAAACCAGGCCTGGAGATACTTGTGTCTGTTCCCTGACTGAAGAGCAGTACCTCTGGAGTGGCACTGGAGAACAGAGGAAGATCCTGCAGCACTTCCAGTGGTGCTGCACTTTGAAATTGGTCACTTTGTGCTATAGGTTGTCCAGGTCTAGTGGAAAACCCAGGTGCAGATTCCTGCTTTGCACTCTTTCCTATTTCTGGGTGGCAAATCACTGTTCTTCAGGTTTATTGAGGTATCCAAGAAGCTATTCTGTAATACTGGTAACAAAAATAGGAAACAACAGGTGGGTGCAGAGAATTTGGCAGCATGCAAAATCAGCACGACAGGGAGGTGATTTTTACCTCTGTTTACAGCATTGGTGAGATTGATATCAGAACACATTTGAAAAGATACTGAAAAATTGTCAAGGATGCAGTGAAGAGCCAGAAAAAAATATTAGAGAGTTTAGAGAAATGCCTTGCAGTGAGAGATTTAAGCAGCTCATTCCGTCTAGCATATCAAAGATGTATTTTAGTGTAACCTGAAAGTCAAAACTGAATGATTCAAAATGGTAAAGTCAAAAAGCAGTGGCTTTGTTAGGAGGCCTAACCCTCTGTCTTGATGTGACAGTGCATCTTAACACAATTACAATGATTTATTTGCAGACTGGGACAAAGTTACATGGACCTTTCCTAAATTTGAAGAAGTGTTTATATATATATTTATAAATATGTGATGCTTAAGGAATTATAAATATTTAATACTAAGTTTAGAGGAATTGCTATTATTTTATTAAATGTTCTATTGAATGAGTTGTTGAGGTTGTTGTTGTTTAACCCCAGTCAATAACTAAGCACCACACAGCTGCTCACTTCCCTGTCCCTGTGGCTGGAAAGTGGAGGAGAATCAGAAAAAGGTAAAACACATGGGTTGAGATAAGAGAAGTTCAATGTTTGACATAAAGTCAAATTTTATAATAATAATAATAATGACAATTATGATGATAATAATAGCAATAATAGCAGTAGTAGTAACAATACTAATAAAAGAGGAGAGAGAGAGAGAGATTGAGAGAAAGGAATAAAACCGAAGAGAAACAAGTAAGGCACAACAAAATTGCTCACCACTCACTGTCCGATGCCCAGTTCAGCTCCAAGCATTGATCAGCCCCTCCTGGTCAACTCCCTCAGTTTATATACTGGGCATGATGTTCCATAGTGTGATTCTCAGCCAAATCTAGGATAGGAATAATTACAGAAATTCACAGGGAGAGGAACAGAAAAAATCACATTCTTATTAAGGAATGTTACACAATTATTTTTCCCCAGGATCCTGTAGACAGAAAATGTATGGAATCTGGTTTCCAAGACCACGTGAACTGAGTTTTCTTTTCTACCTGTATTTCTGCTCCTGAAATTCAAAAGGACAACAGTTGTAAAACTTCTTGAAAAGTTCTATCAATGTTCTTTAAAAGAATCCAAGAAATTTGAATGATTTAATGTAACAGTAAGGAAAACATGGATAATTGCTGTTCTCCATTACCCTCCACCACAGCACCCCTGCAGTAGTATGGTGTCTCTCTAGCTCATCATCATCACAAGCTCATTAGTCATGAATCAGCTGCATCTCCACTGGTGGGGACCAGCAGCAAAAATGCTGCCCTGGTATGAATGGCTCCCACGACACATGAATCCTACTCTCTTCACTGTGAGACAGTTCTGATGGCAGAGGGATCCTCAAGCCACTTCAGTAGCACATGTTCACATTGCAGCGTTTTTCTTTCTTGCAGACAGAATGAAATGAAAAGGAAGCCCACTGACACTTCAAATGGCCTGGCAAAAACCATGTCAGATGGACGAGCTGGGTAGCCGTGATAGCACACAGTCCTCAACCCGTGAGTTCACACTGGATGATAGAGCCCAGTTCCACGTGAAACACCATCTGCCCGGCTTAGTGAAATGAGCTCATGTCTTCTTGCACATGTATATATAAATATATTTGCTTCTCTGGAAGTGTGTTGTATTTAAATGTGAGTTCCAAGTAACAGACACATGATGTAATTGCTATGTAAATAGGAAGGTGGTTTGCACACAAATATAGCAGGACTATTAGAGGTGATCATTAGTGACTAATATAAGCAGTTATTTGAATATTAGCATATTGTTATTCATAGCAGAATTCATGATGCATTTAACAAGTAAGTAATAGCTTCCCTAATAAACTTAGGAGCATAAAGAATCTCTGTTCTGTAGATTTCTAAAGATGGACAATGACATTAGTGATTATTAAAGTCTGAAATTTTCTAACAATTATCCATATTTAGAAAGACTATTTGATTAAAAAAAAGAGACATGAGAGTATTTTGACCCATTTCAAAGAGAATTTCCACTCATATTAGAAACTGTTGAAATTAAATAGACAGAAAATGGAAAGAAAGGAAGGAAGTGTTAAAACTCTAAAGATATGCTGAATACATCCTCCCAAAGAGCAAAAGCAATTAATTCCCTATTACATGTGCCTTAAAGGATTATATATTCATAAACTGACAACTCAGAAAGGACTATCCCATCAAGCGGGCAAACCAATCAACTATGACAGAAGCTCATATTTAACCCCCCTCCACCTTATCCTAAAACAGGTGTTGTGCTCCACCAGTGAAACTATACAAGGGAGACTATAAACCTTTCTGACTGTAGTTTACTTCCATCCTTTCAATGTAATGATGTTTTCCTGCTCAATACTTTCTCATTTCTGATTTTGTCAACACTTTAAAAAAAAACAACAAAAAACAAAAAAACCAAAAAAACCAAAAAACAAAACAAAAAAAACAAAAACCAAACCAAAACAGAACAAAAACAAACAAAAAAAAAAACAAAGAAGAAGGTAGCTTGACAAAGCAACAAGAAAAAGTTACTTTCTCACATGATGTTCCTTGTAGGACAAGACCAAGGCCACTTCTGCCCTGCAGTCACAGCTCTGTGTGATTCATATCACTGTGACTTGACAGGGTTAAACTCACTAGCTGGGTGCTTCCAGGGGTACAGCTGTGACAGCACTAAATTAAACATGGGTCACTAAAGCCATGTCAGATTGCTGAAATAAGCCCAGGTCAAACTGGAGGCTCTCCAGATGTGAGTAAACTTCTTTAGAGGTAAGTTTGAGATACATATATACATGATATATGCAACCACACTA
The DNA here is from genome assembly GCA_013396755.1 of Sclerurus mexicanus. Classification (NCBI taxonomy): domain Eukaryota; kingdom Metazoa; phylum Chordata; class Aves; order Passeriformes; family Furnariidae; genus Sclerurus; species Sclerurus mexicanus. The sequence continues at coordinate 149,491 of VWZF01000980.1, read as the reverse complement.
ATATATCAAGCCACTGACTTCATGGGTATGAGGAAGATTACTAAATGTTGTCAGCAAAGTTTATTTGAAACTTTTTTCAAAAAAACCACCAACTTTCCTATGTGATGTAATAAACAGAATATTGTAATTTAATTTGTTTTCAGTGTTTCAAATTAGATTTCAAATGATTTCAAGTATGGCAGCTAAAAAGAAAACAAGCTCGTTTGGGTTAATGCAGACAAATAATGAAATTTAATTGTGGTTTAAGATTCTTAATGTTCATTGATTAGTCTAGTCAAAACACTCCTTGAACAACCTCTTCTAGATTGAAGTTTTAAATATTTTTATTTAGTTTTCTAGAACTGCACTTAGCTGCAATTTCTAGTGGTTTTGTTTTTGGTTTTTTTACCCACTCTTTTGTAAGGCTAATCTATAAGTTATCGTCATTGCACATAATTCATTTAAACCACACTGATTTGAGGAGCAACATACACTGATAGCAGCCTAAATAAGAACATCTGTAGGTATTCACACAGTGTCAAGCTTCCTGAAAGAGCCTGGCAGGGAGGATCGCCAAAGAGGCCAGGAAATTTTGTTTGTGCATGAAAGTGGACAGGGTAAAACATGAGGATGGAGGTCAATGGCTATTTCTGAGTAGCTCTGTGTCTTCTGAAAGAAATGGGTCTATTTTGTTCTATTTAAAAAACCCAAACAAACCACCACCAAACAGCCAGAAAAAAAAACAAAACAAAACAACAAACCAAAATCAAAACCAACCAATCAAAAAACAAATAAACAAAAAAAAACACACACAAAACCAAACAGCATATATACTTAGAGAGAAAGCCTTGTAAAGTGAAAATTCTGTTAGCTGCTTGTTCTCTGGGGCTTTTGTGGGTTTTTTTTTGTATTTAGTTTGGTTTGGTTTTCACTCAGCTTTTCATTATTTTTCCTGAAATAAAACAATTCTCATTGTAAATTTCAGATTTCCAGTAACTCTTCTGCATCCCTTCCCTGTAGATTTCTCATGACGTATCAAAGGACCCCATACATGTAACACAGGGAAAATCATGCCTGAATTGTCTTTGGAGGAACAAGCTGAAGCCCCACCATCTTTTATTACTTTAAACTCCCTGCTTTACAAGTCCTGAAGACAGGATTACTTGGCACTCCACAGCTCCTTCCTACTGCATTGCTAAAATGAAATGTTTCAATATTCTTGAAATGAAACATTCTGACATTATCAAAATGCAAGGAAAAGATTGAAATGATTCATTTGGACTTACTCCCATAAAAATGTCACTGAAATCAGCACATTTCCACAACATATTTTGATTTGGGCAAAGCTGCATATACTTTTTTGTCCCCCTTGGAAAATTATTTCATTAAAAACAAATGACCAGCTCTAATTACAACTCACTGAGCCTTGTTCCAAAAGTCAAAGCCCTTAAAACAGCACTCAGTGTGTATATACCGGGAGACAGAATCTCTCTACAAGTTGCTATGAAAAACATCTTTCTTACCCCACAGAAGGGCTGGTGTTTGATGTTCCCAGGACTGCAAACCAAATTTGTGCCTTGCCTTTGAGTGGCACTCACAATTTGCAAGAAAAAAAAATCATGAATTTAATAAGTTAAAGGCAAAAGGTGAAGGGCACATCCCAACCCTTTGAAGAAAATTACCACTGACTTCGAGTTTAGTTCTGGAAATGGAAAGCAGGAGCTACAAAGCTGTGTCTGCAGGGCACTGGAGCCTGAGTGGAGATCTGCAACAGGACCAATTGAGCCATCTTCCAAACCCGAGTCGATACAGTCACACGAGAGCAGCCCTCTGTCCAAACTGATTAGGCTGCTGAAAAGCTGGATTTGGTGGCGTTGTCCACGCTATTAAATTAAATGTGCCTTGGTTCACAGCGTGACACCAAGGCCAGCTGGCACACAACAGCTCACGTCAGCTCATGTCAGCTCCATCCCCATGCAGCAGGTGGCTGCACCCTGACTGCTGCATGCCAACACCCAAAAAGAGTACAGGAATTGTTTGTGAGAGTGACTGCTTGCTTGAGATGAAAACACACCACAAATTTATCAGTGCAATTTACCAATAAAGTTGCAGTGCCCAGCGCTGTTTAATTTAGAGACATAAATATGGCAAATTAATCCGCCCATGTGACTGACTGAAGTGCTCATACCTTTTAATGAGGGAATGTGCTGACTTTCCAGGGTTGTGAGCCTTGTCACGGTGCCCACGGCCTGGGAGAGACCTCTCCAGTGCTGACCTGAGCCGTCACCTGGTTACAGGGCTCTAACACGAGACCTTGTTCAGGGCAGGGTCAGCTCTGCCATCCTGCTGCAGCCTCAGGGGCAGATGCTGACACACATCTCTCACTCATCCTGGGCTGTGAAGGGTTTATGTGGCTTTGAAATCAGCTTTTCACCACGTCACAGGTCATTTATTTTGGGTTTGGGTTCCCTTCAGAGAACTTCCATTCCCTGGCACGCGTTGGTGATGTCCTTGTCTGACCAGGACCACAAGTCATAGAGTCATAGAATCATTAAGGTTGGAAAAGTCCTCTAAGAGCACAGAGTCCAAACATTAACCCAGCACTGCCACGTTCACCACTAAACCATGTCCCTGAGGACCACATCTGCACATTTTTGGAACACTTCCATGAACGGTGATTTCACCACTTCCCTGGGCAGCTTGTTCCAGTGCTTGACAATCCTTTATGTTAAGAAACTTTTCCTAGTAACCAATTTAAGCTTCCCCTGGAACAACTTTTGGCCATTTCCTCTTGTCCTATAGCTTCTTACCTGGGAGAAGAGATTGACCCTGACTTTTCTACAACACCATTGAAGGAATTTGTAGAGAGCAATGAATATGAACCCAAGTCTGGAACAGGATTCTGAAGAAAAACACGATTCCACTTTACCCTCCCTCCCCTTCACTGCCTGTTGCTGACAGCGCAAAACCAACTAAAACCTCCCGAGCTTGGGGGCAACCTTTGTCTGTGAGCCAGAGACAGGGAGAAGGTTAAGCTTTAACTCTTCCTTCTTCCCTGCATCCTTCCCAGCGTGGCAGGTGCAGCACAAGGCTAGCAGACACCAGTCACCTCACAAGCTCCAGGGACGCACACTTGGAAATCAGTAATATTGTCTCTCTGAGCAAAGCTTTGAATAAGGCCCTAATTGTAGCATTTCTGTGGAAGAATAACTGAGTGAGTAGCTGGGATGGCAAATAAGGAGAGGGTGATGAATATCAGGATGTGCCTTTGGAGACATGGAGAGAGGAGCAGGGCTGGGTGGGTGAAACGGAAAGAGCTGGGAAAGTAGTTGATAAAAGGAACAGTTGTATGACATTAAGGAAAACTCTGTGAGAAATTAAAACCCATAAAAGATTAAAGATGAGTAAAGAGCTCCAGACACCCAGCAATGCTTCAGTAGGGTGTCTGGAGTCTTTGACAGAAGATGTGATTCATCAGCTCCCACACACACCTTTTTTTAAGTATGCATGCTCATTTCAACAAATGTGAAATTTCCAGGAAAAGCAAGAGCACAGCACACCCACTCAACCCTGAACAGCCTGGCGTGGGTACGCTGACGCCGTGCTGGGGACGCCTGCCAAGCACGGCAGAACCATCCTCTGTCCTTCTCCCAAAGGGTGGACAGAAGGGAGCTCTTCCCTTTCCTTCTCCTCCCCTCCACTGTTTCACTTGGGAAAGGTTGACTCTGCTGTGGGTTGGGTGATTCATCTCTTGCACACATATGGGGTAAAAAAAAAAAAAAAGTATATATATGTATATATCTATACATCTATACATATAGAAAGAGAGAGATCTGCAGGACAGCTAAGCTCTCAGAAGACAAAGGTCTGGTGGATAGATCAGCATGCCTGGAGATCCACAAGACCTTTGAATAGCTATCCAGAGGGAGCTGCCACGTGCTGCAAAGCTGTCCTCTGCTATCCACAGTCTGGTTTTACAAAATGAAAGATAAGTGGGATCAGATGTAGTAACACCTGCCTGAACCTTCAGCAGTCCCATACATCAGCTTCAGTAAGTGAGAACTGGGCATATCCATAATGTCACACAGCTCAGAAAGCCAGTAATATCAGAAATAAACCTGTATTAAATTTTTTCTCTTTAATAATATTTGACCAACACTGGTGTAATCCCTGAGCCCTCTGCTCCCTGTCACACCTCTAATGTGCCATGATCACTTAGAAAAAGACAACTTCTCTAACTTTGCCCCTCATAATCCAAACACATAATCAGTAATTTAAATAAAATAAAATAAACCTTCTTACACAGAAAAATAAATATAAATACTCATCTGCTTTTATACTACCTTATTCATGCTAGTATAAATAATTCAATAAAAACCGCTATCAAAAATAACAGAGGCTTCTGTGGACTTGTCATCTACTTGAATCTCATGATGCAAAATTTAGGGATCTTTGACCTGGAATTTATGTCTGACTTGTCACTGAATACCACCACCTCTGTTGGTGAGAACATCCTGAATTATCACTCTGGCTATGAACTGGACTAGATGACCTCATAGGTCTTTTCCATCAGTGTTTTCTGAAACTCTATTAAAGGCCACTGTCAAAATCCCACTTCTGTGTACACTGCCAAGAGGGAGGGGGCATTTGGGTTTGCAGTCAAGGAATAAAATTCAGATATGTAAAATTAAATTTCTATCATTTCACCTATGCCAGCTGATATGGGTATGGATACAGATCAACAAGAACAAAAAGTAAGATTCCTCAAAATGCTCGAATTATCTTGGTGACTTAGACTCATTCCCCAAAGAAAACAAAACATTGAGAAAACTCAAAACGTTGCTTTTTGGTTTTTTGTTTTTTATATTGCCAATGTGATTCACAACAAGAGACTGATAGGTAGATTATTACATTGGACAAACACTATCTTTCAATAAGAAAAAGATAAATTAGAAAAGATAATTGGTTTAGGCATCTGTATTGTTAATTCAATATATTCACTGTGTCCAAATTGTGTTGAGTGTGGTTGAGAGTTTGAAAGTTATGGACACAAGTCAGTCCACCCTAATTTCCTCCTTCCTGGATGGGGCACAGTCAGTACTGCCTTTTTATAAGTCTGAGAGGATTAATTACTCCAAAAACATATCTACAGTCAGTCCCATATAGGAAAATATAATCACCATAATATAGTAAAATATGGCCAGTTATTTTTTCACAGCATTACGGAATCATAGAATGGTTTGGGTTGGAATGCATCTTACAGAATACCTAATTCCAAGCCTTCTGCCAAGGGCAGGGACAACAACCTTCCACCAGGGAAACTTCCACATTTTTTGTCCAATATCCATTTGCTGCAACAAATAGGCTTCATGTTCCTGGGCCTGAATTTCTCACTCATGCCTTTATGAGTAAATTTGGAGCCAGGTCACTTACAGCTTTCTCTACAGGGATTATTGGCCAGTGCAAGTGGGATGTTCAGCTCCCAGAGCGAGCCTTTCTGTGGACAAAGCCAAACCCTGTCAGTCACTGGAGGTGGGCATCACTTACTGCAGAAGTTCAGGGCAATTCTGTGACTTTGCGGTCTGCACGTTAGGATTTTGTAGGTTTGAATTATGGGATTATGTAGGTCCTCATATCCAGTACATTGAGACAGTCAAGTTTCTCAAAATGAGACACGTGGATGAGTTAAAAAATTTAAAAAAAAAAAAAAAGACAAATGTTTTCTCCTTTCTCTCTTGTGTTTCAAGAGCTTACATGGAATTCAGATGCCTCCAGACCATAGCAGAGGTTGCGTGGAAGCTGGAATGTCCATCTTGCCTAGACAGGGAGTGTGAGTGTCATTTAGACATTTTGGGTACAACTCAACTAGATTTATACAACTGCATAGCAGTGACAGACACACTGTAGATGTCTAAATTCAGATACAGGCACAGACATCCAGACTCTCACTCAGGCTGAATCCCATCCTTAGGGACCTCCAAGTGCAGACTGCAGTGGAGGAAGAAACATACTCCACAAACATATTCCACAAACACATTTCATATACTTTTTAGAATCAGATCCTATATTGTTTTAAAAATTTGGGCAGGTGTTCCTTCATGCCTTATAGACATTTTATGATTTATATCCAGAGAGTTCCCACCACATGCACCCATATTTCTGGGCATTGTCACAGCTAGTGCTATACAAGAGTTAAATATTGCCATGCATTATTTTTAGTTGCCTTGAAAAATGTTCAGGGAAAAAACCCACCAAAATATAGGACAATGTGTTGCAAAAATAAACACTCAAAAAGGAAATAAATGAAACTGTAAAACAACCACATGCATATGATTACCATTTCAAACAGGGAAAGGCTGACCCATTGGATACTCCTGAGAATGCTCCCTCCATGGAAAGGTATTCATATATATCAGCATTTGTAAGATCCAGAACAACATTGGGGTCATTTTGTTTAAAATATACTGTGAACTCAGCAGGATACATCTGCTTTATATTAGTCTTGTGGAAATACTATAGAGGGCTTGGGGGGACTTTTTGGTTTGTGGATTTTTTTTGGTTTTACTTGGTGGATAATTGGGATAAAACTGAATATGTGTAAAAAAGAAAGCAACTCATGGTAGAAATATCATAGTAGCCTAAGTTATAAGAAAGGAAACAGAAGTCTGAGAATTAATTATGTATTCTTGAGGAAATATTTATTAAAGTATCTAACGATATTTCAGTATTCCCTTTATCATTATGTTGCAGTGTGGTGGGTTTTTTTTCCTATTCTGGCAACATGAAAATTTATATTTTGATACTGAATACAACCATAGCTCAGGTATCAGATCACCTGATCACTTTTTGGGTTTGAGTCAAGTCTGTTCACCTTGTACTGTCATTAAAGCATGTGCAATGCCAGGAACTGGTTTAAACTGATCTGATTTGTGGCATCTTTGCTGCAATTTGTCATTCTCCTTGCACAGATGCAAATGACAAAGGAAGCGAGAATCAGGCCCTCTGTGCTGACAAAGGGCTCTTATCTTCCCAATGTTTTGCTAGCTGATCATACTGTTTCCTTGTCCTTTCATTTAAGGGTCATCAAGATAAAAGTGTTTGCTTGAATTCTTTTTTTTTTTTTTTAACTTTCTTGTTCCCAAGTCCTGTTATACATAATGTTCCTACTAAGGTCACATAGTGGTTCCCTAAATATGTTTTTGTCTGGCTTCATGGGCTGCTCTGCTTTTATGGTTTTGCTCAACTGTTTAAAGAAATCATTTTAGGTCTTCAAGTAGAAAATACAGTGAGGATGATGGGGATCTTAAATGATATTCCCTCATAAATTCCCCTCCACAATCTTTCAAACCAACATAATTTGGGGAGGCTGCCCTGCTCCTATATGCCTTGTCCACAAGTCTCCAGACCCAGCTCTGCTTTGAGACAAAGCAGAAAGGGTTCATTTGGATGAAGGGTTTTACAGCCTCAGTACCAGCATCTCATACAATCTGAGACCGGGAGCTACAGTCATCTGTTTACTTTCTTTCTCAACTTAAATAAAACAAGAGGGGGAATATGTTCTAACGAGATAGCTCCTGCTTATGTGAGAGATTCACGGGGAATAAAAATAAAAATCTATTTACCTTCAACCACCTGCAATGAATTATGAATACAGAGGTGTCACCAATTTGCATAGAGCACGTACACACAGCTCATTTTTGCTTAATCCTTTTGCTTGAGCTTTTTATTATTTCTTATTATTATAAATTCAAGCACAGAAGGCAATTTCAGCACCTGAACTATTTAGAGAGGAGACTGATTATGTTATTATGGAGAAAACTGTTTTTTATCAATTGATTTGGCAAATTCAGGCTCAGACACTCTCCAGTTCCCTGGTCTCCCATCTTGATTACTGTGACATCCTGCTCAACTTACTTTGATTCATATTTCTATGGTATCACTCATTCAAAGCACAAGCAGCAAAGCACAAAAATGAGCCACCATTAGTTTACTGGCAACACTTTGCTTTCTGGTCCTGTTTCTTTTATTCCTTGTTTGCCACATCTTTTCCAAGGGTTCAGTTTCAGCTTCTTTAAAACTGCTTCTGTTTATACCCAAGACAACACCGGTGCCAAGGACAAGCGGGGTTTGATGGAATGAGAGGCAAAATATGCTTCTTCTTCTGAGGGCAGAGATTATTTCAGGAGTTTCTCAAGCTAAGATGGCTGGCAAGAAAGTACTACTGAGTTCCTAGGGCTTGTTAGTAAAGCAACATGAAGGCTGCATGTTTGCACTCTTGGAGAGGTCGCTGCACAGGGTAGGCTGGGAGTGACCTCTGATCTCCCCAGATTCACTGGATTCATGGCCTGAACCTTGGCTGGTTGCTGTTGCCTTTGACTGCAGTAATGGCACACACACGTAACATAAGCATACAGAAGGGAGAAGGGAAAATCTAAAAAAAAAAAAAAAAAAAAGGCAAAAAATGGGAGCAGAAGAAACACAGATGGAGAGAGGGCCAGGAGGAAGAGGGGCTGTATCTGGGCAACAGCAAAAGTCAGGGACAGCGGGAGTTGTTGCATGGCTGTAATGATGAACTTGAATGAGTCTAAGAGGAGGGATGAGGGTGTGACAAGAGGGCATCTTGCAAAGGCCTGCAATATGCTAATCTATAAGCATCAGAATTAGGTGCAAGAGCCATGAAAAGGTACCCACTGATCTACAGTGAGAGTCATCCACATCAGTGAAGTGGAAGCAGAAGAGGAGGAAGTAGATGAAGAGAGCAAGATAGATCAAAACAGCCGAGACCAGAAAAATCACTTTTTGGTTTAGCTTAGGCCAGGAGGTCACTAATGGCCTTGGGCAGGCGGCTTTCAGCAGAGGGGAGGAGCTGGGAGCCAGCAGAGAGGTGAAGGGGGGAAAGCAGGAGGAGCAGAATTTAAAGCAAGATGAGGCAATGCTTTGGCATTTTAGAGAACAGGCAGGAAGGGGTGGGAAGGCAGGGGGCTTAAGAGGCAAATAGAAGGTGTAGGGCATTAGGGCACCGAGTGATGTTGTTGCAGAGCATCCTGAGGCACTGCAACATCGGAAGAGCCTCCTGTTCCTTTGTTCCTTTTCATATCCTCAAGCCTCCTTCTCACCAAAGGAAAAAAAAAAGGAAAAAGTCACACAGAAAAAGGAGAAATTATGACTGACAAAGCAGGAAAATTAATGGCATCAAGCAGAGCAAAGCACTGTCACGGCCCAAAGCTCCATCCTGTAATAAGTGAGTGGCCCAGATGTCAAAAGGGTTAGGGCATTCCCTGCCGACACAGACAGGCTCCTGAGGGCAAAAAACACTTTGTCCTCATTTACAGTGTGGTGGAATAGGAGAGGGGGAGAAAGGAACAGGGCAGAAGATAACTGAGAAGTAAATTGATTTACATTTAAATGTTATGTTTTTATTACTCTTTTTTTTCCACTCAGTGTGAAATCTCATCCTTTAAACTAGACAAACCAGGGTAAACTATTTTTTATAGTGTGAAAAAAAAAATGATTGACATTCTGAGGTAATACTTTTTAAATTCCTCCAATTAAACAAAGTGAATTTAATTTTAAGTTTAATTAAAAGGAAATTTAATTAGAAAGAAGATTAAATTTTAATTAAATTTCTCCAAAATCCTTATCCTTGCCTTTACTGCTAATATTTCTCTCGGAACCAAATCCCTTTTTAATATTCTTAAATTCTATTCTAGTAAACTTCCCCTTTATATTAAAATTATATCTGCCTGGATGTACTCGCTACCAGAAAAAAAAAAAAAATCATTACCCCTTTTAAAATACTTGAAGAGTACACCTGAGACACAGAGTAACTCAAGAGCGACCAGTGGAACATTTGGATATGCTCTGAGTGAGACATTGCTAAATTAACCCGCCTGCTGCTGAACGCTCCACAGGCAGGGGAGCATCTGTGTGCCACGAGACATTCCCTTCCTGCACACAGATCTCTGCTGCTCAGCACATCCACAGGGTCCATACAGGCTGTATGCCTCAGCATTTCATATGCTCTGCTTGTGCATCTGCCTTTCTTTTCTTCTGCAGACGGGGTTTTGGGTTGTTAGGGTTTTTTTGGTGGGTCTTTGCTTTGCCTTATTTGAGTTTTTAAATCATAGAATGGTTTGGGATGAAAGGAACCATAAATATCATCTTGTTCCAAGCCCCCTCCCAAGGGCAGAGCCACTATCCACCAGACCAGGTTCCTCTAAGCCCCAAACAACCTAGCCTTGAGCAATTCCAGGGATGGGGCATCAACAGCTTTTCTGGTCAACCTGTGCCAGGGCCTCATCATGCTCACAGTAAAGACTTTCTTCCCAATTATCTAATCTAAACCTGCCTTCTTTTGGTTTAAAGCCTAGTTCCACTGTCCTATCCCTGCAGGTCCTTGTTCAAAGTCTCTCTCAAATTCTCTTGGAGCCCCTTTAGGCACTGGAATGGTCTCTAAGGTCTCCTTGGGTCATTCTCTCCTCCAGACTCAGCAGTCCCAGCTCCCTCATCTGCTTTCTTTTCCATCTGCTCTAGTCTATTGGAGAGATTTGCCTCAGTCACAGTATCCAAGATGGACTGGGTCAAATCTACCTTTTGCTTACCCTGTATTTCTCTGACATCCACTTCAGTCTCCACAGCAGACAAAACTCTCTGATAACCAAAAATCCATTGCTATAAGGTACCATAAGGCTTGTGTAAAGGCTTGAAAAGCTCTGTTTGGTGGTTATGGCAGCAGAAGACAGCTGGAACACCAATGCCTCTAACGCTACCACCAGACCATCCCAGTGATTCTCTGAGGATGCAACTCCTGTGCACAAAGCAATGCCATGCAGGAACAGGGACAGGACACCCACTCAGCAGACACAAGATTGTTGGCAGCTGCAGCAGGGCATTGCTTGTCCCAAGCCACGCTCCCACACTTCCAGTTTTGTTCTTTTTCCAGCGAAGTTAATCGCATCTCATAGCAACGAACAGGGGAAAGGCGAGTTGGCTGTGCTGGAAAGTGGACAAGCAGGATGGCACTTAGTGGGACTTTACAGAGCATCCCTGGCAGTCATCTCCTGACCCCTGAGGTATGCTGTCACATCCTCTGTCCACCGTGTGACCTCACAGCCCAGTATGGTCTGGTGGGTCCAGCACAGGGTCACAGGGTGGCAAAAATGCTGTGAAACTGCACCAGCCTACAGTTTGTGCTGGGGGCAGGAGGAGGAGGAGAAGGAGGGCAGCCAGCACTGGCCCTTGAGCTGTGGTCAGGATCTCTGTGCCCAAGACCTTCCACACTCATAATGAGCCAGTATGTGACCCATCGTCCCAGATTCAGAGCAACCCATGCTTATTTTAACACGTTGTCATGGTGACCACTAGTTTTGCCAATGGATACTGACTTGAAAAGCATCATTATTTATGTAGTTACTCTTACATGTAAAAATCTCATCTGCCGAACTCATATGTTGCTTTACCTGGCAACCAACTACCCACTCCTTTCTGCATCTCTTTAACAGGAGTCAAGACCAGACACTTCAGAAACTCCATAACAGAAGACAGATGATGCTTAGTCTACACACCTGTCAACTAGAAAAGTCACACACCCATTTTGAAAAAAATGTAACAAATGTTTATGCCTATAAAACTCAATTTTTCCTGTTTTTTCTTGTTTGGTTTGTTGTTTGTTTTTGTTTTTGTTTTTTCCCAGGCCACAAGCTGCATGGGGTGCCAAGTGGTGCTGCAAAGCATTCACTGAACTTTTGAAGAATCAGCCACAGTAAATATTTTGCAAGATTTATAGAGCTCTATTTACTTTGCAAGAGAATCTGAATAAGATGCAACTTCCCTGCTGAAATTAAAGAAGAGATCCCAGGAAATTCCACGTGTGCAAGGCCAGTCCTAACTGCCTCACTCACATCAGACCCATCCTAGTCCTTGATACCCACGGTCTGCATCTTGAGAAATCCTCTAAGAACTACCTGCCTATTTTGGCCACTTTTCTTCTACTTGTTGACAATTCTGAAATCATTCAAGTTGTTCCTGAACAGCAGTCTTGGGTTTTTTGGGGAGAAGGTTTGGTTTTGTTTTGTTTTGTTTTTTTTTAATTAAATAATCTTTCTGTGTTTCCTTACCCTAAAGTCATCTGTTTTGTCTACAGGGGCACTGTGCTCACCTTCTGATCTTCATGATCTCTGTGTCTCCCTCCTACCCACTGCAAAAGTCAGCGGAATTGACCTTTCTCCTCACCAGCTGTCAGACCTGGCTGAGGTTCCTGAACAACAGAATTTTTGCCTTGTGCAGCTCTTATTTTTGTCTTCCCCATCTATCTTAAAAATAAACACAGACCAAGTGACAAAAATTCATACACTACCAGTCTGTTCTGCAGATAGTTACACAGTTACAGTGATTGGAAAAGACACAGAGCAAGGATTATTAAAATATGACGGGCCAATGGCATTATGCATCTTCTTTCTTTCACAGATGTAGTACTAAAAGTATTCTAGGACAGGCTTGAGAACACGGTGATAATCTTTTATTTATAGTGATTAAATTGTTAACATGATGGAAATTTATATTCTTGTTTTTGCATGCCACTGCTCATTTCCAAAATCTGTCTTTTGGGTGGAAGGTATTTTTATTGCTAGCTTCACTTACACTAGGATCAACACAGATGAGCTCTAGTAGGGAATGCTAAGACATAAACAGGAATGGAAACAGACAAAGGAAAGAACTTTACCCATTTTTAAGTGAGAAACTGAGGCATAGAGGTATCAGCTGTGGGTACTGACCACTTGGAAGCGCTTCTCTGCAGTTAATTTGAAGAGTTCCACAAAGCTCACCTAGAAAATCTGTTATGGAGAATTCAACCCTAATTTCCAGAGTCCTAGAAAAAAATAATCCCATTATTTTAGATACAAAACAAAATTAAGAGTTAACACAAGACAGAACATTTATATTACTGATGGAAATACTTGGATAAATCTGATATCATTTAGATGACAACATATGATAACATCTAGAGATCCTGGATAAAATCATTACATGATGCGGGTGTAACTTTTAGCTGATGGATAATTTGGATTCATCTTTTGTGCGAGGGCTCAGTCTATTCAGATGAATCACTGTGAGAGAAGAATTGATCCAGCAGGTCAAACTATCCAATGCTGCCAGTATTGACTGCTATTTCAGAGGGCAAAAATATGTGCTGTACACACCTAGAAATCTCCTCCACCAAGGAATCTGACATTGCCATGTTCATTCAATATGCATCAGAGGAAGAGAGCAGATGCTTATGCTCATCACTTTAAAAGATGATGTTCCTTCTGAGATCATAGTCTGGGCCACATTCTTAGCCAGTGGGTGTTGTGACACTGAGCTGGAAGCTCTTCAGCGTGTTGGTGCTGTGTTAGGGTAAGTTATGTCTCATGATGCTTTGCTATAAGGCTTTGAAACAAATCACACCACCACATATGAAACTGAAAATAAAAACCCAAGAGCATAGCACTGTCTCCATTTAGTGAATTTGTACTTTTCCAGGTCTTATACCCAACCTGTGGATCTGAATTTGTCTGCAGAAGGGAGGGGATACAGGCAGTGCTGGACTGCACGAAGCCACTGCTCGACCTGATTCAGTATGCCACCTGGCAGGAGCCAAGGAGGCATCAGAAGAAGGTTCAAGACATTTCTCTCACAAGGGAACTTTCCTACTTTCCCACAGCAGGTTAAGGTCTTCTCAGTTCTGAAAGTATAAGGATTTATTTCCTGTCTCTTGCTTCTGTTGAAAGAAAACTGTTCTTTACCGTTTAGTGTATTCTGCAGACTATCTGGAGAGTAAGGAGCTTTCATCACATAGACACAAAAATAGAGAGAGTTTTATGGGGTGTGTTTCATTCCCGTTGGGTGCCCACCAGCCATGACTAGTGCCCTTTGGGCCACACAATCAACCTCCTCACTCACAAAGATAAATGTCGTATCAGCCCTGCAGTAAGCCATCATCTATTCTTGAGAAACAAAGAGAGTATATAGCATGACCTTCCTTGAAATATTGGATCTATTTACACGGGTTTGCGTGGACCACATTACTTATGAGTCACCAAGGGGAAACTGAGCTCCTTGTAGATAAAGCGATCAGTGCAAACCACTGTAAATAAATCTGAAATTTCTATGAAGGTCGCACTGTGTCTGATTTATACTTCAGCACCCTATGAAATAATGTTGACCAGGTAAGTGGTTTTCAATTATTTTTTTTTTATTCACATAAGAAAAAAAAAAACACCTCCTTTTTTGTAGTATAAGGGACTGCTCTATTTTAAAGTACATCTGGTTAGAGAGATGACACATGCCCAGAAAGTAAGTTGTTGTCTGGCATAAGGCTAAATGTTCCTGGACCTGATTCTGCCACCCTAACTAACCAGGATGACTTGAATGGGCATACAGGGCAGTCAAACCCAGCAGCAGCCACAGATGATCCTTAGACAGTTTGAAGGTCCATTTTTCTGATTAATCTCAACCTTTGTTTTCCTTATTAACCACAGTATAGGTCAAGCCCAAGTGAAGTCTTTGTAGCACTAACATAGGAGTTACCATAAGCATGGGCTTTAGGTCTTGGAAGGTAAGTAATGCTCCAGTGGCCAAATTATAGGAGTGAAAGTCAAGAATCTTGTCATTAATCTGCTTTGTGACCAGTTTCATTTCCCCTACCAGCTTTCATCTGACCTCTCTGCTAAAGCAGGTGAGCACTTGGTATTGGAGGAGACTACTTGATGGAATGAGAAGCAATAACCATGAGGACTCCATTTTAGCTTGAGAGGAGTATTCTGGTTGAATGTGTATCTAGCTGCTTCAATTTGCAAAATCAAACAAGAAATCTATGAGCAGATTGTCCAAGAATATTGATGGGTTTTCTACTTGCTGTTCATGACGTTATTGGAAAGTAAAAAATGGTATCTAGTAAGTGTAAACTTGATCACTCTATACGTTCTTCTGAGCCCCAAAACTCATGTTTTAGTGTTCTAAACAGGGTAAAATAACAACAACTTTGGAGCACCTGAGCTTAACACAGGAAAAACAATCTTTTGAGAATCACAGCAAGGTTGAACTTGCCTGAACTGTTACTCATTCTCACAGAAGGAAGTTTCGCATAACACAGTAGGAAGCCAAGATTCAGGAAGACTAAGAGAGCCTTCAGAGACAATAAGCAGCTTCAGTGATCACAGCAGATGAAAGTGAGACCTGGCAAAGACAACGGTGCTCTCTGGCAAAAGAGAAAAGTTGAATTTACTTCATGATTCTTCCATAATCTCAGGAAAACATGCCTTTTTTCAAATTTCCTGGAAAATATGTCCAGTTTTTAAACTTCTTAAAACATCTTGAGTTAGAAGCTGGTTTGAAACAAAACCTTCCTCGAAGTCAAGGTTTTTTCCTAAACCAGACTGAGATTTTAAAACCAAGTTGGTTAATTTAAACCTGACTGGGACCAGTCTTTTGTTAGCCTCAGCAGTTCTGCCACACCTCAGGACCTTTTATCAAATCTATGCCTCAGCAAATTTAAATGCTAGTTTAACTGCAGTTGTTAGTTAAATGACAGTTAATTACATCCTTGTAGCTCAGATTAATCACTTTAGCATATGAGTAGCTTACATATTGGACAGGATGTATCTGAAGCGCCTCTGGAAAAGCTGAGTCAGAGCAGGAGTTTTTCCTTCACTGCGGAAACACCTTTTTGCCCCACAAAGGGCAATTCTGAGCACACATCAGCACTCCAGTACCATCCTCATCCACAGGAGGTGGTTCAGTTGGCTGGTCATTACCTTCTCAGGTTAAGGACTGAGAATTGCTTTATGTCTCATAGGATGGCAAAAATCACTGAAACAGGTTCCCTAAAAAGGTGGTGGATGCCCCATCCCTTCAAACACTCAAGATCAAGCTGGACAGGGCTCTGAGCAACCTGATCTTGTTGAAGATGTACCAGCTCATTGCAGAGAGGGTGGACTAGATGACCTGTAAAGGTGCCTTCCAACCCAAATTATTCTATCATTCTGTAGGATTGGAGTCTAAAAAATTGTTAAAGTAGAATTATCACATTAAACAGGCCAGGTTTTTTTTTACTACTATTATTAACACTATCATGGTTGTGACGGTTCTTCACACAAGTACCAGATGGGAAAAATTGCCCTAGTCTCTTTGTAAACTCCAATCCACATCCTAGAAAACTGCCACTTAAACTTTACAGTTGAATTACATCAAGTGGCTGCTATTTAATTTGACTGTAATGGCTTTGGAGTGATTGTACTGCAAAACCACCTATGTAAAATATTAATTCATATTTTTATTTATTTTATTTGGCAGTTTGTCTTGCTACCTTCTCTTCACCCGGATTTGTCAGTAAGTAGTCTGGTGACCCTCAAAGACCGTCTAAGAAGTGGTACAGTCCTGGCAAGGACTAAATCCTAGGAGAAGACTCTCTGAAACTCACTGTAAAGCTCTCCATTCTGTTGCTCCACAGACCCTGCTCCACCATCTGCCTCGCAAATTAGTTTTTTTTTGTTGCTGTATTTCACAAGTTTAAAAAGATGGTTATGATGATCCATAAAGCAGCTTTCACAGAGATTATTAAGTCCCAAATATTGTACTGACATGCTTTGTGTAATGTGTCTCCAACGTCACAGCACTGCTGCTGTTATGACCAATCTGCATAAAATTACATCAAAGCACTTAAAAGTAAGTTTTGTGTTTGCTGCAGGGGGTGGGAGGGAGGGTTGTTTTGTTATCCCTTGTAGCAATCCAAGAAGTAAAACCAAGAAGTAAAGTCAGGTGGATGAGATAAATTGAAACGGATCTTATTGCTCCCAAACACTCTCCTGGAAACAATGGCATCTTGACATTTTATCAGTCACTCATGCGGTCATTCTCGGCGGTATCAGCCAGAGCTTGAAGGATAGAGCCGTAAAGAAAGGATTGTCAGCCATAAACATTCCTCAAAACCATGAAAGCCACAAATGAAAGCTTAAGTAATGGAGGACAGAATACCCTTGATATTTCAACAATTACCTGCAACAACAGGCTTTGTTCAGAGCCCTGGCTATTTTTTTCAAGAGCCTTTAGTTGTCATGGCCAGAACAGGATAGGGAAAAAAATAAATAAAATAAAAATTAAAAAGAAAAGGAAAGAGAAAGGGCAGGGAAAAAAGAAAAAGAAAAAGAAAAAGAAAAAGAAAAAGAAAAAGAAAAAGAAAAAGAAAAAGAAAAAGAAAAAGAAAAAG
>VWZF01000980.1:101132-131844 GCA_013396755.1 Sclerurus mexicanus | reverse complement strand
GAAAAGAAAAGAAAAGAAAAGAAAAGAAAAGAAAAGAAAAGAAAAGAAAAGAAAAGAAAAGAAAAGAAAAGAAAAGAAAAGAAAAGAAAAGAAAAGAAAAGAAAAGAAAAGAAAAGAAAAGAAAAGAAAAGAAAAGAAAAGAAAAGAAAAGAAAGAAAAGAAAAGAAAAGAAAAGAAAAGGAGGAAGAGAAAAAAATATGAAAAATGTGAAAAGATAAACTCCAGTGGATTCATATATGAGAAACCTTATGGACAATTTTCATTTTTTTAAAATAAAGGTTTATTGCCAGATATTAGAATTATTAGGCTGGTAGTGAGATACTTCTTTTTTCCCTTTTTTCTCCAAGAGATCATTAGAAAAACATTCATGCTGCCAAGCTGTTAACTCTCTGGCCATTTCTGATGTCAAATTATGGAAGAAAAAAATGACACTTTCAAGCACATGGCAATTGAAGGAGCTTCAGTGATGGACAGAACTGAGCAAGTGGGAAAGCAAAAGAGAATTCACCTTCATTACACTTTGGGAAAAATATAATATTTTTGTGCAGGAACAAAAAAAAAAAGAAAATCTAGTTTTAAATAGTCTTTCTGCCAATATTTTAGCAATTTAGAGCTTACAAAAACTAAGTAAAATGTAGTGCTTGATATCCAAGTCAAACCAAACTCTGGAGGCAGCAAATATGAAAGGTTAAATGCTCTAGAAATTGCATTTGTAGAGTTTCTCAACTTAGGAGATTAATAGTTACTCAAAGCAATGGATAAATATTAGCAAAGGACCATTAGCAGAGCAAAACACATCAGTGAATCAGAGCTCCCCAGATCAATTTTAAACAGGTTTATCTTGGACTTTTCCAGCACCTTAATGAGGAACAAATTGGGTTTTTACCCCTTTTTGTTTCTGGAGATTTTGTTGACTTTTTGTTGATATGTGTATCCAACCATTAATATAAATGGGTCAGTGGCATAAGAGCATTAATTCCCTCTCCCCTGCAGGTTCCTGAATACAGGTATTCTATGAAAGTTCCCTTCTATTACTCTGCTCATGGTCACCTAAAGTTTAAGAAAAAAGGAGTCACTGTTGTTTAATGACTCCTATAAAGGAAGAATAGACCAAACAATGAATGGAAATAAAACCAGAAAGAGGATAGGGTTAATTTGTTGTTTGTTTTTTTCTTTTATATATATATATATGTATGTATGTATTTAGAAAACAATGTGATCAGCTAACTAGAGCTTGTACAATGGCATGAGTAACTCTGTGGCCAGAGAGAAAAGAACCACACCCTGAATCACATCCTGTGTTTTCAAGCAAATATTGAACCAGGCAATTGAATAGGAAAGCTCTGTTTTACCTTTTAGACCTCCAAGAGACTAGGAAAAAAGAACAAACAACAAAGAAACAAAAAACCCCCCCACCCCCCCACACACACACCAAAAACAAACCAACAAAACAGAAAAAAAAACAAAAACAAAACAACCAAAACCAAAAACAAACAAAAAAAACCAAGACGACAGGAGAGTTATATTTAAAACACAGTCCTTGCTAAAGCAACAAAACACATTCATTATACTTAATGGCAGAACAGAGAGCAAAGCAAAGGCATTCTTTTTTAAAAAGAACTCACTTGCTTATGTAGAAATTTAAGTTCATTCAAAATGCTTCAGGACATGCCTGTGGCCTCTCACTGTCATTCCAAAAAACTGCAGGTCCCCATAAATCCTAGACCGTTTCTGACAGGGTGATGTGGATCTCTTAAACACCCAAGATTGTCTCAGATGGTTCAAAGCACCCAGGGGAAAGAAACTGGAATTAACTCAGAGAGCTAAACCGTCCCAGACATGCAGACACCTGCCTCTGGGCCAGGCATCTCGTTTACTATTGACTTCTGTGGGCTTGAAATGGCATTTGGCCCCTAAATGCTTCTGTGGAGCTGCCTAGAGGATCCTTCTCCCCTGGGGTGCCCTCTCTGGAGTTCAGAGCATTTGCTCTGCAACCTGAGGGCTGGGTTTTGCTCCTGACCAGTTGAGTAAATCTTGATAGTTCCTTATTCACCTTCGCTTTTGTTTGGCATTGTATGAGTTTGGTTTATTTAAATCACTGCCTGCAAGGCCAAATTTCTCTATGTCACTGTAAACGGAGCCCAGGCTTGTTTGGACACTATGAAAGAGCTGAGCTAACAGATTAGTTTTCATGGCCTTTGGATACAGTTTGTCATTTTGGAAGGGTGCTGGAAGCTGTCCGTGTTCTGAGGTGTCTGTGAGATGGAAAGTAGCTACCTTGAGGAGCTGCAAAGCCTCATGGAGGAACTTGTCCTCATCTCCATCAGTGTTTGTGCTGCAGGCGGAGGGATATCATGGGGATGTCATGCAATGCCCTTCTACTCACAGACCTCACAGACCAGTGACATCTGCTCATTCTCCTTCCTTAATTCCCTGGCCGTACAAACCCGGTAGGTTCCTGCAAAAATCTTAGTTTAGATGAAGCACAACTTTCCACCAAAAAATCCTAATAGGTTTTGACATCAGCAGTTAGTTTTATACATTACTTGGATGTATAAGGTCTAACAGGGTAATGTAGGAATCTCTGTTTATACCAATTCCAGCAGACAAGCAAATGCAGCTGCAATTGCGCATTTTTTTTTTCTTATAATCAGCATTGTCTGAATTCTGCAAACAGTGTTGCTGGCAAGTTTGGAAGTTTTCTAAACTGGATTTCTTTTGGATTCATATATTCATCACATTTTCATAACAAAACAAGTGCTTTCTGTGTGAATATTTCCTGCTTTTACAGAGGGAAGAATAAGAGTTACCGTGAGGTTAAATGTTGCAGTGTAGGTCTGAGCAAGTTGAAATACAGAGCAACACTTCTACTTCCTTCAATGAAATATGCATTTTACCTCCTATGAAGACTTGTTTCCTGCTAGTCTCTGTCAGCAGGAGCCATCAACATAACAGTGTTTTGCTGACCTGTGAAAGAGCTTTTGGTAACCACTACTCAGGAGCTCCATTAAGACAGAATCATTTAAGCTGATTCTGTAACAATGTGAAACTTTTGTAAAATGAGGTTAGGAGGTTGATGCATTTTATATAACCAAATGCAACCATTTTGGGCCTGAACTTGTGAGCTGCTGAATAGTCTCAGCTTCCATTAACATCACAGACATGCTCAGCATTTTATGAGATCGATATCGATGAAATCTAAAATCTTAAGGTAATGTTTTAGTTACAGTAATAACAATGGAAGTGCATAGGAATTTGAACACATTTCCAAAGTAAAAGAAACAAAACCCATGGCATGTTTGCTTGTTACTGATGACAGTTTCTAGTTAAATCTTTGCCTTGCCTTACCTTCCTCCCTGTTTAACCTTGAATACCTCTTAGAGTACCCAGTAAAGCTAATCTGATTCATTACTTAATACATTTTTTGTATAAATACATTGTATACAATGTATAAATACATTGTTTTGTATAACTGCATTAATACATTGTTCCTCACACAATCACCAAGTATATTAAATTGCTAATAACTACTTGGGCAGCTCTAGGTTTTAATAAGTACAACATAACACAGCGCATTAGGCAAAAATATAAGGGACAGCCACAAATGTGGATGAATCAAATCAGAAATCCAGCCTGGAAAGAATCCAGTCCAGTTCCCTAGTTTGTTTTTTTTTTTCAGGTAACTTTATGATTTAGTCACACATGTAAGTTTATGAAACACTGTTGAAAACCTTGTTGAGTCCAGTTGACTCTAACAGGAGACAAGCTCCACAGCCATATTCCTCTAACAGATACAATTTTTATGACCTTTTCCAGGCTAAATATACTAATTTCTAGTTTATCCCTATTTAAAAAAATATCTTGGTGATGTCAGTAATGCCTATGATATCTGAACTTACAGAGTTTTTTCAGGATTTTTCTGAAGGATGTTCAGGATCTTCTGTTCCTATTGACTGCAGCAGGCCTGAACAGAGCCTACCAACAAGATCACAGCTAGGATGCCTCCAAAATTAAATTCCACTAGTGTAAGTAGAAACACCACTGCTAAGAAGCAGGTTAAATTATAGTTTGTGAGAAGTTATAGACCATTTCCCAAAAATATCCTTTCATCTTGAAACTTCTAGTACTTGAGCACACAAATCCTCCTCTTTCTCAGGCTATTTATCATTTTTAGAGGCTATAAATTATACACACCGAGCACCAATTTTATACACCAACAACCATAACAATGCAGTTGCAAAACAGAACACTCTGAAGGGTATGTTCCCCTTTCAAAAAGGATAAGAAAGAAAAATAATGCAATGCCTAGGTCTGAAGTAACATTTTCCATTCAAAAATCTCAAACTGGTTATAAAGGAGCCATTAACCTCATTAAACACCTGTGAGACAGGAATCTAGCCATTATCTTCATTGCTTCCCATGAGGAGGAAGAGTGGGGAGGGTATCTTGCGTTTGTGTACCTTAAGGGGAAGTTTTACAAATGTTTTCCACTCCTGCTATGACTGGTTCAACTCCATCAGTTTTAAGCAAATTCGGGAGCAATATATTGATTGTTCTGAGCCAAGACAGATTGCATGATATATAACATGCTGACAGCAATGCTGGATAGATCAGGCTCCTAACACCGACTGACTGACTGTTGTTAGTATTGACATCAAGTTAATTCATCAGGAGAAGTTGTACCACAGAAATCAAAAGTGCACATCACCAGCTTCTCTCTGGTGAAGTTTGGGGTCTTCCATTGCCTGGAAAAGAGCAGGACTGTCTCTTGGGAGAGCTTGGAAGTGGGAAGTCACCCTCGACTCCCCGTCAAAGGGGACATCCTGAGTGAAGAGGAGCAAATCGCAAAGCCAGGGCTAGTAGGATATAACCTCAGTGAGAGCTGTTGCATCTGTTCTCCTCCCTGATAGCTCTTGGTGATCCCTACTTAGCTGACTTCTGGATCACAGATCAGAGCCAACTATCTCCCTCCAGTCCCTGAGGAGTGACTATGACCTAGGAGAGGTGTCAGGCCAGATTCAGGCTTTCACACTGGTTGTCTAGCTGGAAAAGCCTACAGCTGAGCCTGGAGGCCTGAGCTTTAGTTATATTCAGCTGCAATTCCGTCAGCAGGATATGGAGCACACTCCAAATGACCTTAAAGTGAATACTGTGATCTGAATGTAAATCTGAATCCCATCCTGGTTTGCACTGCTGCTCTCAGGCATCTATTTTCAGATATTACCTTTTTTCAGATCTTGAGATGCCAGAGTTGCCCATCTCAGCCTTTCCCTGTGTGTTTATAGTCTGTGTGACATTTTGACTCCTGATTTTGCTTTATTAACAGTATTTTTTACAAAGTTTCCTGGACAAACGGGTCTAGAGAGGCTCAACTCCTTGCTCACAGTTACCAGCACAGAAACAGAATCCAAATTATCTGCATCTTCTGACCCCAGACCACTAAGCATCACTTCCATGTGCGGAAGACATGTTTTCCATCAGTTAGCTTATTTTCCACATAAAGTCTTCTCTGAAACATCTCCCTGACTGTGTCCAGAGTCCATTTTAAAATCACTCAGCTCTACTCTGACACAGACCCTAGCTCAGGGAGGCCTTGCTATATTGCAACACGCTTATCTTTTAATTTTGCTGCCTTTCTCTTTTTAGTACTACATCTAGATGGTTACAAATCTTTAGGAGATTACAGATATGCTATTTTCCCCCAGAAATACATAAGCTAATAATTATGTAGGTATGTGAACATTAAGAAATATTTAGTTTCAGACAGGATTTAGGAAGAAATTTCCAATTTTTGTTTTCCTTCACACCCATTGTGAAGGTCAGTCTTTGTTCACCATTGTTACCAAGTAAACTTCTTCATAAATGCCAATATTGCAGCATATGCAAAATATCCTTTGCTTTACTTGTGTCATCAGTTTTCAGTTCGAGAGATGCATCCTATGTGGTGAGGATATTTAGGGAGTTTGGGGCTGGGGGATGTGAGAGACCAGTTCCCAAGTGCCAGCATAGCTACTGCAGTAAGAGCTAAACATGCCATGAGTCAGAGGATCCCTGAAGCACTGAACAGGCAAGTGAGACAAAAGATGAGTAAGGAAATGTCCACAGAGGCACCTGGCCAAAGTTATAGGATAGGTCAAGGGGAGAATGAAACATGGATCACAAATCTCTCTTCTTCTACTAAGTGTTCTTGCCACAAGGTGAAATACAAAAAGGATTTACTTGTTCATCTAGCCTTTCTATTTCAGTACCTATCACCACATGAGACTCTCCTACCCTTTTTCCAGACTAATTATATATAGTTTTAAAATTCCTGAGGTTTCTTCTGGACTTTCAGAAGCCAGAATGAGATGCAAAACAAAACAAATCAGGGCAAGAAAAATTCATTTGTTTTACCCTTACTGCAGTGATGTTCACAGGAAACATATATATCATCTGGCAATTTTCCCCAGGGAAGGCTACATGAGTTTTGCACTGTGATCTTAAACAACAATCCTCTTCTCCCTCCCACCCTCCAAATACGTATAAAACTCAGAAGTGTGTAGTCTTCACTCTTTGCAAATATGCTTACCTGGAATATGAATTCAAGTTTGAGCCTGTGATTTGCTTGATCTGGAACTCACTTTGCCAAGAGGATGCAAACAAGAACATATAAGTGCTGACAGTTCTCCAATGCCATTTCCACAAATCCTCCTCCAGGGACAGATAAATAATGAAAAGACTCGATGGGAAATAACACTAAAGCATCTCAGCCCACAGAACCACAGGATATGCACCAGACACACATGGATGAATGCTGAAATGCTGAGAACATTTAGTAACACAGATAGGACTTTGGGAATCCTCACGCTTGTCTAGGCTAACTGAAGCGTAAATCTGGAGTAAATGGAGCAACAGTGATGCAAACTGTCATAACAGATTGAGAACCAGACCCCAAACTCCTACCATCTACCTACATGATAGAAAAAATCTTCATCATCTCTATATCACAGCATATTTCTTGATATTTCTCTTCTGAACACCTACTCTGCTGTTTTAGCAGTGCTGTAATGCAAAGTATTCATCTTACGTTTTCCACAGCTGACTCCCATTCTGCTAATTCAGTTATGCAAGAGTTGACCCAAATGATTCTTCTCTCTCGAATTTTTTTATTACTTTGCTGATATTTGTAGGCAGCCTTTATGTCCAAGGCTGTCAGGGAACTGAGTTTGATCAGGCAAATCTTTACTCCCAAGACTGTGCTGCTGAATTAGAATGGTAGAGCGTGCTCTCAGCTTAAGTGCATTAAGTAAAACAGCATAACAGTATGCAGCATTTTAGACTTGTAGCCTACAATTTCCCCTCCTGCCCAGAACTTATCCGGGAGATCTATTAACATCCTGCAACCACAGGGTTTTTCTATTCAGTGACCACTTCCTTTCCTATTCGTTTCTAATATGCTATTAACCATTTCAGCCACTACTGAGCATTGAGTTAATGTTTACATTAGAGAGGTATATAAAACTATTTGAAGACTGCCTTCCCAATTGTTAAATATTTCCTTAAAGATCTTTATAACTACTGTAAGTATTTTTCCCCTTATTTATTAGGTAGATTTAGATTCCTTTAACTATATGGGAACCACATATCACCAGGAATCCATATATGAGCTCTGGAACTTCTCAGACACATCAGTGTCTCTAAGATTGATGATGGAATGCTTGTTATTGAAAGGATTGACTTCAGTTTTCTTTAAGCAAAAGACAACTGGAGGACCTACAGTCTTGTGCTGCAGTCATTAAGCTGTGTGACATCCTCCTCTTCCCATTCAAGAGATGCCTGTTGTCTTTGCTCTTCACAGCCAGCAAGATGCTCTGAATCGAGACAATGTCATCAGTGGCCTAATTTTCTACCACTAGCTTTAGATATAACACATCTCTTTTAGTTATCCAGTACCATTCTTTTTTCCTTTTTGCTATCAAGCAAACAGTAGGTTTCTTTCTAATATGATACCTGTTGTTCTTTGGGAGTTTTTCTGATTTTTATGAGAGACTGGCCCACTCAGATTCACCTTTTAACAACAAGAGGCAGGAAAGGGTCTTAAACCTCTTAAAATCAGCTTAAAAGGGAAATGCTTTTCATATAGGAGCTCTTCAGTTTTCATATGGTTCTTGCTTATTGTGTTTTGATCCTATTGATGCTGAATGCTCTCTTGCTATACCTCAGTGTGATATAATGGACGAAACACCATGTGGTAGTCTGCAGAAAAGTCGATTAAACTAGCAGACATAAAACTGCAAACAGCTTTTACGCGTCACTAATGGACTGGGACCGCTTGGCTTTTATGATAGCTCAGAAAACCTTACACACCTGAGGTGCTGTAAAAATGAGTAACAGTTAAAAACAGGAAGAAATGTAAAGGACAAGGTGCAAAGTAAGATGGCTTTTGGCATGAGCTGTTCAACAGTGTCAGACCATGGTCTGTTTACAGGTACAAACAAAATGAGCTCTCCTACTCATGGGAGAATTACTTTGATCCCAAACGTACCCTGGAAACTTGGTGATCAAAAATTTGACTATTAGCAGAGTCCCTTTCCATCTGTTAAAAAGAGGAAATGGCTTTGGTCAACAGGGATATTTTAATTTGTAGGTTCAATGTTTGGCTAACTAAGGATGAGATTTGTCACTTTTCTCAGACTTAGCAAAAACACTGGCTGTTAAATATTTCCCCACATTGTGTTTGGCTCTAACTAGTGCTGTCTGCCTTTTACTTTCAGACCCTCAAGGCTTTTTGCCGCATCACCATGTTACCACATGTAATGTCTACACAGTGTTGTTTCATCTTTTAGGGCACAGGACTCAGAAGGACAAAAGGTCTGACAAATCTTTTTCTCCTCTCCTCAACTGGCAGCACATGGACTAATTCTCTAAGAAACTTAAAAAAACAGTATCAGAGAAATGACAGATTTTTACAAAAAATGCTGAATACTGCAAACGGTATGTCTGAAAAATCACTTGATCATTAAAAAATAGAAGATGCCTTCTGTAAAATAAACCATGAAAGGAGAAGGCATATCGGTAATTTAATTAATATGGTCTGAACTGTTCAGGAAGATCTTGGCCAAATGTGGACATATTCTCTGTGTCATATACTTTTGACAGATGCTGTCCCCAAAGTAAAGCTGAAGCCAAGTCTGACACCTGACTCATACCAACAGGGAAGACAAGAGAAATCTCCAAGTGTGGTTCAACTAGGCAGGAGACAGCAGGGTGTTTTATGGCAAAGTCTTTTGACTGTCATAAATTTTTATGCTCTGTACCTGGATACCACGGTGAAAGGCGATGGATTATATCCATTTGTCATTATTAAAATTCCTACTCATAGCTGGAGGAAAAAAAGTTAACTTGCAGATAGTATAGCTCAATTAAATGGAAAAACCCCACATCCTAAAGAAAACCAACCCTCATTGAAGAGCTTTGACCTAAAATGCATCAGGTTTGGTCTTAACTGAATGAGGACCAAAATATATATTCTATTATTTTTTATCTTGCTGTGGTAATTAACGTAAGGAATGTTTCATGACAAGGTAGCTTTGACTGTAACGTCCTCAGATTAAAGAAAGTGAAAATAGCATCTCTGTCAGAGTGGTTGCACAGTGTTCTCATCCCCTGAAGGAAACCCAAGCTCTGCTGATTAAGAAGACTTCAGCTTTTGATCACGAGTTATTGGATATTGACCCATCATTCAGTCAGGGCTGCAGACTGACTGTCCTGAGCTGAAAGGCTTGGAATCAGATCACATCCAGGGGGAAAACCTCTCCAAGCAAAACTTCCTTCCCATCTAAATCAAGCCTACAAATGGCAACTCACGTTTGTCAGACATTCATCAAATGTGACATGCTTCATAGAGCCAGGCCACAAAAACACAGAAGCCTGTCATAATAACCTCATGCAAGACAGTAGATGGTCTTGATGCTGTACGAGATGCCAGGTAGGAGATACTGTGCTTCTTGAGCAGGTGAATGTAAAACCCGATCTGGTAGAAACTGTCACTCATAAATTAGGAAAGAAAAAAAAAACAACTCACACACACACACACACACAAAACAAACTCCAAAACAAAACAAAAACCCAAAACAAAACAAACAAACAAAAAAAACTGGAAAAAAAACCAAAGAAACCAAACAAAACAAAAAACCCTATCTGATCTAATTAAAATGTACATTGACTTCTGTCAGGTCGTGGAAATGCTGACATTCAGGGATTGATCCTGCTTGGAGATGGTGCATGAAGCAGCAAGGGCCAAACTGGAAGCTATCATTCTTTCCAAACCCGCAACAAGTAGCTGCTAAACCCAGGCAAAAAAAAGTCCTCCAAAGTTAGGTATCTTGGCCTGTCACTTAAAAACACTACTGGTTTGGGCAATGGTTATCACTATTTTTGTTATTTTTCAGTACCAAATGCTGCAGTTTAGACACGAGTACAGGAACAAGCCACATTCACTAATCCTTCTGCAGCAAAGAGCTGTCTGCAAAACTTCAGGCTATGCAAGGACCAGCTCACTAGAAACATGGCAGACAAGATATGATGAGCAAGAGTAGTCAGTGTCTCTCCAAGCTCCGTTTGCTTACACAGTGCAGCAGGACTGCATCAGGAGCTAGCATGAGGGGACGGTTTTGAGATATAGCTTAAATCAACAGTGAAAGAAAAGTGACACAAAACTTTTCAAACAAGAGAAGCTTTTAACAAATCTAAATCTTTTTCAAAATTAAGGAATGAGAAAGAGTAGGTTTAGGTTGGATAACAGGAAGACATTCTTCATGGTGAGGGTGGTGAGGCAGTGGAACAGCCCAGAGAAGCTGTGGATACCGATCCCTGAAAGTGTCCAAGGCCAGACTGGACACGACTTGAAGCAAAGTAGTCTAGTGGAAGGTGTCCCAGCCCAAGGCAGGCGGTTGGAATGAGACCAGTTTTAAGGTCCCTTCCAACCCAAACCATTCTGTGATGTTGGTCCCTAATGATATGTTTCTCCAGAAAAAAAATCTCTTTTTGAAGTGGACGTTTCATCTTTCCACCATTTTTTTGGAAATGCCTTTCCTCCTATTTTCATCCTCCCCCTTTTCCATTGTAAAAGGTGAAATAAAATTAGGAAAATGAAATTACACCTGAACACTGTTAATAAAACTTTTGCAACAAAAATCTCAAACAAAAAATAATCTGGTATGCAATAATGAATTTTAGTAAAAATATATATGTATTTTCTTACTTAAGTAGATTTACTGGAAATCTCCTATAACCAGTAACAAATTCATTTGTTTCCCTGTCCTAAAAGAAAAGGAAGATGGATGGTTTTGGATGTTTGTTGGCTGGTTTTTAAATCTTGTTTTGCTACATTCCTACATTCCAGCTTAAATGTGTGTTGGGAGGAAAAGCCAAATAAGGATCTAACTATGAATAAATTCACATTACATGCATTGCTGAGGTGAAAGTAGGTGAGGGCTCCCAGTGAGCAGTTCATATGTCTGCTGTGCCTGGTTGTGTCACATCCAGACATATCCACAACATCTACCCATGGATGCTTCAGTGCCAAAGACAATATAAAATGATACCTACATTTATAGTACTCAGACTGTATCCCCTTAGGCAAAATTACATCAATTTTCCTTGTGTCAGTTCACTCACCTTCAAAAAAAGGAAACTAATATGTCTTATGATCACCTCAAAAATTCTATTTAATCCATTGACAGAATTATAGGCAGAAAATATTAAAATACATTGACCTATCTATCTAATGCATTAATACATTTTCGATCACTAGATAAAGTGATGCTATATACCAGAAAAATATCACAATTGACAGGCCAGAAGGAATGTAAAACTCAGCCTTCCTGTGGGAAAAAACCCCATGACTACTCAACTTTGACTTACATCCTTTAGCAAAAAAGATACTTGCTGTAGTAAGTAATATAGTTGATTTTTCACGTAAAACAATAGATATCAGTAGTTTGTGGATAGAAATCTTTTCCTTTTGAGGGTCAAGTTCTAAATTACTGTGATAGACATTTCGTGGACTGTTTGTGACGGTCAGAGATGGGTCACAGTGCCCATCCAGTTTATGTACTGGATGTAGCTGTCTGTGAGCCTGAATTTACAAACTTCCCAAAACTGCAAGTCACCTTGGAAAAATCTCCACATAGAACTTCACACAGGCACATCTTTCTAAACACAAGACATAAGAGATCTTCTATACCATGACAAAAAAAATGAGAAAAAAACCCCAAACCCTGGATTACTAACAATTTGCAGCTGGAGTGCGGTGCTTTATGATTAATGCCCTGTGAGAAGGATGCTGTAAAGAAAACATTATTTTGTATTGCAAATAAATGGGTCTGCTAAGTGCTGTGTAAATCCCCCCAGGTACCAATGGTCCATAGCTCTGACAAAAATGCATTTGCAGAGCACTTAGTGTCAAGAAATCCCCTCTCTTGGTGCCAAAGGGTTAAGAGTCTCTCCAAATCAGAGGATAAGCTCATTAAAATGGGCCATTACTGGAGAAAGAAGAAGCCCCAAGACTCCTTCCCCATTTCTTTGCCAGATTAGCAGGAGGAACCAAAGAGCAGAATACAGGTTTGAGTGCACATAAAACAATAGTAAACTCCATAAGGAGTGAGGATTCCAAAGTAAATAGAGTACTGAAAGTCAGCAAAGGCAAAAGTTAACTTAATATAAAATACTTGACTCTCAGGTAAGGCACTAAAATGCTGTTTTGGCAGCCAGAACTAATAGCAGACTTGCTGAAAGGGTATTGGCTTCAGAAAGAAGACAAATACAATCCTAATCCCTTTTTCCTGCCACACACTGGAGATGAGTGAAACCCAAGGGGGAAATTCTTATTACAGCAAATAGGTGCAAGTCCACAGGAAAAATTAAGTCAACTTGACAATTTACAAATTTCCTTTCAAGCATGAAAGGTGGATGAAAACAGAAGGTTATTTTTAAATCCAAACCACAGTATTTTGTATCTGTTAATATCACTGCTGAAGAATAAGGGACACAGGAAAAGAGTTCATAATGAACCTAAGCTTCATCTCACTGGCACGAAGCCAGGACAAAATAAGTTTTGTCAGACAAGCAATATTAGAAAATCTAATACCAGGAAGAGACATTTTTCCTTCTTCCCATCAGGGGCAGTGAAACCTGGCAGTTTATCCACAGCTTTCTAGTTGAAGATGCAAACCAAGGTAAAATCTGCTTATCCCTGACTTTGCTGGGTAGGGAATATGCAGCACAATGTTCCTCAGTTAAAAAAAAAAAAATTAAAAAAAAATTCCTTTGCTGTATGCTTCACGTTCCTCCTGATTTATTCCCCTGCAGACAAAAGAGGATTAGGGATAATCAAAGTTTGCCATCAGCATACCTGTACTATTCCACAAATGAAAGACCTTGAGCTTTCTGGAAAATACCCACACTGTTAGGTGGGCATCTGCTTAACTCTTATGGACCTTTAACATGTGTTTTGAAATGCTCAGGCATGCCAGGACCTAGCAGTATTAAATCTTGCTTTTGTAGGTGGAAAAAATTGCAATCCATGCTCTGTTACAGTGAATTGGCTGTACAGATAAAATTACATCCTACCCACTACACAGAGGGATACGCTGCTGAATCTTGGGCTCCAGTGCTCCCAACTCTCTTCTGATATCCAGGAAGCTGCACTTCCACTGCTCATCTGGTGAAAATACCTCCCTCTATAAATGCATTTTTGTTTGGGTGTACAGCAACACAACCAGGATAGAGTCAGGGAGAACTGTACCTGGAACAAAAAGAGCTAGTTTTGGGACAAAATGCCAACTGTTTCAAAAAGTGGTCACTTCAGCTTTTTTCCCCCATTGTAGATCCAGATGTCTCTTCCTGTTGAGTGAGAATCAAAGCAGACCACTTTGCTCAAGGAGCTGCATGAGCTCCAGGAACACGTGGTTGCCACTAAAGCATGCTCTGCAACAAGAAAAGATCTGATGCTGAGGAGCAGAGAGATGCCGGACAAAACGAAACTGCATCTCAAGCCCTGGAAGAAGGAGTTTTACCGTTCCCTTGTAGACGACAGAGGAATCAAAGGGAGGTAGCAGATGAGATGAGAGAATTGGTTTGGAAATTTTCTTGCTGCTTCTGACAGAGGTCACATGGGTGGAGAAACATGCCCATTCCTAGGGGCAGTCTGTGAATTTCAGGCTGAAGCTGTGGAGAGTCTTGCAGAGATAATTGCCCGCAGAAGGGAACATCAATTAAAATTCTGAAATGAAAAACATCACAGAGGATCATAAACAGACAGCATTTAAACTTATCTGTCAGCAGATAGGCTGGATTATCATTTGCTACCTCAGACAGAAAAAGGATGACCAGCCAATAAACACAACAAAAATGCCCAACCACACAAAATGCTGATGGAAATTTGCACATCAAGATAGAAGTGCACATAGCAGTATTTTTTTATGATTTTCCTCCATATGACTTATAGTTTAATACAATATATATGTACCTCAGCTAGCATGATGGGGGTCTGGTGTTATATAGAATAATTACATAATTGCTACCATGAATTGCACTGTAATGTTATTAATATTAAAAAAGTGTTTGCAGGATTTGGACCAAAACTGCTACTCCATGAAACTTACCCTTGAATTCTTTTCACAATACTGCTCTTCTTTTACAGCACCTAATTTCAAGATTGCACGGTGAGCGATGTATATGGCTATCTCTAAGACTATATAAATATTCATATAAATAAACATGTATGTATCTACAGATAATTGTATAAATATCTTCACATAGAGAGATTTGAGCAAGTTTTAAAATACATCTTTGTTCCAGCAATGTCAATAAACTTATAACAGATGCAGAACAAAATTTCAGTTGGCTTGATTTTAAGATTCTTCAGTGCAGATTTGTCCTAATTTTATATATTTAGTTAATTGTTTCAAGTTACATCTTGGTCACACTTGTATTTCTCTGTAGTTGAAAGAGAGAAAGAGATGAAGTTATTTTTTGAGACGGTGACTCTGATCTTTCTTGGGTTGAATCACCTATTTCATCCCTGCCTAAGCAGCCAATATTAGGAATACTTCTTACTTAGCATGCTGGCTTAAAAAGAATTGAAGTTGAATCTGGTCCCTAGTTCCAAATTCCTTGATCAGCCAAATAAAACAATGCTTCTCAGTAAGAAAAGTGTTTGAAGTCAGTGAATTTAGCCTGGTTTGCACAGGGGTTGACCTCATCTTGGGACAGGCATCTGGAACTGGTGACATCAGTTCTAGAGGTGTCAGCCCAACCTGACTGGCCTCAGACATCAATGCTACAACTTTTCTGACAGCTGAACTTACATGAGGTGCTCCTCTCCCTCTTCTTCTCAATACATGCATGTTTCCACTCAGCTGGGTAAATCTCAGATTTCCTTGCAAAATCACCTCTCAGAATTCAAGCACAGCCAGGATGAAACACAGTGGGTTTTTATCAATTTCTTACAACACTGTACCTACCATTCAGGGCAGAAAATGATTTAAGTCTGAGCTGGACACCTAGGCTCCATCACAGATAATAGAAAGAGGTAAACATCTTCAGAGAGCAATTAATCTGCAGGATAAGTCTTGCTTTTGGTAAAGTGAGAAGTCATTTTGGGGAAGGTATGAAATGCAGGACTGTCTTGAAACAGTAAAAAATAGGAGAGGTGTTATGAGACAAGAATAGTGTGGCACCTAAACATCTGAGCTGGGGATATACAGGCTGGAGTTCATCTTACACACTAAAAAGATCGTGATCAGGTCCAAGTTAATCACCTAGGCTCTTTTCTAGTTGATGGAGAGAGCAAGACCAGAGGGTCCGCTATTGGCAGCCGAAACATCCATGGCATGTGCCGGCATTTGCCATCAACTTTACCAAAAACCCTGATAACTACTTACGAGGTGCCTTACTTTTTAGTCATCTTAAGTGGGGTGAGATGGATTCCATAACATATATTTCCTATGGAGACATAATTGCTTAATTTTACTGTTCAGCTGGGAACTGGCCAGAGTCCTTCAAAAATTCTTCTGTGCTATAGGCTCAGGAATTGTAAAGCCGGTAAAAAGAGTATTAGCTCACCTAGTCTAACCACTTGGATACCATCAGCTATTTGCTAGTTGCCACAGAACTATAGCTGTACTAAACCCAGACATTTGCTTTTGCTTAAACTTAATCTGTATTTGGCTACATTTACTTTTCAGTTTTGAACTGAAGACATCAAAAGCAAGAGAATTTCCCTCATCTCTGTAGCTTGTTCTGAGAGTTAATTCCCTTCTCCACTATAAATGTGTACCTTTTTCCCCATTTGAATTTGCCTGGCTTCCAGCCACTGACTCTTGTTAAGACTTTATCTTCAAGATTCAAGATCCTTTTACAACCCAGTATATTTCCCTTAGGAGGCAACCTGCACATGGCCACAGAGGAAATATATAACAGAGCGAGGAACCAAACCTTACACTTTGAAATCTCAGGATAATGCCAAGATCATCAGCTCGTCCATGCTGCTGACAGCACTTTGGAGAATGGGGATGGATAACGGTTATTAATGCAGCATGTAGAAAAGGTTTTACAGGTGGGACTGTGAGAAAGTATAGTCATACACACTGCATGTGGCAGCTGGGCCACCATAGAAGAGATCTGGTTATACAGGACACAAATGTCTCAGGAGCTCAGCAACATGTGGATCTGGCCTCTCATGAGACAGATTGTTTCCCACGTTTCTGCTTCAACCTGTTCCTAACCTAATAGCAAATGTCTGCCTTGATTGTGTACTGACTTTCCTGGACCAGATGATGCTCTCTGCAACACTAAAAGTACCAGGTGCCCATGAGCCTGGCATCCCTCATGCTCCTCCTCCAGCTTCCCCTCCTGGCACTCTGAGGTTATTGTGGCAAAGACACATGAAAGGTCACACAACTTTTACGGAAGGTGGCAAAATTCATATATGAGAAAGCACCTTCCCCTCCCTGGAGCTTCACCTTGCTGCTGTGAACTGAAGCTCTGCTCTCAGTCTGCTGCAGCCCCACATAAAAAGAAAATTGTTTCTCATAAATTACTTCAGAAATGCACATTGCATGTTAATTGTAAAATAAACAGTTTAAATTCATTTCATTGAGCACAACATGAGAAAGAAAATGAGCCAACTGCAGTAGATTATTTTTGTTGGATAGGTTTCAATCATCTTTACTGATGCCCTTCATTCTTCTCCTGATTACCATCACTAAAAACCCCCATAGCAAATTTCATCTGAGTATCTAAAAATAGAGATATTTATAACTTAGCTGTTTTTGTCTCACAGTTCTCCTCCCCCTTTCCTTCTTGCATTTCTGATCAGACTTATTTCAGACCCCAGCGTAATATGTAAAATATCCATGCAAAAACTATGGATGGACTAGAAAAGGGAATCTGGGGACTTCACTACCTTCTTTTCTATCCACTGCATAGCTGGCCAAAGGAGTGGCCTCAGTCCATTCCCATTTGCTCTGTCAGAAGTTGTTGTCCCATGAGACTTGCTCTCTCAGCTCTTTATATAAACAGTGACTGTTGTCATTCAGATTCAGCTGGGCTAGCAAAAAGCTCCTAATTAGACCAGTTAGTAAATCTAGTCTGTTTTCACCAAAAAAAAGCGTGAAACAGACAACACAAATAGTCCAACCCACAGACCGGCAAGAGCAGAAGGGAATAGATAGGGCAGAACAGAGAGCAGCATCTTCTTCAGCTACTTGCACTGCAGCCAGGAGATGTGTGATCAAGGCATTAGTGCAAATTCTCATTTGGAATAAAAGTGCCACAGCTGCACTGACTTCACACCAACGAGGAGGCAGCTGATAAGGTGGATGCAAAAATAGCAAGTTTCACAAGTCTCAGAGATGGGTGAATGTCACCCTTCTGAGTTTGATCTTTTGGTTGACATCCCAAAAATTAAGCAATTCATATTGAAGTCAGAAGTCTACATGTCGAGCCTACATGATCACTTTGTAGGTTGTAAGTCATACCTTAAGGCACAAGATAACTTGAAACTTAGCCCAGGCTTATTTAAAATTCAGCTCAGGTTCATAGAACTACAAACCTCAGTGAACCTTGTGAACTTGGCTCAGTTTTAGGGTTTGAACAGTCTAGGTCTAAACACATTTAAAATACTTTTTCTTTTTTCAAAAGCAGCCTGGCAACAACTGGAAGCCTTGGGAAAAGTTCCTCTGCATAGGAAAATAGCTAATGCATCAAGTTATGGTTTCTTAATGGCATTCAATTAACACATCACCGTTGTTAGTTGATTAAAAATTAACTGTGAATACACATTTAACATTTAGTACTTATAAATGTTCCTTGATTTATTAAAATTGTCAGGAGTTAAGGAGTCTTGGGATAAGCAAGGAATATTTTCTTTGCCTATTTTGGTAACTCTGTAATGAAGCAAGTAGCTTTTAATAGAGAATTCAGACTTGCTGAAAACTTTTCTGTAAAGCACATTATAAATCATTCTTCAGATATTAAACACTCACTTTGCTAGTTCATGTTCTTTGTAGGAGTGTGTATTGACTAGCAGCAGTTGCACCAGAAGAAACACCCTGTTTCAAGAGTGCAAAAGAAGGGAGTGTTGTTGGGAAGATTCCATCAGGAGTACAGGTTAGTTTGCCCTCATATCCTGTTTGCTGGAGGAAAATCTCCACACTGACTTTTTGGATTGCAGTATGGCAACAAATGCCACCATGGGCCTTTTGCTGGATGGCATCCCCATGCCAGTGCTATGTCAAGAAGGCAGAGGTGGCAGCCCCAGTCTGTGGTCCAGAGCAAGCAGCAGACAGCCACACTCGTGGGAAGCACAGCCACGTGCTGGATGTGACGTCCCTCCTCCACACGCAGGGTTTTCAAGCGACTGGCAATGCCACCTGACCTCTGATGTGACTTACAGGACAACCTCTGGCAGACAGCCTGTATTCCCTGTCATTTGGTGTAGTTCCTCCTCTTACATGGTATCTTCCTAAATCTGGACATGTCAGTAATGATGCTGCGTACAGGGCTGACTCTGACTGCACGTGCAGTTACTGCAATCACATGTTCAAACAGACATTTAAGCCTCTGAAGAAATATTTGTACTCTCAGATGTGGCTAATGTGTTTATTGAACCAGGTCCAGGCAATGACAGGCATGAGGACACTGCGGAAATAGAAACAGTCCAACCAAGAAGAAGTAATAGCAGTGCAAAATGCTCAACATCTCAGCTAAAAGAAGACAGGGAAAAGAGGACTTTCCTCCTACCTGAGCACTGACATTTTAGGTCTTCCTGCTTTAGTCCACAATCATGCCTCTCTGAGTAAGTGTGTGACATATGGATGCAGATCACAAAAAAAAGATCCCTACAATGTGAGCATTTGGTCACCCTGTTCAGGAGATGCTGTAAAAAATCTCTTAAACACAGAATTATGGTTCAACACCATAATTTTCTCTCTTTTCCTTCCCACACTGCTCTACCCTCAGTTTAAAACAAATGAGAAAAAAATAAAAAAAAAAGAAAAAGAGAAAAAAAGAAAAAAAATTAAAAAAAAAAAACCAGCTTGGGAGCACTTTTTATCACATCCCCCTCTGACTTGCTCCCAGGGAACACAGCAGTGTTTTTGCCTAGTTCTGCACCTAATGAAACTCTTTGTCATGATGCAAGGATTAATCTGATTATTTATTATTTGCATTAGGATGATACCATCTGCCCTTCCTTCCCCTCTCTTCTCCTCCTCCCTGCATGATTAGAGATCTGTTGTGTTGAGCAAGACGGGTACTGTGTTAAGAAAAAGGTGGTTATCCCTGTTTCAAGGAAGGGAAGTGAGGTGGGGAGAATTTAATGATTTAGATGGAGTTCACTGAAGCACAGTCAAAAGCATCCTATCCATTTCTGTGGGCTCTGTATCAGGCCCTAAGCATAAGCCTGCTCTGCATAAAACATCACTGTGAGATAGAGATTTAAATTGGCTCCAAAATAGCTGAGTGCCTCTACAGCAGCATCGCCACCCGAGGAGAGGCTAGTTCTGGCTGTGGGAGCAGAGTGGTCATCCCAGCCTGGTGCTGGTAAATTGAGGTCCTGCAACCTCCTCGTTCAGAGCTGGCTCAATGTACAGCACTCCAGGGTGTATCAAACACTGGTGCTCAGAAAAACCCTCCTCAACTAACACATGAAGCAGTAAAATTGAACAGTGTTTCCATTAATAAACTGTACTTTACCGCCATCAAGTCTTAAAGGATATCTTGCAATGCTGATAAGGGGCTCAGGATGAATTGAAAATAAAACATTGCTTTTGGTTTTGTCTCCCCTCAAGTCTTCTGCCATATTTATTGTGTCTCCCATCAGAGCTGACTGAGAGGGGGTCTCATCGATGTCTGTCAGCGTCTGCAGGGAGGGGGAAGAGAATGGACCAGCCTCTGCTCAGGGGTGCCCAGCAATGGGTCAAGAGGAAGAGGCATGTCACGATTCTTTATTAGAAAAAATGACCCAGCAGACTCCTGGGATGGGAGAAACAAGAATAGAGTTTCTTGAGGGATGGGATCCACTTATACAGGGTCTGGGGGAAGGTTCTGGAAACAGGGAGGAACAGGGGTGGAACTTGGACATATATGGAAAGAGGGGTGTTGGAGAAGGGAGAAGATAGGAGGGGACTGCCATAAAAGGAAAAGGTGCAATGCACCAAACTTTAGCCAATAAGCAACTGGGAAACAACCAACCAATGGGGGATCACAATACATCAAATATTTGAAAAAACTAACTATTCTAATACAATAAACTCCTATTAACTACAATAACTTCTTATAACTTTGACAACTTGGCGTTGATGGGCTTCGGTTCTTGGTGGTTCATGTGGGTTTCCAAGGTGGGTGCATGGCTCTGCTTTTCTCGGTTTTAGGATCACGACTTCTTTCTAAATTCTTCTCTTTCCATTGCTGGTAATTCGATGCACCCACATCTCCCCCTTTTTTGTTTAAGTTGGCGATGAATGCTCCTGAAGATTCCTTGAACATAAGATTTCTCAAGCATGAAATTAAACATGGGGTAATCAGCAGAATCAGAAAAATAACCAATAATCCTAAAACAAACACTGCTAAGAATCTTCAGAGGCCTAGAGAGAGACCCATGTCTGAAAACCAATCAAATAAACCTGGCTCTTGCTTGTCAATCTGTCCTCGTAGGTCACTGATTAGATTATATAAGTCCTGTATTTTAGAGTGAATGGTCTGGGAATGGCTGGAGAAATTCAGGCAACAAAGGCCTTCAAATTCCTCACAGCCATGCCCGTTGACCAGCAATAGAAAATCTACTGCAGCTCTGTTCTGGAGAGTGATCTTTTCTAGGGCTGTGGTGTCCAACAGGAGGGCCTCTAAGGCCTCACTAGTGGCGCTGATATCTTTGGACAACCAACAGCCCAAGTCTCTCAACAGATTCAGAGCGTGTGCTACTCCGATTTGAGGAAGGATTATAGAGCTCCAAAAACTCTGTTGATTTGTCCAAAAATGGACAGCTGAATCACATGTAGACAAAAATGGTAGGTGTTCATTCGAGACGTCTCTCTTATAATTCTTGTGATGAGATAGCCTAATTAGTGTTGAAGCAATTGTTTTGTTAGGTGAGAAGAGGGTCAGTCTTCCCAGAGTGCATGGTCCTCCAGAGGCCCCTTTTGGAATCTCCTTCCATACTCTCGTTCCACAGATCAGGAAAGCCTTTGGAGGAAGCATCACAGTCTTACTTGGTGCTGCTAACGTGGCTAATGAGTGTAGAGATTGGTTACACCAACTATCAAACTGGGTGTAATTAGTTTGATTATTGTTTGGAGAGATGTCGTAATGAGTGTCTGGTTTAACGCTGACTACTTCATCAAAGTAAAAACAAAACGGAGCAGGCAACAACCCAAGAACTTCCAGCTCTTGAGGCACAGTATTTTTGTATACAAATCTTTGTGGTGTGGGAGGAGGGTTCTGTGGTCTGTATGGATAAAGTACATCATTAAGGTAACAGCGGGCCAGCGGATTGTATTGAAAGCCTGCGTTGGAGCACCATGATGTATAATTTGAGATGAAGCTAAGCCAATCGGGTTTGCGCCATGGTACTCCGATGAGACATGATTTCAAGGGATTCGCTGGGTCCATCACCAATAGACACAGTGAATCCCTCCCAATCATTTTTGCTAGTGTAACCCACGTTACCTCTATTTGCTATCACCCAGGATGGTAATTCTTTTTTATTGGGGGATTTCATAACATGTTCATACCTTGGTTGACTAGGATCATAAGGAACTGTGGGTTCTGGTTTGGGCTTACTTGCTTTATGATATCACACTTTTCCGGTGTCTGCTTGCTCTGAATTTTTTAATCTAAGCCTGAACCTATCCAAATAGGTGGTGATTATTATGACATCAAAGAGCAGGAAGAGGATGACTCCTTGTAGGGTCTTATGTATCGTGCCGGAATCCATCTCGGTCCACTTTCTGCAGAAATACAAGCGTAGCCCTTCCCCCACGTAACAATGGGGAAAGAGCCTTCCTATTGTCCAGATTCAAGATTTTTACATAGTACTTTCACGTCTGAATTAATTGGGCTCTTTTTGGCACTGAAATGTCTTTCTATTGGTGTCAGGTTCTCATTATCTAGTCTGTTTAGGAAATTTAGAACATAGAGAGCCTTGTTTAATTGCTCTTGTGGAGAGAGGCCCATACAGACAGGAACTGATGAACAGGAAGTTCCACATGAACATGAGAAAGAACTTTCCTGTGCAAGTGACCTCAGAGAGAATGTGGAGTCTCCCTCACTGGAGAAGTATCTGGACACAGTTCTATGCCATGTGCTCTGGGATGACCCTGCTTGAGCAGGGAGGTTGGATCAGATGACCCACTGTGGTCCCTTCCAAACTGACTCATTCTCTGATTCTGTGAGAACTGTTCCATAGAGAATATCCTGTGTTGGAAGGGACCCATAAGAATCATTGAGTCCAACTCCTGGCCCCAAACAGGATAACCCCAAGAATCCCACCATGTGCCTGAGAGTGAGCTCTGGCAAGAAAAGCATTGCTTTATGATACCAACAGTGTAATTCTTAAATGCTCCAGTAGAAATTCTTTTTAGTGCTCATTTTTAAAATTAGGGACTTCCTATATAGCAGTTCTCAGAGAAGTTTTTTAAGACATGTAGATACTTAAAGATGCTAATAAGTGGTAACTGAAGTTAAGATGCTTATCTTCTCCTGAAGTTAATGGGAATGAAACACATAAACACTCTGAAAACTTCCTTTGTATCTGCTGATCTTTAATCTAAGCATCCTTGAAAATCCAAATCTTGTGTGCTCTTTGAGATGTCTCTGCATGTCTGAAACCCCTACCTGTCGAAGTATTTTGCTAGAGTTACTCATAGACAGTGATGCCCCAAGAAAAATCTGGCATTAATAACCCTTTCTGCCAGGTGGGAATGCTGACCTTCACATGGTCAAAATCCATCAGCTGATGACCAGACTTCCAGAGCCTCCCCAGCTACACCCTACTCTACTTACTAGACTGGTCTTGTCTCACCATCTGAGCATGTGAACCACATGCTGCTGTTACCAGCATTTACTGCTTAAGCCTGAGCCTGACATTCTTCAAGGAAATGAAGGGAAAGGGCTTACTCACCCCAATGCTCTTCATGTAACAAGAATGACAAAGCTTATGTGCCTCAGAGGCAGAGAAGGATCTATCCAGGCAACAAAAATATCTCACATAAAGCAGGTATTTGTCAGGTTGTGAGATAAAAGGCTCATCTCCACACACACAGAGGAGTCCAGAGAGTAATAATGGGGACAGGGAGGACCCAAATAATTTCAGTGAAGAAATGCACCTTTGTCATGCCTCATCACAGGGCTTCCCATAAGGACCATCACCCCACTGTGGCGAGTCACAAGATTTGCTCTCTGGAGGACTTCAGGGACAGAGAGGGGTCACTATCCAAGGACACACTATGGAATACAGCAGAAGAGTGTTTTGGATAGAATGGGACTTACTATGCGAAGTTTAGGGGAAGTAAAAAACAAATAAAAGCTGGGAAAGGGAGGATCAAAGTGGTCTGGGAGTCAAATGTGGGAAAACTGAAGGGAAAGGCGATAAAACAGACAGCTGTGTACAAATAGGATTGGTCAATTCTCTTCTCTGGATCCTCTGTGTGTGTTTGTGATGTTGTGTGCAAGGTGTCTGTACCATTCTGGAAGGGGGCTGCAGCCTCAGGTCCTCCTGTGTCCATGTGCCTGCAACGTGGGACAGATTGGGATTCACAGGCAGCTACTGGTCAGACTGAGTGTCTGAGCCCAGCTACTGGTGGATCCATAACTTTTCCATATGTTCGTATTTTGTGCCGACAGAGTTTCACCCTGAGCAGCCAGAGAGGGAATGTGATAGGCTGTTGGTGCTGACTGTGTTTGTGCGAGGGCTCTGTGTGTCTGTGAGTTGTATGGATCTGAATGCAGCCCTGTATAAATACTTATGGT
Source organism: Sclerurus mexicanus (assembly GCA_013396755.1). Taxonomy (NCBI): domain Eukaryota; kingdom Metazoa; phylum Chordata; class Aves; order Passeriformes; family Furnariidae; genus Sclerurus; species Sclerurus mexicanus. The sequence continues at coordinate 107,331 of VWZF01000980.1, read as the reverse complement.
GTATAAATGTGTCTGTGTGCCTATTGGGAGGACCTGCTCTGTCTCTACTCGTTGGATCTCTGATGTGGATCTGAGGCAGCCCCATCTCTACCAGGCTGCCGAATTTGGTCTTTCCCTAACAATATTCTCAAGCCACTAAAAAATGCAGGAGTGCCATATGCTAACGTGAAACAAATTCAGCTATCTCAATATTCAGAGTCAGACTTTGGAGGCTTGGAGAGGCTACCGTATCGTAACGCTCTGTTTGATGAGCTTTGCCAGCCAGATCTGAGGAAGCGAAGGAGAAAAGGAGGTACCTTTGGACAGTCCTGCCAGGCAGATGGACAGAGGAGCTTTTCTTTTCAGCTGAATGATCCCAAGCACAATTGCAGGGAACAGTTTATGGTGCAAAAGGAAAGATAATAAGAATCTAATGTGGAGGAAATTTTCAGATTAACAACTGTCTTCTCTCTCTCTCCACAGGCTGATATTGCTTGGTGCTTTCATTTTCTGTTACGCTTTAAATCCAAGCCGATGTGATCTCTATTGATGAAGACACTGAGACAAAGAGCAGTTGGGTGCCTAAATATCTCTGAATATCTCTGTGGACATAGCTCTGAAGACCCTGAGCATTCAAAATTCAAAATGGGGTTAGATTCCTCCAGCTGCAGAACAATAACTTTTATAGCCCTTTTCCCCAGACAGTCTCAAAGTCTAGAGTTTGAGACTATAATGAGAAGTTTAGAGCAATTGAAGTCTCTTATTTCATATTCATCTGAATGAGGACAGCCTGGAACCTGGGATATCTTACTTTTTCGCTTAAATAGCTAGACCTTTTTTATCTGTAAAAGGGGCCTCGAGTAAAGTAAGGCCTTGTGCTGAACTTGAGGACATGAAGAGTGGTTCAAGTTATATCTATCAGAATCAGAGGCTTAACTTTGCCTAATTCCTGGATCTCACTGGGATTTCGGTTAGCATTAGCCAACCCACTGTTCAAATTTGGGGGTGTCCAAGGTATGTGTTCAAGGTAAAAGCATAGACACCCAGAGAGTTTATGATTCCCATGGATTAAACAGCTGAAAGGAGGTGGGGTTCAGATGACAATTTGAGAGTGCATTTGGCACCAAATTCCTTCTTTAGTAGTGCTCCTAAACTGGATTTATGAGGAACAGAGCAATGAGCTTTACCAATAATGTTTGCAGTTGTAAAAGGTTTCATCACACCTAGTTTTTCCCACTCCACAATGGAGCACTAAACCTGGGCCCCTTCCACTGACAGAGATAAGCAGAAGGGACTCCTTTTGCAAGCTATGCAGCATGAATTACCTCCTTCATAGTTCTGTGTCTCTCCCTTTCACCTATAAGAAGGAAATTGGATGTTGAGCTTAAAAAAAGAACAGGGAAGAAAAGATGGACCTTGCTTGGAACCATACTCTCTTCCCAAAGCCCTCTCCTAACTGGCAGTGAGTTTTAGCCAGAGAAAACTGGGAACTGACCAATCATTTCAAAATCTTATTCTATAATTGGAAGATGTTCACTAGAGCGGTGCAGCTTGTTAATTATGAAGCATTAAACATGCGAGGCCAGATTTTGACATCTTGACAATGACGGCAATCTTGTATACAAATAGTCCCTGCTGTAATAAATTGGACCATTTGTGTAATGGGATCTACCCAAGGCTACAAGTGACTCCGTGAATCCAAATCTGACACCTAATATTTATAACAGGGGACTAGATGACTCAGGGTTTCGTAAGAAAACACAGAGTTTTTCAGCCTCAGGCTACCTGCTTTAATCTCACCGCTGTCAACCATGACAAAAAGTCAGCACCACATGACAGCTGTTCAGAGACATCCTAATGAGCAGGTGATGTTGGAAGTCCCAGTGGACATCACCCCGGGATGCAGAGCTGTGCCCTGGCCCCCGTGCTGGCGGAGAAGTGGTGGCCTCTGGGTCAGGGTCGGGGCATGTCGGCTGGCACAGGGACACCGCTGCCGCTCCTGCTTCCAGGAGGGCAGCACGTCGCGGCTCTCCGGGCACAGCAAGGACAGAGCCTCCCCATCAGTGTGCACAACCAAAAATAATCCCACCACCACCCTCCCTGCTAGTGTTGGCTCACCAGTGAGGCCCAAACCATGTATTCTTCGGGGAGTGCAGAAAACCCGGAGACCATAATTAAAATATGTTAATCTACACTGGGCACTTACCCATGGATAAACACTTTCATTTGGCACAGTTTCCTGCAATCTTCTGAGATTTGTGACTGATCTCAGAACCCCACTCCTTTCGCTTTTGACATTTTTGGTCTTACTTTGGAGCCAAAAAGAAAGAAATAAACAAAAATAAATAAAAATTCAAGGGAGAAAAGGGAGAAGAGAAAAAAAAAAGACTTGTTTTCCTCATAAGCTTTGTAATTCTAGTACATTTTTACTGAGGGTGGGGGAATGCCGTCGCTAAGCTATGTGTTCATTACAGCCAGGGGGAAAAAATGAGGTTGGCTCCCAGTTTTGCTTATGTTGTTAAAAGAGCCTCTGAAGCTGCAGTTCTGGAACAGGTCTTCTCTTTCTTTGAAAGCATGCTGTTTGATAGACTGTCATTTGTCCCCTCCTTTCAGAAGAGCCAGCTGGCAGCTAAGTGCTAAAGCCAGTGACTTGCATGTGTTTTTCTGACATTTAACAAATGGGAACAGCTTGCAAATCTGCATTAACTCACTCTGTCTCACAAATAATCATCGGCTACGCGGTGTAGACATTCGGAACATTAGCGCAAACACAAAAGGGAGTGGGAGTCTGTGGGAAAAACAAGTTGGCAAATAAAAGATGTTTCACTAGCGGACAGATAAAGCTTTTTGGTTCAGATGGAGGGTTAGGATATAGATCCTGAAGATGAGGGGTGAATTGGAGGTATGAGAAGAGTGTGGTGAAGGGAACTAATCCTCTCCTTTGATCCACAGGGGAAACTATCGGATTTGCACCTGAAATGATAGTCTTCCCCCCACCATTCACAAGTGTTTATCAGTGGAGCATTTTCACTCTGCAGCCAACACCTGAGATAGTCTGAGCAAAATACCTAAAGCACACCCAACAAACAAGTTGTTTCCTCATCAGTGCTTCTGTGTGGGAGTTTACGGATATTCCCGATTTTCACTCTTTGTAAATTAACATAAGAGCCTGTTACTGGGATAATGAATACTATGGCATTGTTCAGGCAATAAAGAAACATGGGTAAACTCAGCACATGATCAGTTCTGAGGCTAAAATACAGCAAGTGAAACATTTACCTTCTAGGCTTAGGTCTGAGATTTGGACTTTTCACTTGAAAAAGAAACAGATACATAATTCCTTTAGCCTCTCTGAAAACTATAGCCACAGCTTTTAGGGAGTGAAAGAAAAATCCAATTGTTATTTCATCTTAACCTCTATTTCCTGCTTCTGGGGATTGACAAAGGCTCATGGCCAGGTAACAATGTGGACATTTTCCTTGCTGTAAAAATACCCCCTTCCTGTGTAGGTTCACACTCCTATAGGTAATGGGGGGAAATGAAGCACACATAAAATGATGGGAAAGCCTTGCATACAGACTGTGTCAGTTTGGGGTGACCATATTCCTTTGCAATAGCACTCGGGCCCGGACTCCAGCATTTAGCCCAAACCCCCTTTCTTTCTGGGCCTAAGTTCTGTGCCTGGGAGTCATCACAGATGCAAGGCACCTGCAAGTGCATCTCTCAAAGCTGTGACTAGCCAGCTGCAGTAACAGAATTTGTCCCCCTCCCAGGGTAAAAGAAAACCTCCATAGCAAAGGCAGTTAGGTGGATATTATTTCTAGGTAGTACCTGACAGCTTTGAGTGTCACTGTAAAACCATTTTGCTCAGTGGACTCAAAATACTTTGCATTAGTGGTAGCTGAGAAGGATGCATGCCTTGGCTGCCTCATGTAGCACACTAACATTTCAGAAAATACTGCTCTGTGTGAATGAACCCAGACTTCTAACAGGATTTAACCAAGATGATATAAACTGTACACTGTACCACTTTGTCCCTGAATTATCCTACCTCATGCTAGGTTACAGTTTAGTATATTGTCTATATGCAAGTTTTTAGCTGGTCTCAGTAATGCCAAAAAACCCCGGGATCAGATGTTGTGCCAGCTTTTCCATTAGGCAGAATTCAACAGCCTATAAGATTCCATAAGGACACAGCCCTTCAGGAACCTGCCTGACCTTTAGGCAAAGCCTTATTGTGCTGATGACATTGTAGACAGCTGTAGTAGCAGAGCCATAGGTGCTGACTGGCTGTGCTCACCTGAACATCTGCAGACATGCTTTTTTGTCTTTTGGGGATTAAAGATTCAGGATTCATTGAATCAACAACCTGACCTAGTGGGTGGCATCCCCGCTCATGGCAAGGAATTGGAACTGGATGATCTTGGAGGTCCCTTCCAACACAAACAATTCTATGATTCTAGGCAAATAAGAAGTTATTAATTTTACTTACCTATGTTCCTCCCCATGTCCTCCACCCCCTGCCTCCCTCAAACACGTAGTCTACTAGTAAAAATCACCTGGTCATTCCAATTGGCTATAGGAAGTTCAAGACCATGGATGATAAATTATATGCACCATCTCTAATTACTCTGTCGTCTGTTTTCCTGTAAGTACTGGGCAATTTCAGTGAAGCCTGAAGTAGGGAACTCGAGTCACACTTCCTTGTCACATGTGCACTGTACTTTGTTTGCCTCTCTGAAATATAAACACTGCCATTTTTCCATATTTCTTTTCACTACATCCCTCTAGCTCCTTCCCTCTCTTATTCCCTCCCTCTCTCACAACACTTGGCAAGTTTCTTCCTGACAAAATGTCCATCTGTAAAAAATAAACAGAACAGTAACACCTTGTAGGCATGATGTAAGTGTTGCTTAGGTTTTATTTTTGTACGGATAGTTATATATTTAATTAAAAACAGTCCTGGCAGCTTTGTAATTGCATAAGAGTATGCTAACAAAAGTCTAACTGCTGAAGTGGGCAGAATTTATATTCCTTCATTTTTCTTGCTCTCCTTTAGTGCATTCTGTGCAGTGCAGCACTGAGTGTATGATTTACTGGTGTCCTGGAACAGGCTCTGCAAAACCTTACCTTTGATTCCCTTTCCCACCTTGGACTGCTTATACACATAGGTATACATTTTGTATTTGCAGTGGTCCCAAGGGAGGATCTGATTCATTCCTTATAACCACCTGAAGTCAGTGAAGTTTCACCATCACAGATGAGGTTGGCCCCTTCAAGCAAAGCTCTGTAGTAGTTACAAAATATATATGAAACAACTCAAAAGGTATTCCCTTCCAGATTATGAAGCAGCAGATCAGGCAGACAGATGGAGCAGCAGGCAGACAGGAACAGATAGGATTTTCTCTCGGAAAAAGAAATGGCAAATACTTTCATGGCTGAGCTAGGAGCAGTGCAGCTCTGGAACAAATATTTGAAAGGAATTTCAAGGACTTGGAGGCAAGTTGCAACTAATAAAATAGATGTTACCAACTGGAGGAAAGAGCAAAGTGCTCTCAAGCATGCTTGTCAGGTTCTGCTCCTTGACCCCCTTGATGTTATAAGACACAGCTGGGCAACACATACAACCAGTGTGTGACTCCTGAAGATGCTGGGGTGCATCTTTATAAAACACCAGGGAACAAAATAAAAACTGCCCAAAAGTTTAATTCTGAACAACCTTCATCTGAGAAAACAAGTAACTCTCAGCCAGCAGCTGGTCAAACGTAGGAACACACTCAAAGGTTTCATGCATGGTCTCATTACCAAAGCCAAACCCTTTGGTACAAAGCTATTATGCAAGAACAAATCTCAGTGACTAGATCAATGCTACAGCTATTCCTGAAACTTTGTTTTTGTGAAAAATGCTCCTGCTCACAGGGGCTGCTGTGAGACTAATGAATGGATTTTGTCCTCCGGGAGAACTTGTCCTGTGCTCAAGGAGCTTTAGGTCAGGCCTAAAGCTGTTGGTTTTCTGTGATAAGGCTTGCCATAGACAAGCAAAAAAATATGAAGGAACACACAGAGATTCACCTCTCCTATGGAAAAGTTAGGCCTAGGTAAGAAAGTCATTCCCTACTGACTCTGTGGGTCATTTAACACTGTATAACGTTCTGAGATGCACCTTTCCAACCTTAATGTCATTCACTGTTGTTTGTGTAAAGGTATCACAGGTTTGTTT
>VWZF01000980.1:69074-101116 GCA_013396755.1 Sclerurus mexicanus | reverse complement strand
CGGGGTTTTTTTTGTTTTTTTTTTTTTTTTTTTTTTTGCTGTTGGATAATCAGAAATACCAAACAAATATTTGGAGGTTTTAGAGCTCAATGGCACAGAATACCTCAGAGACCAGTCATGTGAGATAGTTTAAGAAAAGTCCTAGTGGCATTTTTTTTGTTTTTTCAGAGAATAAGAATCAGTCTAACCTTTCCATGTACATTAAGCAACAGTATCGATCTCTAAACCTCCAGGGACAATTTATAGGCAGAAGAGGTCAGGAAGAAATGATCCCAGTTGCACAGCAGGGTGTTCTTCAGGAGAAACCTTGGATAGATATTTGTTATTCATGATTTCCTGGAAAATCTCACTGACCTCTCCAGTTATACTCTATGTTGTAAAAAAATTATGTGCAGAATGAAGCCAAACCAAAGCACCAGGTTAAACTACGGAGCCTGGGATGGAATGGGAGAGGTTATACAGCGCAAAGTGAATAACAGGGTTGAGTCAATGCTATGAAATTGGACTGAAAGTCCAAAATCTACAGGCAAAGTACATTTTCAAATTTCCAGATAGCCACTGCAACATCATTCCTGTAGATGGAAATTCCTCCCCTTGTTACTTTTGGAAATAGATTGTTGCTTCTGGAAACTAGAAGTGCAAAAAGAGAGCTTCTGCAATTGAGCTGTCATTTCTCTAGACCTGCTCCCTATCTCTTCCAGCCTTTCCTCCAGAAAATGTAAAAATTGCAAAAAGTTGAAAAGTAACACACAGGCAGTTATGGCTCTGCAGGCATGTGTTTGCATGCATGTGAAAGAGACAGATGGGTAGAGGATTCCTGACCCAGAAGTGTGATTAAATCCAAAGCAGGTTGATAAAGGATCTACTGTACTAGGATGTATTAAAAAAGAGAGTTATTGTATCTTCTGAGCTGATCAAGGTGATAAAGTAACTGATCACACAGAAGAACTGCTGGAATTGCACCCAATTCTACTCTATGAGTAAACAGAGTCCTGTGGCTCATTCAAGAGGCTATAAATTTAAGCTTAGTATTTCAGGTCTATATCTAAAGAGTGACAGAACCTCATATCTCCTGATTCATCCAGAAAGAATGCATCATCTTTTTGTACCAATCTAATCAGGAACACTTTTGCCATGTGCGTTTTTCTTTTTAAGTCAAAAAAGGCACAGAAGAGATTTAGTTTCGTTTTTTCTTTTCTTTTCCTTTCTTTTTTTTTTTTTTTTAATTCCCCCCCCCCTTCCTCCTGGTTTTGGAGAAAAAAAAACCAGCCTCGACTTTGCTAAGCCTCTGACACAGGTACCCTCACTACACATTTCGGAGCAGAGCAACTCATTCCAACCCTGTTCTTTAAGTACCATCTAGTGGTTACAAATGTATTTGCATTTCTTTATTGGAGCATCTTCGGATTCAGATTTCTGTATCGTTTAGAGATGAACTAGTCTTACCACTTTCTGAAATGAAATAAAAAGAAACACTCTTCCACTTATGATTCCTCCCTTTTTTAAAAGAAAGGAAAATCTTCATGTCTTTTTACCCACCTTGTTTCAGTTCCACCGGGAGCAAATTCAGAGAAAAGAAGGGCTCAAAAAAAATGTTTCTTTTTTTCTTCTACAGATAGAAAATAAACATCAACTCATGATCCTGCATTACCTTATCTATTTAAAAAAAAGAAAAAGATTTTTTTCCATTAAGAGCTCAACCCATATGTCTCTGAATATGCACTTGAGAATTGGCCTTCGATTTGAGCCATTTATTACTTTTGAAAGTATTGCTCCATCTATCTGCCTGTCTTAAATTAATATCTCTCTTTGTGTGTTCCCCTTTCCATATTGCCTGCCATCTGTTATATGATCACTGAGATATAAGCCCGGTTCGCTTGTTTGATTAGTTATCCTGCTTTCTGTTTCAGTGTACATTGGTTAAATGTACCCATGGTGTTGTTCCCCTGATATCAGCGAAGTTGCACCATGACCAGGAAGAGATGACCTCCTCTTTTCCACCAAATCTATGTGATTCTCTTCCAGCACAAGGTTCCAAATGTCAGCCCCTTTCAAACAATTGTTTGAGAGAAATCAGGTTTTGCCTCATTCTAAAACAAGCATTTTTGACAGGTGAAATGAAAATGTTGCTGAAGGCATTACAAAGGGAGCTCATCAGTGTGGATCAGGTGGGGCCCCTGGACCACAATTCAGTTCCTTGCCGTTGATGTCCAAGTTTGGTCAAGTTCCTCATGAAAGAGCCCTGGGGACACCTGTCCTCTGCCTGACCAGGGTGAGAGGGAACAGCAGCAGCTCAGAGGGCCTGAAATCAAGTAGGATGAGTTGAATCCTGGCATGCTCAAGCTCTGATGATGTGCAGTGGAGAGCTGTCAGTGCAGCACTTGGAGCAAGGGGATGGTGCTGTTCACCCAACTGCAGGCTCCAGGACTGCTCCAGTAGCTCCCCAGGAGCCACAGACAACCCTCACTAGCTCCTTACTGGCTACAAGGACACCCTGGGCATAAACATCCCTAGGTGTCTAAATTCAAGTGTTTTACTTACACACTCTATCCCACTCAATACTTCAGTCAGCTAAAATTTGGCAAGACAAATTCCACCACAGAAGGTTACTAATTTCACCTTGTAAGTCTAACTGGCAAGTGATGTGAGAAAAATAAAGACAATAAAACATTTATCATTCTCACACTGCCTCAGCACGGGTTATTACCCTCTCTGAGTTTGTCCCCACAAACATTCAATTTGGTGTTTGTCACAAGTGATAGAGCAGGATCCCATAAAGAAGGTCCTGCTGCTGATAGAAAATGTTTCTGTCCCTGGTTCTCAGTCCCAGCTGCTTATTCCCTCTCCCCCACACTGGAGATTTCCAGCCAGATTCGCATGTAGCCATAGCCTAACCCTGGAGATACCAAGAATATATGCATGGAAGGAATTCTTACACGATAGTTTAAAAAGTCAGTAAAGTTTCTAAGAAAAACATCATTTAACTACTTTCCATTCAACAGAATTTAGAGATTCCCCCTTTTCCTGTTAGAATACTGCTCATGCTGCTTGTATCATATATCATAAATTACTGCCTGATGTTGAGCTGTGAATTTTCATCTTAGAAATTCTGCTGCAGACATTTTGACATGAGCACAAGATTTATTGCTGGGGAGCCAGTGGATCTGATGTCTGTGATGACAGATATTCTTTTTTCAAATGAGTATAATGACACTGAAAAGAACAGGATCAAACTTAATGTCACTGAAGTCTTTTTCTGTGAGTTGCAGATGTACCTGCATGCAGATTTCTGAGGAATCCCCATCAGCAGAAGCAGCAGCAACACATATGGTCATCGAGCAAGAAAAATGTATGTGTTTGTTTTATCAGGCAAAGGTACTTTGTCTGAGCAGTTGGGGGGCAGGAAGGTGGGATGTGGAGACCTTAAGCTAAACTAGTGGGGAGATCCTGGTCTTACACAGGAAGATATGGCACATCCGTGGGCTACAGCACATTTCTGTTACGTTACCCAGAGCGAATAGTTTATTACGTATCATTACCTCTGAACAACAGATAATCAATTTGGATGTGTCCTTATTTACCTGGACAAACACTGGAAGGCTTTGCAATTTAATGGCCTAACTGTTTGTTAGAACAAATAGACCTATTCAATTCTGAGATCACAGTCAATCTGATGGTTTATAGCTGGTTGGTTTCTGCTTTCAAACTGTGAAACCCTGATTTGTTTTCGAGGTGTAAAATTAGCAGTAACATTTTCACATGCTAACAGATAAGTCCCTTATTGAAACATATGACTGCACTTGCTCATTGCAGAGTGAAAATAGCCTTGCTCAGAACCCCAGCACAAAGCCTGTGGCCTGCCTGAATTTCACACAAGCCCTGAAGTGATACCAGGTGTGAATCGGCCCAGACGCTGGCTGTCTGCTCAAGAGTAAATTTCAACTATTAATTTGCAGGTGGAGCAGGATGTTTTCCACTCATTATTAAATTATATTATTTGTATACAGCTTTGCAGAGTAGCAATGGAGTGTTTGAACCAAGCATGGGTGTTTAAAACAGTAATTCTTCATTTCATCTCTGAAATGATTAGCGTTGGTAAATCATTCTGAACCCTGCAAAGGGGTGTTATATCATCTCCTCTTGGTTTAGTAATATATTCCACATTGCAATCACACCATTGTAAATAATCACAAGATTAAAAAACGAAGGAATATCTGAGCTCAAACCTCTGCCTGCAGATCTTTGAAGCCAAAGGAGTGGGAACAGCATACAAGCAGAGGAAAAGCAGCAATGGGAGAAAATTAATTTTACCATATTAAAGTGCTGGATATTTTTTCTGTTTAGTTGGGTAAGCCAAACTCAATCCTCAGAATCAGACAGCCAAGGTAAATTTTGAAAATATCAAACCAGACTACAGTAAGAGAGTTGAAGTCTGGCAAAGGGAACATCCTGTAAATCTGGCCACTATGGAATGAGTTGCTGTTTCCAGTGCAAACACCACCTTATCCAGCAATATCCCAGCATTAATTTGCTTGAGAGACTTATTGGAGTTTGGAGTTATAAAAATTACACCTATTAGGATGCACTGAAAAACACACATGGAGTGTATGAGATAAAGGATATACTCAGAATACACAGTGATGTTCAAAGACGATGCTTCAAAGTGGCATGTGGGTGCTTCCAGCACTCTCTGGCCAGAGCACATCTGCACCCGGATGTGCAATTTATCTGCACCTATCTGCATTTCTTTAACTTGCATATCATTTTTTCCCATGAGGAAAGGTAATTATACAGTATTAATATTACTTTGCTGCCTTGCCACTGCCCCTTTTCATTTAAAAGTCCGGTCTCTTTTAATCTCCCCACATAAAATGGGTTCTATATTCCCCTGTTAATTTTAATAGTCCTTGTCTGTACCCACTCCATTTTGGATTTGTCTTTTTGTGGCTATTAGTGTATGCAAGTTCCTGTGAGAATTTTTTTGTACTTGCCTTTCATTTAGTTGCATCCCTTTAATGATGCACAGACATCACACAACTGCTATAAAGCCGAGGTTTTTCCCTTCCCTCAATAATAACTGATGACCCCTCTATTTAAATCTATTTAAATGGCTAAGTTAAAATTCATCCAAAGCTTATGAATGATACCACAGAACTAGTTGGAAAGGGATCTTATTATCAACCCAAGGGAAAGATCCACACCCAAACGAATTTTTTTATAAAGTCCTTTTATATTTTGGTTATCTCACCGTTGGCTGTGCTGAGATGGATTACTCTTTATTTAATAAATATTCCCACTTAGCTCATAGAGATTGAATGTAACAATTTTCTGAATTGTGTGTTACTTAATCACCAAGCTGCAGAGAGAAGATGCCTTATTAGATGTGTCATAAGCACCTCAAGGAGGTCGTATGTGAGAGGTAAAACCACACAAGACACACAGAGCACAACTGCTCCAGTGCCTCCAACTCATACAGGGTATCCATGAACACAAGATGCTTCACTGCCTTATTCAATTCCCGGTGATACCACTAATGCCTCTGCTTAGAGACTCAATCACCTAATAATAAAGCTAACACACACTGTCACTTAGATTTCCACACCACAGAGCTTCTAAAGCATTAGAGTTTTTGTTTGTTTGTTTTCGGCTCTTGACGTAAGTGATATTTATCAACATTTTAATGCATTTTCAATTGAATGTTTTCATCAAATGGAAGGGAAAAAACCCACAGTGAATCCTTCTCCTTCTTATTACCATTAACACCAATATTATCATTGTCATTACCTGACACAGAAGTAAGTTCTTTAGGTTTTTACTAAGGCTTCTTGCCTTGGAGTATCTGTGAAAGACACAGGACAGCCTTTTAATGGAGATCCTGAATAAACTTCCAGAAACATTTCTGGACCAGGGTACTGTGAGAATTTATTCAGTTACTGCCAGGATCAATCTTTAAATTAACTGTGCCTTTATAGTACTAAAATTCTGCTTTTTCATTAGTGACATAACTTAATTGCCTCACAATCAGGCTAAAAAAAATTAGAAATAAGAAAAAAGAAAAAAAGAAAAGCAGCGAATACCTGCCTGACTTAACCACATTAAGCAGCATGGTGCAGAATATAACTTAACAGTCCAGTGAACTGTCAGTGGCAGAAGTAATTGGAAATTGGTGGGATAGTTCTTCATGTGACGGGGATAGGAGTTTTTCATGCCTGTTTTTAATGGGCAAATAGCTCTCAGGGCAGCTTCATATTCTGTCATTAATTTGTAAAGATCCTTTATAATGTAGAAAAGTTAAGATAGCAAAAAAAAAAAATCCAATTACATGTTTAATGACTTGGCATTTGTGGTAATGCTATCTAGCACTAATTCACCTGTTAGAAAACAGTCTATCTTTTAGCCCCTGGGGTTAATAGAGTGCAAAAGCCTAGTCTTATCAGAGGGTGGGAGAAAAGTGAGTAATTTTTTCCTACGAATAAGAAAGAAAAGCAAGAATGACAAAATAGATGATGAATTTTCAACTTGCCTTTTTTGGGCTTAGCACTACTATTTATTAAATGCTTTTTAAAAAGAAATAACAAATTTCTAATTGCTGGTCCTCAGGATTTTGCAGCAGCATGTGGGTCTCCTTTCTTTTTGTACCCAGCATGAATGAGGTGTAGATCCAAATCATGTCACGGGGCTGCAGTGGTGATGCTGCAGAGCCTGCCCTTGAGATCAAGGCCTGCTTCACTTCTACATGGAAGTGGGACCTGTAATCAAAAACATGGTTTCATCAGTCAGTAGGTGGATGGATGGATTTATCCTGGCCTCCGCTGCATGCTCATAACCACACTGAAATCAACAGTGGATGCTTAAATGGAACTAAGAGCAGAATTTGTTCCACAACAGCAAAGAAATACAGCTTATGCAAACATACATATTCATTTACATGTCTCCCTTTATCAGTCACTGCTTTATTTGCATCTTACCCTGGATAAAAGGTTAGTGAAGGCGTTTATAATGAACGCTTCTGTTTTAAAACATTTAAATAGTCTGCAGTATAAATAGCGTATTCCCAGTGACTGCTCTGGTGTGAATGTCTAAGTCCACTGAAAGGAAGAGAGGCAGCATTTACTGTGTTTATGCAACAAGTTCTTTCCTTAATACCAGATTTGTCTGTGTCATGGCTAAACCAGGATTAGCAGCAGAAATACTAAATGATGATAGAATTCATACAATTATGTCTAGCCCATGTAGAATATGGAAACACTGCTAATGTCAAAAATCCCCCCAAAACCCTGCAAAACCAAACAAACAATTGTCATCAGTCCAGTCTCTAAAACCAGGAGTTTAAACATTAACAATTTCTGTCTCATGGCTGGAACACAAATCCTGAAATCTAGGCCCTGAAACCACCCCCGTTCCTAGCTCGTGGTTCATCTGTCAGGAGCGAGGTAATCAAGGATGCATACTAAGTATCCAGACTATTGAAATCCAGTGATTTCATCCAGAATTCTGTAACCTTCAGTTTTTTTGAGCAGGAACTCATACGATTTGTACCTGAACCCTTCAGGGTCAATTACAGTTTTGTCCTTAATCTCTGTTGGACAAAGAAATACTGAACTTCAAATTACCTGTACCCCATCATCTCTCATCTGTAGCACAGAAGTTAAAAAACCCAACGCACTCTGAAAAATTCGGACATGTCTGATGCTTAGAAAATTAATGTTTCCCTTTAGTGACCTGGGAGTTACAGAGAAAATACAAAAATCTCAGCTGAGGGAGAGGATTCACCCCATTTAATATTAGCTTATAAAGGCAGGGTTTAATACATGTAGGTCATCTAGGTTCCCTTCACAATTTTTTTGAGAAAAACAGGACTGCAAATGGTGGTATCTTGACCTCACACAACTACTGAAGGTGGGTGTGATTACATTGTTCTTGAATCTTACTGTCACCTTCCCTTGACTCTAACTAAAGAGAAGACTAGCCCAGACAAGGTAAAATTAGGTCTCCCAGTATAACAACTTAATTTTAAAGATATTAATAATCCTTTCTTTATGGCCAGAATGCTAATTTGGATTTGGATGCTATGAAAATGGAGTCTTCTGTAACTGGATGGATGGATGGATGGATGGATGGATGGATGGATGGATGGATGGATGGATGGATGGATGGATGGATGGATGGACGGATGAACAGATTAATTTTGTCTTTACTGTACTGTCAAAACTTGTGTTTGTGGTTTTTATGTTTGCTATTTTTTAAAAAGTTGTCATTATTGTTGCTTCTTATTTGAAACAACCTAAAAGAGATGTTCAGCTACTTTGGAGAAGCATGGGGTGCCGAGTCAAACTTGTTTTCCCTAAGTTAGTTGAAAGTGATATGCCCTCATTCCCATGGCAAGGAACATTTCCTTTAGTACAGCTGACAAGTTTTTCAAGGTGTTTCTGCACATCCTGTAGGGAAAGCAAATTGTCATCAAAATTGAAAATTCAGAATATGGTGGGGGTTTTTTGTGTTGTTGGTTTTTTTTTTTATTATTATTTTATTTTTTTCCCTGAAGGTCCTTAGGGCTCTTGAAATGCTAAGTAGAAAACTGAGCTCAATGCATATGGAGGAGATTTTCATATTTTAAAAGTCAGACAGAGTGTCAGCCAGCAGACGCAGCAACTCCAAGAATCTTCAAAAAGGCAGAAGCAGGAAAGTTTACTGCTTGTTCAGTGGACACATTATTTTAGCCTGTGCTCTGCAGAATGAGAGGCAGATTGCCTTGGGTCAGAGGGTGACCCTGCCCTGCAGCATGAGTATTACTCCTTTTTTTTTTTCTTTTTTTTAAAGTGCAAATTTACATTTGGCTGCAACCTGTCTGCTTAATGATGGATCAGCCTTTTGTGCAGGTATAAGCTCTGATTGATGGGGCACGGGGATAGGAGAGGAGAATGGAGAAAACAAGTTTATAAATTTGACATAAGATTTGAATCGCAGCAGGAACTCTGCCAGTCTCCTTAGGCATAAAATTGGACTGGCTGAAGATATGTACTGCATGTGTGATGTTTCAGCATTTATTGCTTCCATTATATCTTTACTTACTCAGTTAACAGACTACTGAACTTGCAAAATCTGGCAGACAGTTTTTTTTTTAAACAAATTTTATGATGGGGGAGGGAAAGAAAGAACTGAAAAACCTAAAATTATACACCACATCTTCATCCGGGGTAATCCAATATAATTTACTTGATTTAACTGGACTTACACTGATTTTCTCCAGGTAATGACCTGACTCACTATTCTTATTTTGCTTAAGATTTTTTTTTTCCCTTCTGAATAGGCTGTGTTGACATTTCATGTTTCCTATTATTATTATTACTTCTCCTTCTTTGTTTTGGGAATTACATGGCTTATTGACTAAACAGCATTAGAAAACTAAAGTTAATGGGCCAAACTCTTCCCTAGTGCAACTTTATTGAGTTCAAGTTATGTAGAGATGAATGAGTTCAGTGACTCCTCCAATGAGAGTTATTGCAGAGCCTGATTCTACAATAAAGGGGAAATCCACAGCTTTGTTGTAATTTCAATAGAAATTAAATGTTGCAAGAAGTCCAGTGCTTCTTATTCATGATGTGATGAAACCTGAGGTTACTGAGCACAAAAAGGTGAAATCATACCTTGTTTTAATGGATTAGAAGAAATACTTTAATATTATCAAGTATTTCATTAATAATACACATTTGTGTCTACCTGTCTCCTGGAGAACTCTGAGTTGTATGACCAAACAGAATGGCCATCTTCTCCACCGTATCATTATTCCTGGAGGGATTTTAAAGACATGTAGATATGGTACTTGGGGACATGGGTTAGAGGAGGGCTTGGCAGTGCTGAAGGAATGGTTGGACTTGAGGATCTTAAAGGTCTTTTCCAACCTAAAAGATTGTATGAGTTTTAAATTCTAACAGTGGCAACTAAGGGAGGGGCTGACTGACTCGTGTGACAAATGTGAGACTGTGAGGATCTGGCTCCTTAAAATAGATTAAATGAAGCATCAATCTGGATCAGGCTCAGAGAAGGCAGACCTTTATTGCTGTGTCAAAAAAAAGAGAGTGGTTTTTAACCAGGAGTTAGAACAACCTTCTCACAGTCTTAGTGGAATTGAAACCCTTTTTGCTTGTGAAGTGGAACTTGCAGAGACAGACTGAAACAGTTGGTGCTAGTATCCCAAAAAGATATGACTGAGTGTGTGAAGAGATGGTGGCAAGTCCTGGGTTCATCTGAGCACAGAGAATGATGCTGTTGTTCTTGGACAGAACGATGGAGAAACAAGAACTTGGAAAGTCTGTTTAGTGGTAGAGTCACTTAATGGCAATAGGCTGGGCATACACTAGACAGAAGATATGATACTACTTACTGAAGAGTTTAGGAGAAAAGTCCTAAGTCCTGTAATAGCAAAGCAGGGTAGAAATGCACAAGGATAGATGACTTCTTCCTCAAAGAACTTCAGTCTGAATCTAACAATCACGAGTTATGCAAAAACATAAAATCAGTTGGAAAGTGAATCTTGTTAGGTAAAATATTATTCCGTAAACCTGAGCAATTAGTACTCCGAGTTTTCAAATAGACATTTAGGCATAGCTTTGTATTGTCTGGATCAGGAACCACAGGGCCACCCTTGAGAGAGCCTCAGCTCTCTACAGGGGTATATACTGCTGGCTGAACACTCTCTGTTAGGCTTTGAACATTTGCTCCTTGTTCCACATCATCTAGATCTGAGTTTTTCTGAGCACATCAGAAGGACAGCTTTATTCCAAGACTAGAACTGTGAGAAGGACCAGTTTTCAGACCCAAATGATAATAAAAGGTTTAACTTCAAAATAACGGGTTTTTGTTGACACTTAAAATCATTCATTATCTACAGTATAAAGAATCAATGACCTTTTAATATACTCAGAAAAAATATAAAACATATATTTGAGGAAAGGTAGGATGCATTCTTTTCTAAAACTCCATTATTATCCATTTTTAAAGAACATACATAGCTACAAGCTAACCACCTCTCCATTGTCGTTCTGAAAACCTGGCCATCACTGTGGTTTTCACACAACAGAAATACTCTCTGCTGTACATGCAGCACGTAAAATCTTTCTCAGGATATTACTAAAGGGAAAAAGGCACTTGCCAAGTCAGTTTTGTTCCAGTTCATTAGTGACTGAAAGTCATTATAGTCTGACAGATGTACTAAGGGTTATGTATAGTTCCTAGTTGTCTCAGTCCAGTTTTTAATGGACAGATGTCCACATTCAGAAAAGACAAAACAAGTCCGACAACACAGCTACATTCAGAAACTTTGCTGAAAGTCTTCACCAAGAATGTGGGACCTGGTTGAACATCTGAACTGATCACTCCTCTTGCTTATCATGGTAGTCCCACTAGCAGAAAACAGATGGTGTATGAGGAATCCACATCCTCTGGAAGATGGTATATACTTCTTGGTAGGATTGAGAGAGTACATATTTCTCTGTGGCTATCAATCGAATATGAACTGCAAGTGATGCTTTTGCTTCAAAACAAGAAAAATAGCTCCATTCCCTCCAAAGAGAATTGTGTCAGCAGTAGATCTCTCTATTGCTCCCACTGTTTTCTTGATGCTTCACCTCATCAGACTTCTGGGACCCGACAAACTATCAGACTGAAAAACAGAAAAAGAATGGGAGAGATTTTAATGCATGAGCAAAGCAATGAAGAGTGTCAATCTCATGCTTGCTATGTATTTTCTAATGACAAGAATGTAATGATATCAGCAAATATCTAAATCTAGGTGTAGCTGGCCAGCTCCTGATAGGCTTTGCAACAAAAAAATAGATTTCTCTTTGTATACTTTATTTCTTAAAGAAATTGCAAATGCTTACATGTTGTTCCAACACCAAACACTCAGATAAATGTTATGGCACTACAAGAACATGTGGCTGTGCTGTGCTGTGGCAGAATGTCAGAGCCTGTCCCACTGCCAGAAAACAGGGAAGATTTGTGGGGCAGCCAAGGCAGGTCCAGACCCAGGCATCAGGCACCTCTGTAAAGATGGGACTTCACGGCTGGACCCTGTAGGGCTGTGGTGGAGCAGGAGACTAACTTCTGTGGCACTGCTGGGACACACAACTCCCTGAAATGGGGTCCTGGGCCATATGTAAGGGAGACTGGGGACCACTAAGGCCTATTAGTCCCTCACATCGCTCTCAGTTTCACCCCAAGAGTAGAAGAGACAGATGCCCCTTTTTCTGTTGGCATGATGGTCAGAATTTGCTTCACAATGCACTTGGAGCATCAGCAGTCTTGACACTCTGGTTCACTTTCAGAACTTGATCCTGCTTTCACATATATGCAGTTGCCTCTACAGTGTTCACGTTAGTTCACTGCCAGACTCCCTTCTGGAATATACCAAGTAGTCTCCTTAAAGAAGAAACCCAAGTAGAGCTGTCAGGAGAGTTTGGTTATGGATATGCTGCAGATCAGCAACAGGAGAACAGATGTGCCTTGTTTAACACCCAACAGCTGGAGTAATCCTGCCCTACTTCAGCAGGCCAGAAACAGAAACAAGCAAGCACCACAAAGTGCCTTCATGCCATGCCCTAGATGTCACACTGTAAAAAACTTCCTGCAGGCAGCAAAACAACCTTTTTAACATACAATCACAGAATGGTTTGGGTTGGAAGGGACATTAAACATCACCTCATTTCAACACCCTGCCGTGGGCAGGGACATCTTTCAGTAGACCAGATTGCTCCAAACCACATGCAACCTGGCCTTGAATGTTTCCAAGGATGGGGCATCCACAACTTCTCTGGGCAACCTGTTCAAGTGCCTCACACACTGTCTGATACTACATCAGCCACTTTGAGCTGGAAAACATAAACAGTCATGTCTTTTGGCCACAGGAGTGGTCACTGAAGCTGAGAAAGAGACAAGCATTATTGCAGCTGGGATATGGATGGACCAGTCTGCAGAGGACAAGCCAAGAAAGGGCAGATGTGAGTCACACGGACAACATGACTCAGGGGCAGCAGCCCATTGAGGCTGTTTTCATCAGTACAGACACTGCCACAACTGCTGAGTGCCCTGAAGGACACACAGAAGTGGCAGCAGTTCTGTACCAAAGGGCCCCGTTCAGCTTCCCTGTGCCACCTTGGCTGTAGGTGTGTGGCATTTACAGACACTGCTCCTGGTCAGACACCCGTCACCCATGTCAGGATCTGTCAGCAGCGTGGCAACAACTCCCAGACACGTACAGTATGTTCATCACTGCTTTTCCAAGCAGTCCAGGATCCTCCAAGGTGAAAAACACTCTTTCCATCTGCTTCTATGGCAGATTTTGAGAGCCTATAAATGTAAGCTTATTAATATGAGATATCAGTATAAAGTGACATTTCTGATTGAAATAGCATCTTTCTTCAATTTTATTGTCAAAAATGTCTCTCCTAAACATTTTTCTGTTCTTTTGCTTCACCAGATTTACTTATCTAGATAGACACACTGAAATCTGAAAAACTTGGGAAATAATCCACATAAAAAAACTTTTTTTTAGTAACAACTTCTGTAACTTTTTCCCTTAGCTTTTTTTTTCCCTGACAAATAAACACAACCTCAATAATGACCTAAAAATACCTGTAGTGGTCAAATAGATTGTGAGATTATTTGACTGATACTATTAATTCCATTAATCGAAAAAAAGATCTGATTTTTCCTGAGCAAAAATAATACCAAAGCAGGAACACATATATGAAGGTACATGGCTGTCCGTGTACACACACACAGTGCTGAGCTTTAAAACTGAGATTTGTCTTTTAAATTTTTACAGTTTTATGTTTTCCTTTTTCTCCACACCCAAGAAGAACAATATGCTTATTAATATCTGTTATGGAAAGCAGAGATTTTATGTTAAAAAAAAAAAAGGTCAGAAACCCAACTGAGAAAACAAAAGAAAAAAAAAAAAAAAAATTAAGCAGGCAATAAATGAATGGCAGCTGCCAGGGCTGTTGAAACTGTAAATGTGATGAAAAAGTGACAAATTAAGACAGAAAAAGCTGGATAAAAGATCACCTCTCCTGTGCAAAGGAATTTGTTCATTTAATTATGTTTCAGGTATGTTTTGCACTCACGACACAAGCCAGCATGGCAGCACTGGAAAGCAAAGACTTCATTTTAGCGATGTATGATTCTGGGTCGTGGTCTTCCCTAGTCTCCTAGTTGTTTTGGAGAAAAAGAAAAGACCTTCTGGTCACCACACCTGAGGGGAAAGATAGCGTTGAGGTGATAAAGTCCTTCTTTCCTTAAAAGAACTGTTCCTCCCCTGCTTTGGCAGCTTTCCCTCATAGCTGCTGGCTTGAAGAGAAGAGGATTAGCTGGCATGTCCTTCCACATCCATCCATTAAATTCTCCTTGCTGAGAAAATGGAAGAGAACATGGTGGTTGTAAATGACAATTACCCTTAGTTTTTGGTTTTAGAGTGAACTGTGCTGGGACAGAGCACCTCTGTCTGGATGCTTCCTCAGCACCAACCCTGCTCTGAGCACAATGAGCTGCAGCAAAACAGCACTTTTTACACTTTTGTTCATCAGTGCTGAGAAGTTCAGCAGCTGTGGTGGAACATAAAACACAAAACTCTTTGCCAGCATCGGCTGCTTTGCCTACATTGACAGAATAAGCATAGGATAGTAATGACTGTATGTATATATCTATATTTTTGTCACTTAAAGATGCCCACAACCTGTACTAACACTCAAAATCATGTGGGTTTTTTAAAATCATATGACTATTTACAATCTGTGAGTTGTGAGTGGTTTCTGGTTGCCTGTGTTGGATATAGAGTCATTCCCTACTTATATTTTACAGTGTTTTCTCTGTTACGTGGTAGTTCCTGGCCACCTACTGCTGCTGACAGCGGAGGTTTTGGGAGAAACACAACAAACGAGGGTAAAAAAAGTGGTCTCGAAGTCAGCACAGTGATAACAAAATAATGACAAACCATTGCACGANATGGCGGCTCTGGCGCATGCTCGGAGCGCGCCGTGAGGGTGCGGAGGGGCCGGGCGGGCGGCGCGGCCATGGGCGAGACGGAGCGGCTGCACTATGTGTACAGCTGCGACCTGGACATCAACGTGCAGCTCAAGATCTTGTCCTGTCACTCCAGACCCTCCTGCATAACCCTGCCCTGTTTCCTGTAAGTTCCCTTTAGTTGCTGGAAGGCGACCACGGTGTCTCAGCTCCCTCCTCCGTGTTAGGGCAAGCAGAGAAACTTCTGACACTCCTTCCTGTTTGTTTCCACGCTCCTGGGAAAGCAAGGAGAGGAATCTTAGCCAGGTTTCTTACTGGAAGGTCCAAGTGCTGCAGCACCTAAGTGTGTGCCTGACTGGGCATGTGGAAGTGCTTTTGCTGAAGCTCAGTGGTGTATTTACCGTTTTTTAAGTCACTGTTTTGCATCACTGCAATGGGATATTTACGTTTGTGTAGGACGGATGCGGCTGGCTCTAAAATGAAGTGTACCTAGTGGTAGTGCATTAAGTACATTGCATTTTCCTGGCAAACTAACTTGGAGAAGATTATTATGAGTCATTTAACTTTTGAACAGGTGATGGNGAAGAGACTGAGGGGAGAGCTCACAGCGATCTTCGACATCCTCATGAGGGGGAGCAGAAGGGCAGGCACTGAGCTCTTCATTTCCATCACCACTGACACGGCCCGAGGGACCCACACGAAGCTCAGTGAGGGGAGGTTGAGGTTGGATAACAGAGGGTGGTCGGGCACTGTGCCCCAGGGCAGCGGGCACAGCACCAAGGCTGGCAGAGCTCGGGAAGCGCTCGGACAACGCCCTCAGGCACAGCGTGTGATTCTCGGGCTGCCCTGGGCTTGGACTCGGTGATCCTTGTGGGTCCCTTCTAACTCGGCGCATTTTACGAGTCTGTGGCGCTGCTAAGGCGCTCCGGCCCCCGGTGCCCTCAGGCGGCACACCGCCCCCCNGCTGCTCTGAGGTAAACGCGGGTTGTCAGCGCGGTCTGTTCACTTTGCAGCTGCCGGTGTCCTGGAATCACGGAGGGGTTTGGGGCGGGAGGGACCTTGAAGATTACCCAGTCCCACACCCTGCTGTGGGCAGGGACGCCTTCCACTAGCCCAGGTGGCTCCAAACCTCGTCCAGCCCGGCCTTGGACACGTCAAGGGATGGGGCAGCCACAGCTTCTGTGGGCAACCTGTGCCAGGGCCTGCCCACCTTCATAGGGAGGAATGTTTTTCCTAATGCTTGATTTAAACCCCCTGTCTCAGTTTGAAGCCATCCCCCCTTGTCCTGTCACTCCAGACCCTCCTGCATAACCCTGCCCTGTTTCCTGTAAGTTCCCTTTAGTTGCTGGAAGGCGACCACGGTGTCTCAGCTCCCTCCTCCGTGTTAGGGCAAGCAGAGAAACTTCTGACCCTCCTTCCTGTTTGTTTCCACGCTCCTGGGAAAGCAAGGAGAGGAATCTTAGCCAGGTTTCTTACTGGAAGGTCCAAGTGCTGCAGCACCTAAGTGTGTGCCTGACTGGGCATGTGGAAGTGCTTTTGCTGAAGCTCAGTGGTGTATTTACCGTTTTTTAAGTCACTGTTTTGCATCACTGCAATGGGATATTTACGTTTGTGTAGGACGGATGCGGCTGGCTCTAAAATGAAGTGTACCTAGTGGTAGTGCATTAAGTACATTGCATTTTCCTGGCAAACTAACTTGGAGAAGATTATTATGAGTCATTTAACTTTTGAACAGGTGATGGTAGTGGGAGATGTCCCTGCTCATGGCAGGGGTTTGGAACTAGTTGATCTTTAAGTTCCTTTCCAACCCAAACCAGTTTGTAATACCGGGAGTAAGGTTCCTGTGTCCTCTTTGCAATTTCATTCCACCAAACAAAATTAACTAGCATTTTTTATTTTACTGCATTGTACTGTATGTCATCCTGGAATGAGCAATGTTAGTTTCTTGCAAATACCTTGTTCATCTAGTTTGAAGTGTTTTTGTGGTAGATAGATTTGTCTTTGCTGGAAAATTATCTTACATGTTTTCTTGTCACCACCACCACAACTCCTTTTTTGTTTTAACGTGTGCATCGACTATCAGATGTTTTAATTGCTTGACATTTTCACTGTGGTCTAGCGGGGCCTAAGAAATTCCATCTTAACAGTAACATTGCTTGTAACAGTAACATTGCAGTAACAATTGTTGCCAGGCTTTAACAAAGTTTTATTTGAACAGTCTGCTTAGTTGAACTTGGATTTGTTGTTTATTTGAGAGATGACTGACATACAAAGCCAGTCATACATGTCATAAATCTTAAGATTCACTTACTGTCGGTGTTTTTGTGTTCTGTTTTTTTCCAAATTGTATTTGAAGCACATGTAATCTGATGTTTGTTTTGTTGATAATAACAGCATAAGTTATCTCATTGTTGCCCTACTCAAGGTTCCTAGTTTGATGCTCTCTGAGAATCTACAGGTTGCACTAAAACAAGTTATCTCCGTTGAAAAGTCAAACAAGTAATTCTTGCCTTCCCTGCTTTTCCTCCCCACCTTTAAGTCAGGATAGAACACATTCTGTAGTTATCATTTCGCATCCTGAGTTCCTCTCTGGTATTTGCATTTCACTACCAGCAAGTTAAGGCAAAGTGAGAATAGCCTTAGTACTGGGTAATCTAAATATAAACTATGAAAATGTAATAAGATTTCTACTATAGAGAAAACAAGTTCTGTTTTTTCTGTGTTTTCTTTTTCATTTTTTTCTCCTCTATCACCCCCCACAGAGGAAGTCTGGAAGGGAAAAGAGAACAGAAGAGTTACAAAGCTCTCTTAGAAGATCCCATGCTGAAGTTCTCAGGACTGTATCAGGAGACCTGCTCTGACTTGTATGTAACTTGTCAGGTGTTTGCAGAGGGGAAACCTCTTGCCCTTCCAGTCAGAACTTCCTACAAGGCTTTTAGCACCAGATGGAAGTAAGTGACCTGCTTTTTATTTCATATTCCTCTTAGTTGTTGGGGCATGAAGTTATATGGATATATATATGTATATGTGGTGTTTATTTCTGTCAGAAGGATTTGTTTTCTGTTCCTCAAATTCTTCAAGTTTTCTTCATCAAATTCTTCAAGTGTGTGTATTGGTTAGTGTTACTCTGACAGCAAATGCAATCTTTTCAGTAAGTGATAAAATTGTTACTTTTGTGTTTGAGTATGTTTTGCTGCTTAAGTAACTACTGAGGCCTGGACTAGCACTTTTTCATACTGTTTGCCGACAGCCTTGTCACTTAGTGATCCAGCCACAGTATTTTTCTTTTGGTCTCTAGCCTTTTAGTCATGCTCAAGACAAGTATTTGAATGGTTAAAGTTTGCAGGAAAATAGTCCATCTGCCCTTAGAAATTCAGATTCTGAGGAGAATCTGGGTTGTATAAACTAACACAGAGTGACTTGAATTGTAAGGCTTTATGACTAATAAAAAGTATTTCTCTGCAGCTGGAATGAGTGGCTGAAACTACCTGTGAAGTATCCAGACTTGCCTCGCAATGCACAGGTGGCTCTGACCATCTGGGATGTGTATGGACCTGGTAAAGCCGTTCCCGTGGGAGGAACAACGGTCTCGCTCTTTGGGAAATATGGGTATACTGCTTTTTATTCTGTGGTGCACTTTTGAAGCTCATTTGCGAGTAGTAAGGTAGCAGTGGTTATGAGAGATACACTTTTAAATCTTTTCTAAACCAGATTAGCAATTCCATGTTTGAAATATCAGATACATAGATTATTTACTCTGTTTCTTCCTGACTGTAATTTCATATGTGCTACAGTGTTCTATAAAAGAAGTCGTCTCCTGTATAACACGAAAATTCAGCCTTTTTTTTGTAAGGTCTGCAAGCTTGGATTTTAAGGTAGCAAATACTGAAATCGCTTCATGTCTATACTTTTGGAATGCATGGATACCAGTGCTGATTACTTAAAATAATTGATTCAATTGTCTTGCAATTGGGCGGTTAATGCAGTGTTATTTATAGGGAATAAAGTGTCACTCAGTATATCAGGAGTTTTTAAAGTTAATATTCTGTGATCCAATAGAGAGTGTAAATTTGTGGATGATAAAACTGAGCTGCGAAGGATTACAAGTGTGTTGGAAGAGGAAGAGTACATCAAAAGAATCTTGCCTAAGTGCAGAGGAGACTGAAAAAATAGGATGTGGTGGTTTAATGAACATTATGAGGCGCTGGTACTTTTTGCAATTAATTGTTACCAGATAAAGAGTAGCTGCCCAGGGAAACAGGAAAAGACTTGTGCTTTAGGGTGAATGTTGGGTGTTGGATGGTTCAGCATTGCAGTGTTCCTGTAAAATGTGACGTGAACAGTTTACAAGTATGTGCATCAGGGATGCTGTTGTATCCATCTTCATACTCATCCACTCAGCTGGGATATATTCCGTTCAATGTCCATATCTTTGAGTGTTATCAAATAGGTGTGAGGAAGGAGGTGTAAGGGCTCGTGATGCTGAAAAAAAAGACTAGAAACACTTTCCTAGTATGTCTAGTGTTGGAAAATGGGGAAAAATAGCCTGTTTTGTCTTGTCAGTGGATAAGAAGTAATAAGGTTAAACTGAATTGCAGAAAAAGTTCAGATTAGCATTAGGAAAGCTGTTCTAATGATGCTTGAATGCAGAAAGTCACTGTAGAGAAAAAGAGATGGTATCTCTGTCGTTGAGGATACTGATTTGACAGAAGAGATTGACATTGTCTTAAGGCAGAAAATTGAACTGGATTGGTTGGGCTGTGTCCCAAAGACTGCTAGTAGTTGTTAAAGCAT
The DNA here is from genome assembly GCA_013396755.1 of Sclerurus mexicanus. Lineage (NCBI taxonomy): Eukaryota > Metazoa > Chordata > Aves > Passeriformes > Furnariidae > Sclerurus > Sclerurus mexicanus. Next base: position 81,301 of record VWZF01000980.1, on the reverse strand, counting down.
TAGAGCAAAGCACCTGGAAAAAGGTAAAAGTAGATGTAATTTATAAATCTTATTTCCAGCGTGTGGGACTTGGAGGAAATAAATGGAGAAAAAGCAACAGAAAATGTTTGATTTTTTTTTAGTTTGTAAATGGAAACCCTTGTAGTTGTATTCCATGACGTGATGCATAAATTCAAGGTCAGATGGTCCCTCTAATTGTTACTTCTCATTTTTAATGGTTGACTTTCTAAGATATTCCTTTCAGCTGTATTTCCTTGAAGTTGTTAGAGTTAAGTGATCAGCTCTGGTAAAGGTAATGCACTTGATTTTTTGGAGCGTCTTTTATAGATGGATCAGCAGAAATATGCAAGGGAAGCAGGGTTTTGCACAGAACAGATGTGGTTGGTTACCCTGCAAAGTTCTGTTCACTGCACACTTTCAATTATCAATTCAATTTCAAGCATAGGTGGAGAAAATGGTGTGTGGAGTGTTGTGGCATTTTTTTCTTGGTGTAGCTTTTTTTTTATTTGGCAGCTCAGAAGGCTGCTTTCTATCAGTTGACCTTCAGATGAAACTTAGACAGCTTTTTAGTTGATTTTTTTTTCAGATGGGCAGACCTAATGTTACTATTATAAATTGCAAATCAAGAGGAATACTTGTGCTTCGTTACAAATAATAAAACGATGAAGGTTGAACTCTGTCCTCAGTTTGTGATTGTACCACCCCACTGACTTTCGGAATTACTAATTTTTCTTCCACTTGCCAGATAAGTTATCTCAGACTTAATATTTCTTCTAAACTCTGCGGACCAATAAAATGAAGGCCATAGGGGACACAATGTGCAAGACACTCTTGCAGTAGAGTTAAATTATGAAATTCCGTAGTTTTGGCAAAGGAAGCTGCTTCATTTTCTTGAAGCTGCTACTGTACTTTGATTCCTGACAGCTGTATTGCTTTGAATCTACTGAAGTGATTCCGCATTTTTCCCTGCAGTATGTTTCGACAAGGAATGCATGACTTGAAGGTCTGGCCCAACGTAGAAGCTGATGGCTCAGAGCCCACCAAAACTCCTGGGAGAACCAGCAGCACAGTGTCTGAAGATCAAATGAGCCGCTTGGCAAAGGTAATGGAATAGCAAGTAACCTTTAAAATGTATGTGACAAGCTTGCACTTCACTGGAGTGAAATGAGGACAAGCTGCCCATTCTGTTTTTTCATGTGAAAGCTCCCTTCCTTTGGTTGGTTAGATATTTCACAGGATTTATACAAAGGAGTAACTAGATCAAGCTCTTTCACTTGTCAAGTGTTTTTTAAAATGGAATGTGTAAGTACCTTCTAATACACAGAGCAGTCTGTTGCAACAACTTAACATCCAAATTCTTTGTAAAGAATGAAAATGTCAGCATGCCTTGAAGATGCTTGAAACCAAAATTCTATCAGATTTAGCAAAAACATCTCCTAACAGTAACTTTGGAGGCCAGTGTAACTTCTTTCAAAAGCCACCCTTCATCTTTAAGGATGTCCAGCATAGTGTTCATTTGTTTGTATGACAAACTTCTACACTAGAAAGAACTTGAATAGAACTGCAAAAATTCATTCATTTCAGCTCATGAATATGTCTTTATGTTAGTATTTTCTGCTCCGAGCTTTTTATGACAGTATATCCTTGACATCTAAACTACTTCTGAAATTGATTGGAAAATTTTAGTTACTGAACTGTTTTACTAGCTGATCTTTGATTATTCAGGTAAGCTTACCCCAAGCTTTGCAAACCTCTCATCTTGCTTCTTAGTCTTGGTCTTCTAGTCTTCATCCTCACCTTTGTACAACTCCTAGTGATAATAGGTCCAGTGCCATAAATAAATCCATTTTCTCATCTAGACATTTATCAAAGCAGTAAACTTAACTTTCTTTTAGGGTCTGTCTTTTATTAGTCTAGTTCACATAGAATTTATAATGGAAAACTCATTAAAGCCAGTGGTGCTCCATTTCTTTATCATAGAATAAATCCCCTCTGGCCTACAGAATCTCTGTAGACAGACACTAAATATCAAGGCTTGTTTATAGTTCATCAGATAGTTACATAATGTATTCAGTGGGTTTCTGAGAAGGGGTTTTAGAGTGTAGGCCATTCCTTTCATATTAGTTCTGTTAGGCAAACATTAGCACTTTCTTATTTATACTCTCTAGCTCAAGAAACACAAATAACATAGACTGTTTCAGTCTTCAAATAGCTGGTTCTGTTGTTGCCTGTTCTTTTGGCATTTCCTCAAAGCCTCTGAGGAGTACGAAGGAATTCTTTCACATCCCATTTGAGAGTTGTAGTTAATGGCTAACAAAAAGCTGATAACATCACTGCCCCCATTCTTTTCTTCTGAAAGCTGTGTTGTGAGATACTGTGAAAGATGAGTGTTTACACTGATATTTTGTTGTGGTCCTTTATAAAAGCATTTAATGAAATGATTACGGCTTCTGCGTGGTGTGTCTGCGGGAGCTTTCATTTGCACAGCTGTTTACACAGCAGAGGAGGTCTTGTCATGTGTCATCCCTATATAGCCATTGTTTGAGGACAATCAGCTTCAGTTTTTCTGTTGCTCATCAGTTGCTGAATGCCTGCTCGTGCTACTTCCTATGAAGTATATTTAAATGTAGGTAAGAGAATAACAAGTTACTTCTGAGAAGAGCTTGCTGAAGGATCTTTTCTCCATCTAGAAGATAACTTTTTTTCTGGTCATGCTTCTGAGTTTATGTTTGTATGTGGTATTTATTATTACAGGGAATTTCTATAAAATCAATGACTGGCTGGTGAAGAAATTGCATCCTTTTACTGTAAATAATTGATACTGTGGCAAGTCTCTCCTTTCAAGTTGAGGTACCACAGGGTTGTGCTCTTAAAAAACATATGAATGTTGCTAGTAAAATGTTGCTCCTGATGAAAAAGCCATGTCTTTGCATCCTGGAGGCATTGTGAATGCAGATTTTTTGTGTATTGAGGAATATTAATCAGAAGAATATGGAATACCATATCATGCTCACATATTAATGATATTAAGATATTTCTCCCATAAGTGGTGTGTTAATTTAGTCTACTTAAACTAAAAGTACTCTTAAGTTCTTTAGATCCATTCATTTCCCTCACACCTTCTGCTCGCTGAATGAAATTAGATAGTAATAATGTTGAGATACTATCTAAAGTGATGCCTCTTATTTAGTAGCAGATGATGAATACTTCTTTTCCTGAAGGGAATGCACTAGCTTCTCTCATATTTTAAGCTTTAAATATTAATTCAAGAGAAGAGTTCTTCATGTGTACATATATGCTTACAGATCCTCTGGGTCTTGTATGCAAGCCTAATTTATTGCTGACTTTTTTTCTCTATAAAGGAGGTTTAGAGGTTTAAGATGTTAATAATTTTCTTCTAAAACATACGAAATTACTTTCCCCCTTTATTCTCTAGTGCAGGGAACAAGAAAATGAACTAAGAATTTGTGACCAAGTTACCTGAATAAGCTTTTTATTCCCCCAAGACTTTGATAAATGCTATCTTCAATCTGTGTGTCAGTACTAGATGTTAGTATGTGGTATTCTAAATACTCTGATGCTTTGGTTTAAGGTAGGGCTTACAGGGGCTATCTTGAAAAAGTAAGGGAGGAAAATGCTTGTGTTAGATAAAAAAGCAGTAGGGAGTAACTTAAAAGTGGGTAAAATGGTGGACATGTAAGGGTAAGGAGGTTCTTCATTGCTGAGAATAAGACTGTTCTGTCAACTATGTAGGACATTTGTGAATGCCTTGATGATGTCCAGCCTCCCTGAAACAGCATTTTTGACTATAACTGGTGTGCTTGCTGCTGGGTCTCTGCTTTTGAAGTGTATTATGAAGTTGCATATGAGGCAGAGGCCAAGTCTTGTATTATCCTTTTACTGCAGTGCTGCCACATTCTGTCTCTGCGATATTGCTGAGGTGGAATTTGATGAACTGGCTGCACAATATAGCCTGAGATTGCAAAAAAGAAAATGGTTGCTCTGCTGTGCTCCTGTTTACAGTGTTGCTGATAAGCTGAAAGAACCCAGAGACTGAATTTTTGTGCTTTGTTTACATCCAACTCCCAAAGTGTTATTAAGGATTAGCCTTTGCCATGTCCCCTGTCTCTTCCTTCCTTTGCGCTTATCCTTTTACATTGAAATGTAACTCTTTGTGTCAAGCTACACTGTGGTCAAGAGTCCAAAGAAATGTTAGGTGAATCAGTTGTTGTAAGCAAACAATCTCATAGTTGTTATGGGATTGTGTTTTTGTGTTTCATGAAACAAGTACAGAAGAAAGGGTATCAGATGCTCATGGCTAGTTTACTATTTAGTACCTCTTGAAGTGGCCAGTCCCTAGCAAATCTGCAAACCAGTTACAAAAAAAAAAAAAGAAAAAAGATGTGATTTTTCTCCCAGCTGAATAGCTTTTGGGCTACTTTTTATATCGTGGCTACTTTTGATTAGTCTCTAAATGATCTGCCTTAAAATTTAATTCAGCTCTTGAGAGGGTGCAGAGGCCGTGATGTGGGCTGTAGTGTTTTCTGTCTCTCTGATGTAAACTGTGTCTAAGAAAACTTAATTATTTGGGAGTTGTATTTTCTTCTTAGATGTAGGAACCAGTATCCAAAGTGTTGCTAGACCATAATACCAAATTTAAGCTCTAGGGAGCTGAATAAACGAAAACAAAACCCAAAGAACTTGTTTTAAATAGTAAGATGTCACTGTGGAAAGTGACCAGGCAAGATGGTCTGTTTTTGGATGTGAAGGGGCAGTTGATAGATGTATTGAAAGACAAGGATAAATTCTTACCAAATGATCTTTGACAGATGAGTTCCACTGATAAAAAAAACCACTTGCAGGAAGACTACACAACACCAATATTTCATTTCATTTAATTGATGGTTTTAATGGCTCCTTACAGTCTTTTGAGGGCCAGACATTTATTGTCCTCTCAGCATTGATTCTAGGAGATGTAAAAAGCTGTTTGTGTTTCTGAAGCTTGACTTCTTGTGAGTTTGTCGTGTTCCATCAGGAACCTGTACCTGGATGTGAACCTGATGCTGTTTTAAGGGTGAGGTTTGTATTTTGCCCAGGTCATCCTTGCTATGCATCCTTGCTTACTTGTGCCCATACTGCCAGGACATCAGTTTAGTGGGAATTTGAGTGACAATGATGAAGCAGTACTGCTGGTGGAAACTCTTCACCTGTCTTCACAGTGATTTTTATTTTTGGTTTATCTGTAGTGGTGTATGGAAGGTCTAGTCCAGGTATGTGACAGACTGGACTTCTCCCACTGTATTCCAGGTCTTAAATCTTCTTTTGCTCCTTGTTGGGCAGATTGACCACAGCACAAAGCTAATGAAATAGTAATTGTAACCTTTTCCTTTAATGAGAATTTTGAGACAGATTTTCTAGACAGATGCTGATTTCTCTAAGACATGAAGAAACTTTGTGTCTTCTAGTCTCTCTGCGTCTCCTCTTACATACCACAGAGAATTACTGATGTTTTTAGGTATCACTCGTGGTTTCTCAGGAGCTGAAAAAGATGATCTTACTCATATTTGTGTGGTCTGCTGCTCGGTGTTTTATAACCAATTACGTGTTACTGCATCTGAAACTACAGGTAGTATGTTCACATCTTATCTTCTCTTCCACTCCTAAGTAGTCCTTCAAACAACTCAACATCCTTGCTAATAATACAGCAATTTGTAGATGTAGGAGCAAAACTTGAACTAGGTGACTAAAACAGAAGAACCTGTCTATGACTTGCTCTAAGTCTTCAGTTGACCTTTTGTGATCCCAGTCTGGAAGCTTGTTTAGGTAAGGCTGACAGGGCCAGAATTATTCAGTATAAATAATTTTTTAAATACCTTATTTTTGTTTGGCTTGGTAAGTTTTACTGTGTGAAACAGAGTAACGCAAAAAATGGGATATCTTTCTTATGAGAATTTACTTAGAAAATAGGTTCCAAGTTTTTATGTGTTAAAAATTCAAAGATAATGTACTTGGATAATGGTCTTTGCTGTGACTGGTATTTTAGATAGTAGAATTGTTTTTATGGCATGGCTTAGCTGTTTTCAAGAATTTACTATGTGCACACTGTACAACTGTTTTTATTTTTTTCCAGTTTCTTTATTTTTTCCCCCAGATTTCATATTGGTGTCTCTGTTACATTATAACTTTAGTATTCTTTTTCTTGCTCTGAGCAATTTAAACATTATCATTTTGTTTTTTCATGCAGCTCACCAAGTCTCATCGGCAAGGCCACATGGTGAAAGTGGACTGGCTGGACAGACTGACCTTTAGAGAAATAGAGATGATCAATGAGGTAGGTCATTGAACATCAGATCTGTAATTTTGGAGGGATTTATCTTGGTAATATGGAAGCTTTGGTTGCTTAGGAGACTAACTCTCAAGTACTTGTCCTATTTTTCTTCAACTGCAGGTGTATATGATAAAAGGAAAAATAATTCTTTAAGCTTTCAAAGATGATTTTACTTTAGCAATAATGAGAATAATAGAATAGTTTGGGTTGATATGGATATTTAAAGGTCATCTAGTCCATTACCCCTGCAACGAGCAAGGACATCTTCATCTAAACCAGGTTTCTCTTGACGCTGTCCAGACTGGCCTCAAATGTTGCCAGGGATGAGGTTTCTACCATCTCTCTGGGCAGCCTGTGCCAGTGTCTCACCACTCTCACAGTAAAGAACATTGCCTAATATCCAGCCTAACCATGCCCTCTGTCAGTGTGAAGCCATTTCCCCTTGTCCTGTCACTTCATCCTTTGTCCAGAGTCCCTCTCCAGCTCTCTTGGACCTCCTTTAGGCACTGGAAGGGGCTCTGAGGTCTTCCTGGATCCTTCTTCAGCCTGAACAGGCTCAACTCTCAGCCTGTCTCCATAGCAGGGGTGTTCCAGCACTCACAGCACCTTAATGGCCTCCTCTGGACTCACTCCAGCAGGTCCACATCTCTTGTGTAGAGGTCCCAGAGCTGAACGCAGCACTCCAGGTGGGGTCTCTCCAGAGCATTGTGGGCAGAATTCCCCCCTCACCTTCTGCCCACACTGCTCTGGGTGCAGTCCAGCACACAGTTGATTTCTGAGCAGCCACTGCGTGATACAAGGCCATGTCCAGCTTTTCATCCAGCAGAAGAGACAACTGTCTTATGTGTTTTCAGCTTCAAGTGAACTTGATCACAGAAGACAGACTTTATTAATAATTTGAAACAGCTTGGAGCAAGCACTGTTGGGAATGACTAACTTATCTCTAGGATTTAGGTTGTGATGGGAAGCTTTTTAGACATATGATCTGTTCCTTGACTTTAGACTTGTCCAACTATTTTTTTTTTTATTTTTGGGTACTGAGGAAAGACATTTGTAAGATTTAAATGAATATTTAAAAAAAATAATCTGGTAGTTAAATACCTGAATGAGGTTTTAACCCTTATTGAGTAAAATCACCTTCAAGCTGTTTAACTTGTTACGTTCCTCTTGCACCACAGATCTCTGTTGCTTTCTGCTTTGTGCTCTCAGATTTTTGTTGTTTAATTTATAATTAAACCTTTGGGAGTCAGATTTTATTTTTAACTGAAATTTGTGTTTTTATAAGCCCTGGTGAATATTTTAGGGCCTTTTTTTTTTAGAAATCTTCCTTTTTATCCCTCTTTTTTATTTTTTGGTTTTCCCTTCTTCACTTACTGTAAAAGTACAGAAAAACAGAAGTTACTAGTTCCTAGAGCTATGCTTCAAATAGAGAACCACTTTGCCTGTGCTGGAAAGTCAATCCATTATTAATATGTTAAATGAACTGAAATTGCTTACTATTGAAGGGGTTGTGTGGGGCTGTTTTATTAAATGTACGTTCCTGATGGTGGTGACGTATAGTAACTTCTTTCTTGTTTCCCACCTAGATTTTAAAATTCTAAGCACTTTTTGTACATAAGGCATCTAAAAAATGCATACATGAGCAAATCTTACTCTGAAAGGGCATGAGCTGCAAATCTAATCTTGCAGTCCAAGCTCACTTGGCCTCTTTTATGGTGTTGTCTAAAAAAGTGATTTTTTTCATATCTTGTATTTTTTGTCTTTGACATGCGTGATTGTATGTAATGATTTAGAAGAACAAAGCAAACACTAACAGCCCAGTGGTCATCTGGTTATTCTTTGTTCCATTTTTCCACACCTTTAGCCCACAGTTGGAAGCTGCTGATGAAAATAGGTTTTTATCTGTTACATGTGAATGTTTATCATGAAGTGGGAATGTGAGGTAGTAAGAATGTCAGGAAGGAGGTGATATGGTCTCAAGAAGTGCTGTGAAATGATTAACTGAATAATTACTACAACAACTGATAACCTAATTAATCAGTTACAGCACACAGGAAGTAGGGTAATTCCTGTACTGAGAATGCTGAAGATTGATGCCCTGCAGTAAATGATACACATCTGTGGTGGTTCTTTTCTCAGAGGGAAAAACGAAGTTCCAATTTTATGTACCTGATGATTGAATTCCGCTGTGTCAAGTGTGATGATAAAGAATATGGAATAGTTTACTACGAAAAGGTATGTGCCTTGCAGGCTTTATGGTTGTCTTTAAAAAGCAACATATGCACCTAAAATGGATGGGGTTTTTCTGCCAAGGTGAAATATTCTGCTGCAGGATAGCAGCAGACAGCTGTCGCTGCCAACTGTTTATGTACATGCAAATCAAATAGTATAAATGCAGCAAGATTGCAGAAGTCAGTTGTTTGTGTAATAGAGTTCAAGATTACAGAATTTAACAAGAGTGAGTGATTAAAAACTTTCTGATTTATAGTTCTTTCAGTCACCCACCAGGACTTTCAGAGTAGCTGTATGTAAAATTATGACTTAGATCAGGAAGAAACCTACCTGCATTGAGTGGTAACTTTATAAAAGATGAGCTATTAAAACTTTGCACAGGAGCTCTGCTCCTGAATATTTTCTGTAAAATGAACAAATACAGGAGCTTAGTCTTTCCATGCTGAAAATGCTATGGAAATAATTGAGTAAAACACTTCTGCATTGTAATGTTTTGCATATTTTCTTGCTGTTTATGAAACAGATCTCCAAAGCAGTGCCTTCAGTATTTTTCTTGAGATAAAATTTAATGGGATGAAGGATTAACAGTGAGTTTAATAGACATCAGTGTGGCATTGGAAAGCATTATCAGTACTTTTATGGACCTGTGTGTTGTGGAAAGACACACTCAGATGGAAAAAACAGTATATCTATAACCTGTTTTTAAAGAAAAATGCCTCTTTCAGCGCGTTTAGATTTGTAAGAAGTCAGAAAGTTATCGAATAATGCAGCTTTCTGGGAAAGAGAAGGTAGAAAAAGAGGCTGGAGTCGTTTTAAGATCCAGGGCGCTAAGTTTAAGGAACATTTTAAAAAGTCAGTAATTTAATACACAAAAATGTTAATAAAATAGGAAATGGATTACAAGTATTTGTGTCTGTGACAACGTTACCAGTTAATGTGGGCTGAAGAACTGTGATCTAACTTAAGATTCTTGGAGAAGTAGTGAAAAATGCAGCAATAAATGGCAAAAAGCAGGATTCAAAAAAATTTGTAAAGACAGAATGTGTTTCAACTGTATGATCTGTTGCAAGTTAAAGCTCGGGGTTTTTTGCCTTTTGGGGGTGTTCTCTGGCAGTACTGTTGTTGGGGGTGGAATTTTTTTGGTGTTTTGGTTTCCTTTGGGGGGAAGGGGCAGTGGCTTTGGTTTGTTTTTGTTGTTTTGTTTTTTCTTTAGTTTCCTGGTGACTTTTGGTAATTTTAGTGAAACTGTGCCTTAGGCAGTTGTCTAGATTAACTCTGTAGCATTTTTTTGAGGGGGGACGGTAGTTGACAGTGAGACCTTTCCCTGTGTTTTCAAAATCATTTTTACCTTTAGAATTCCTTGTGCTTCTGTAAACTTATCCTAGAATCAGCAATTGTAGAGGACCGTGTTGCTACAAAACTCCCTTGTGTTACAAATCATAAGGAAACCTACAATGTGTAAGATTCCCCCATGAGACAAAATATTTACTTCTGTGGAAATCAAGGAAATATTTGTTTGGAAAGCATAATGATCAAAATATTGAAATGCTTTACTAACAGTTAGCTTTTTACTTGAGCATGTGCTGTACTTTTCTCAGGTTCAAACAGATTATCATGGCTGCTGTGTGGTTTGGTATCCTCTCAGCTCTTTTCATAAATGAACATGACATTCTTAAAAATGACTTCTCTCCCTTACCTCCAGCAACCTGCCATTATAGATGAATTATTCTTGATTTACACACATGACTTTTTCCTTTATTTTTCATCATTGTAGTTTTACAGATGTGCAAGATGTGTAGGAAGAAAAATTCACACTTTGAGCATGCATCTTTCTTTTAACAGATGTTTCTGAAGCATATTAAAAGTGCATGGAACAGGGTCACTGTGAATTGGCTGCTCTTGCGGAAATAAAGTAATTGAATGTGTAATAGTACATATTAGAGCTATAACCAACAGCAGTTTGAGGGATTTGTTGTTATGAAGTAGCTTTTCAGCAAGTTCTTGACCCTTTCCTGACAGCAGTAGGAAATGGTACATAAATTAGTGCCTGTTTTCTCAGTTTTGTCAGTCTTCCAATTACAGCCTGCAGCATATGTATCGGGCATCACCAATCCAGTGCACTGAGCATAATGAAAGTAGGTTCTGTTGTCACCTGCCTGTGACCGATAGTCGAAGTGGCGATTACTTGTCACAGTTTTGTTGATGTATTTGTTTTCAAGTGTTTAGGAAGAACTAGCCTGTTAAACAGTGGCTGATAGAATTTGAGATTCTTTGACTTGACATTCAATTACAATGAAGTGAAGTGGCAGTGTCTCTTTCCATGTTCTCTGTTGACTTCATTTTAATACAGCATTCAAGATATGAGGGATAGAGTCTGCTGGTAATGAGAACATCTCTTCTGATTCTCCATTTAGGCAGAAATTCAGTGTGACTTACCAAGAGCAAGTAACACCAGCATTTATCATTTATGTGTCTGCACAGGTTTCAAGTGAAACTTGTGTTTGAATAAATGATTGCACTGCTGCATCCAGTTTATTAAAACAAAAAGGTTTGATTATCAGAGGCTTTTTTGTGGATTTAAAGAAAGAAAAAGTAGTGTCTGTACTGATTGTCTCTTTACTTTTTGTGTGAGAGAAGTTGGATCTCATTGGTGTTGCTTGAAATGATATTTTGATTAAAGAGTAAGATAAATAAACCTCCTTATTTATTGATGTGAAACTGATTTTCAGGCAACTACAGAAGAATGTTGCTGGTTTGAAAAATTGTAAATTTTGTGAACTGTCTTAAAGGGAACTCTAATTTATATAAAGTCACACACACTGACCTTAATGTAGTGAAATTCCTCTAAAGCTCTGTAACACAGCAGTTTCAAGCAAGTTAGTGCTGTTTAGTATTGATACTGCTTTTGTTTCCTGGTGGCAGAACAGGAGGTCATCTCAGGTTCTGGCTGTTTTGGGGAGTGATGCAGCCAAGAGGAGCAGATGCACAGAGTGAAGAGGTTGCAGAAGGCCTAGTGTCTGCACCGTCTTCTCGTGCTCGGGACTGGCTTTCATCATGTCCCACGGGCTGGATGACTCTTGGCAGCTGGAGAATGTCAGGGATCTCTAAAAACTTCCATGACATTAACTAAAGCTCACTACATGGGTATAACAGACAGACACTTCAAAAGCACACACCTGGCCAAATTCAAGTGGTAATTTAGGCATTTTGGTATGGTTTATATTTGGTTATGGTTTATACATTTGCATGGTTAATGTTGTGGTGCTGCATGTGATGCTCTCCAGGTACTGCAGGGTTAGAGCTGTGTGTTAATCCAGTCAAGAGGGTAGTTGAACAGTTGACATCCTTCACAAGAAAGTTAATGTAATTGTGCCTTTTTGAGTTTTTTGTGAAACAGTCTCTTGCAAAATGTTAACTCCAGACACAGTTACTTGTCCCACAAATGCTTGGTAAAGTCTGATTTCATAGCCTTTCATTGAGGCTTTGTCTTAGTTCAAGGGGAGAACTAAGATATCTATGCTGTCTTAGTTCAAAGGAGGACTAAGATATCAATGTTGACCAGGAAAAAAAATAATCCCTCTCTCTTTAAATTTAGAAAAGAAACAAAACTTTAATTAGGAAATATATATATATATGGAAAAGGACAACAGTTCTCAATCACAATACA
>VWZF01000980.1:51263-66701 GCA_013396755.1 Sclerurus mexicanus | reverse complement strand
GGCAGAGAGAAACCAGAGTGAGTTACCTCAAAGCTAACATTACCAAGGGAAATGTTGATATATCAAAAAAACTATTCTGGTCTGAAATTTACATCAAAGAAAATGAGAGCAAAGTACATATAAATAGATCACAGCACACATTATGCTGGTGTTCTCTTGTTTTGTGTTTGACTGTTTTGAACTGTCTTTTAAATGAAATGTTTGTTTGTAGCTTGTGGCAATTAATTCTTAGTTACACTTCTAAGATTATAAGGTCCAAAACCAAACTGCTGTAATAAACTGAGGAAGACAAACCTGGTTGCTGGTTTTGTTATGTGGTGGCAGGCTTTTAATTTCTTTTTCTTCTGCCTGGTTCAGAAAGGAATCTTATAGCTTCTCACTTCCCTTATTTATGCAGCACAGGTTAGACTCACCTGAGGAAAGCATGTGGAACCCCTGATAGATAGGTACATGCTTACCTTCCTAAATTTATTGGTGTTGAACATTTTAGGAGATTTTTTTTCTGCAACATGGGGGCTATTTCTAGGAGATTATTTGGTTTTGGTGGAAATATAGTGCCTGGTTTGGCTTATCTCTGTGCTTCCACTCATCTGTGATGCCAGCATAGTAGCAAGCGGCTGAGCTGTATTTCCTGGGGTGCGCTTTCATCTCTTGCCACAATGTTTATCATCTGGGAAAAAGCAAAAAGAAAAATAATTTATCTTTTCTTTTTTCCCTTTATAACTGTCAAAAGTCAGTAATAAGGTGCAGTTGCATCTTTCACTGTAGTACAAGTCACAGTGCACTAATATGATACATTGGTTTTTTTTCTGAGAACTTGAGATGTGTAATATGTCTTTAACTTTTTGTTATTCAGGATGGTGATGAGTCATCTCCAATTTTAACAAGTTCTGAAATTGTTAAGATTCCAGATCCTCAGATGTCTATGGTAAGCATGCTACATGTAATGCCCTCTGTATTACAGAGTTCTTGTTGAACTTTTCCTAAATGGAGATGAAAACTTACTGTCTGAAGTATTTTGAAATTCCAGTGGAAAGATGTATTTGACCAGTTGAGAAGTATCAGTGGGTTTGAATTTTATAATTGTTTTTCTGTTTCTGCTGCTGCTAGATTAAAATAAAAGAATTTGTTTAATGCTTATATTCATCTGCTCCTTTCCATACCTAATGTGCTTGCTTCTGAGGTGTAGGAAAACAGAGAAGGGGCACTGTTGGCAAAAGAGATCAGAGGGTGGGAATACAAGGTAAGAGGGAGCTGAAGAAGAGAAAAGTAGAATTTAGAGGCTGGTGCAGTAACTATTGATCACTTCATCTGTTAAAATATTTTCTCCCTACGCTCTCTTGTATGTTGTCTTTCATGTAGACAGTGCCTAAATACAGTTCTAGAAAAGATTTCCATTATTGTGGATGCCAATTCAGTGGAACTGGTATTGGCAGCTTTGGGAACCTTAATGTAAGTGGGCTTGTACTGGCAACACTGTTTGAGCACTGTGTAATCTAACACTGCAAGAGCAAGTCTGACAAATGCTGGAAACTGCCTTGGCTGCTGAAATCTTGTTGGCACTGTGGCTCCTATTGTGTCTCCTACTGTTGCTAACATGGTATTAACAGTGGGACAAGTTTTTGAGATGTTTTTCTTGCATACAAAGCTTTATGCTGCAAACATCATCCTAAAAAAGTTGTTTATGAACTGTCTAGCACGTTTGAGTGCTGCCAATCACGGATGTGTTGACTGAAATGCTTACATTTTGCAGCAATTCACTGGAAGGCAAGGTAGGTTTGTTAACTGTGTGAACTGTTGTAAACTGAAACAAACCCTCAAAGTTTCCAACAACCCTTCACGTATTATTAAAGGAATTTTTTGTAAGACAAACAAAAAAAGAAAAGCCAGAAGACACTGTAGTTTTAGATGTGAATTTTAACTGCCATGCATTTTCCAGGAGACTGGTGGTGGTTGCTAGATGGTTTTGTGTCAATAGTAATTTTCTCTGACTGACCCTCTGCGTTTAGGAGAACTTAGTAGAAAGCAAACATCACAAGCTTGCTCGAAGTTTAAGAAGTGGACCTTCTGATCATGACCTGAAGCCTAATGCAACTACACGAGATCAGCTTAATGTAAGTCAGTCAAATGGTGGCTAAATTCAATTTTTTTAGGTAGGTTTGTAGTAATATATTTAATAATATATTATTGGTAATAACATTTTATTGGTGATGAATTAATTTCAATTTATAGGAAACCATTAGTGATGAAATGCTGTTAAGGGTTTGTTATACGTGCTTAGTTAGAAGGGTTCAACTCAGGAAGGAACAGAAGGTACTTGCTCATTTTTTTGTAAAACAGTTTTGGGCAGGTAAGAATGTGTATTTTGTACATACCATGTAGGTGTGAATGGCAGTCTTAAAGTAACCATGTATGTTTGCCTGCACTCTCAGTTTAATCAAACATGTAGCTGAGGAGCATCACCGTGATAGCATGAGAACTTTGTGTTGTTGGAAAGCTTTTTTTTATCTACTAGCTATTTTTGTGTGTTGTCAGTGTTGTGCTTTTTCACAGTGTACTCTGTTAACTTTCTACTTATTTGCCTGTTCATGTTTTTTAAACTCACTTTCTGACCATGTATCTAATAGATCATAGTGAGTTACCCACCGACAAAGCAGCTGACGTATGAGGAACAGGATTTGGTTTGGAAATTCAGATATTACCTTACTCATCAGGAGAAGGTAGGTTGAATCATAGAGTGATTTGGGTCGGAAAGGACCTTGAAGATCATGTAGTAATGATCTGGAATTATTTGATAAGACTTTTTGGTGCAAGAAGTGCATCATCTGACAATCATTCTGCAACATCCTGTCCTTGCAGAGATACAGGGCTTCAATGTTTTAGAAGCTAGTCAAGATTATTCTATTTTTTCTGTAATGTTACTGCTTTAAAAATTAGTGACTGTAATTTTCCCCCTTAAATCATGTGAACTGGCTGTTACTACAATAGTCTTTCTACACTGTCATCTTAAAATGCCAATTTTGCCAGTTTTGTCTTCAGCAAAAAAAAATTATTGAAGAGGAGCTTCTTCATCACTTTCACACAAGGGTTAGCATTACCAGAGTAAGTAGCAGCACAGCAAAAACCCAAAGTAAATTAAATA
The DNA here is from genome assembly GCA_013396755.1 of Sclerurus mexicanus. NCBI lineage: Eukaryota > Metazoa > Chordata > Aves > Passeriformes > Furnariidae > Sclerurus > Sclerurus mexicanus. The sequence continues at coordinate 63,559 of VWZF01000980.1, read as the reverse complement.
ACTGAATAATCCCTCATCAGTGGGCACTTTTTTTGTAGTGGTAATTGCGATAGAGCAGTGACAATTGCTTTACCTTTACAACTGGCTTTACCTTTTACTTAGATAACTCAGCTGCTGTTTTTTGGGACATAGTAAACCAACTCAATTTTGTATTGTCATTTGTATCAGCAAGGTCTGTGCTTAGGTAAATATAATCTAAGTCTGGTTGTACCTGAATGTGAGACATGAATTTTTGAAATAATTTCTTTACCCTGACTTTTTACTGACAAATTGTCTAATCTCTTCCTGCTCAGGCCCTGACAAAATTCTTAAAATGTGTTAACTGGGATCTACCACAAGAGGCAAAGCAAGCCCTGGAGCTGCTGGGCAAGTGGAAGCCCATGGATGTGGAAGACTCCCTAGAACTTCTGTCATCCCACTTCACCAACCCAACAGTTCGACGCTATGCAGTCGCCAGGCTTCAGCAGGCTGATGATGAGGTATTCATTCGTCTGGGTGCATGAGAAAGTCAACTGGTCTCAAGATTTTCAGTCTAATTAAATACTTGAAATGTTTGTTACTTCTTTAGGCATTTAGGGGAGTAATAGTGAAGGAAAACAAAAAATAATTACCTGTGTTGCTATTTAAGTTCTCTGTGGAGCAAGCTCTTCACATTATTCAGTCATTGGTAATTGTCTTAGCATGAACAGCCAATAGCTGGTTTTGTCAAAGAAGATAAAACAACCGTATGTTCTCCCCAGAAACCAGAGGTAAATTTTGATTGTTAACCTGCATAGAAGCGCTCTGAACTTCAGTAGTCCACTGAAAGATTTTCAACAAATCCATCTGGTAAATTGAATTGTCATACTCTTCTAAAGAAAATGAGTAGAAGAGCATCTGTGGATATAAGGTGTTTCTAATTGTATACTGATTAGAATATGATGAGCTGTGATTTGTGAATAGAGCCCACATAATAGAATGTAATCTGTTAATTTTTAATGATTTATATATTTTATTTTCTTCTGAGATTAAAAAAAACAAAGCCAGGTCTGAATGTATTACTGTAACTCTGGAATCCTTGGCAATCAGTGGAGTTTAAAATATGGAGCATAAATACATCATATTTTTTCGAGTCTACTTCAATGGCCAAGGTCTTACTGCTTTGCCTTTAAAAATGTACCTTTTGCAAAGTATTTGAAGGTAGCTAAACAGAGCAAGTTGAATAGTAGAGGCAAGTGTTCAATTTAAACAGCAAGTGATTACAATTCTGTTCTTCAGTCTAAAATAAATCAGATACAGGTTTTTTTCCTTTGGATCCCCAGCTACACAAAGGATAAAATAAGAAGTCCATAAGAGAGGAGAGAATATCAGTTCTTGGATACCATGGCCCAGAGTTTGCTTGAATTTTCTTCTTGGGAGCCACAAACTGAAAGGGCTTTTGTGGATGCTGAAAGCAAATAGGGCAGCTTAGCTAAGGAGAATTTTATAGCAGTAATTGCATTGAAATATTCACTAAATTAATGCTTACTGTCCTTGAGTAACTAAAAACAGTAGTATGATAATTTGGGATCTTTTCGGAGTCAAACTGCATCCAACACCAGTTTTTCTACTGTATATTGTTAGGGAGACCTCAGTTTCCATGGTGTTAAAATCTTTTCGCTAACTCTTGTCACTAAATCTTGTTTTTCCATAGATTAGAGTTTGGAAAACTTAATGGAGTTCTAGTTTGCTTTGACTGACACCCTTAATTCACTTCTTTTTTTCTTCCTCCACGAGGATTTGCTGATGTACCTGCTACAGTTAGTCCAGGCATTGAAATATGAAAACTTTGATGACATAAAGAATGGACTAGAGCCCAGCAAAAGGGACAGTCAAGGTTCGATGTCAGAAACTATGTCAACATCTGGAACTAATGCTGCAGAAATAGACAGGTAAGAAGCTTAAGTCTTCTAGCAGAAGTGCAGAAACGTGTAACATTCTAAGCCATCGAATTCTTTCTTCTTTTTAGAGATTTCTGCATATTCAACATGTTATTTTATAATCTGAAGCAGTGACAGAGAAAGAAAACTAACCCCTGAGCATTCACAAAATGTGTTTCCTGATTACAGATAGTTTACAGGGCAAACATCCTTAGTCTTGAAGTTGTGGCCTTTGACTTTGCTGCAGAAAGGAAGGCAACATCTGGAGAGCAGGAAAAACAGTCATTGCTTCCTTCTGTCCTTGCAAAAGTTAGGATATCTTCAGTGGAGTTCTCTGAGACTCCACTTCCTACTTTCATCACAGAATGTGGATCTCAAAGTCCAGTCAGTCTGAAATGGAAAGAAATATCATCCAGGTCCTGCAAAAGATGATGTAGGGAGAGACCTGGAGAATCACACTTCTTATTCTTGCAGAAATCCAAAAGGAAGACTGAGATATCTAATTAAGAATGTATTAAGCAAAGCGCAAACGAACTTGGTTAGCCAAAGTCTCTTGTGAATACTTTTTACAAATTGCCAAGATTTTTAGTGTTAAGCTTTTCATCACTTGTATCATTAGAAGGGTGTATTTTTTTGTGTTACAATTCTACAGTTTCTCATTGCTCTTGCTGCAAAGCTGTAGAATGGGTGTTCTGGGATGTGTGGTGTATTTTGAGGCTGCAGTGATACTTAGACATTAGTAGAGCTACTCCCTTAGAGGTAAGCTTAATGTCTGAAAATCTTGCCTTGCAAATCTGTGTTTGTCTACTCTGTCACGTGTAGTTTCATTCCAGAGATGAGTGCTTGCAGGTGTTGTGTCTTAGCAGTTTCATCTTCAGCACGCTAGAAAGAAGCTTCTCCTGAAAATGCAGATCTGTTAAATTCCTATCTGTTTCTGCTCATTTTGTATGGAAGATGAAACAAAATGCAGAGTTCGATGTAAGTGAATGTCCTTCACAGTCGTAAACTGTATAGTTATCCAGATACAGATTTTTGCTGTTTTCAGGAACTGCAGCTGTCAAAATTGCTGTTTAGCAATTTGTTCTGACACAGGGTTGGAACGCTACCTTCAAAGATACTTCTGTTCCAGTTCTCTGAATTTTTATGCCATGGAAGTGAAAATCATTGTTATTTCCATGCATGCTCCCTGGCCCCCAAGCAAGACCTTTGAATCATGCCAATTACATGCTTTCCTTTTTGTAGTTCCCAGATCATGAGTCCTATTCCACCTGTGTCCTCGCCACCTCTTACTTCTAAGACAAAAGAACTTGCAGAAAATGAAAACCTTGATGTAAGTCAGATTTACCTTGTATTTTTGATACTGTTTTAGTGACTTCGTACTGTTTCTAGCTTTTATTGGGGAATATTTTGGCCTTTCTCCTGTGTCTTCCTGGATATTTAAAGAGCCCAAAGAATATAAATGTAAACCTTATGCTAAGAAAGTAGCAATAGCTTAATTGAATTTTTTTTTACAGGCCATCTATTTCTGTGTGTGATCACACTATCCAAAACTAGGAAATTGGACATTGGATTTTTCATAAAATTAAAGTGTTCTTCTTTGAAGGAGAAAATGATTGCAAAGGCTATCACATACTGATCAGACATTGATATCCGCACATGTTCAAGGTGTTTTAAAGCAGGATTTTTTAATGAAAAACAGTTACCCAAATGTTTTAATCTCTGCAATCTGTTCTTCCTGTAGCCATATTCCTTGACATGTCATCTTTTTGCACCTAAGTGAGGCACTGTTGATTTATTTCTGCAAAGGACTATATTCAGTTTGTGCCACAATGTGAGAAGAGTAATAGAAATGGGACTGGAGGGAAGGAAAGATAGAAGGTATAAACAGTTAGAGGGAATCTGGTTTTAACACGGTATGCAGGTTAATTGGCCTTTGAACTAAAGATCTATTCCCTGTTGCAAATCTTCCTATTTGAGTCTCAGTACTGCATAGAAAAGAAGACTCAAATTGAGCATATCAGTAAAGATACTGATATATTTTTGTTAGTTGAAGTCTTAAACCTTAAAGAAGCAACTAAATGCTGTTGTAGCCTCTACATTTTTTTTTTCTTAAAATGTAGAACATCTTCAAGATTTTTAGATTCTCTGGTTGCAAAACAGGGTAGGAAATGTCTTTTGGTATTGAATTTTACAGCAAGAGCTAATTGCACAGGAGGAAGGTAACATAAACAGAAACTTTACATTAAAGGTTTACTTTTGGAGAACATCAGGTACTGTAGATATGTTGGTAAAAAACATTACTGGAGTAACAGACTTTCTTGTACTTCTGATCGTATTGATGTATTTGATGTCATATTAAAACGAATATGTAAATATTAGGTTGGATTGGATTCTGATTTTATAAGGGAATATATCTCTCAAAATTCTGATAAATCTATTTGGGTTTTTTTCTAAAGTTAGTGTCTCTCTTAGGTGCTTAGACTTCTTCACAGTTTAATTTTGCTCTTCTTAAATCCCCTCCAGCAAGACCTTTGCACTTTCTTGATATCACGAGCATGCAAAAATTCCACGTTGGCAAACTACTTGTACTGGTATGTTTGAAATGGTTTATTCATACTGTATCAATATGTAAGTGATATCAAAGTATAATGCCCAGAAGGATGCTTAGCAAAAAGTGACCTGTCGAGAGAACTTCAGAATCTCATTTCTCTTGGGGTGAAGTAGTATAGTTAAAATAATATGCATTTGAACATAATAGTTATTAAAAGGAGATTTTTAAAATGCACAGATATAACCTTTCTTTGTGTAACAGCAAAGCATGTCTAGGGCATTAAGTACAGGGTTACAGAAAACAGCCCAACTACAGGCTACAAGTTGTCTCTCAAATTGTTTATGGAGTTGGAGAGGAGATAAAGTTCATCTTCTGCTTTTCTGTTTGTTTTGTGTTTATAGTTTTAGCTAAAACATTGAAGTTTTGCACTTCCATGTTAATATATGTGTTGATAGTGTATTTTATGAAGGTTCATATAGCACTAATTTTTTTTGTTCTAGTCTAGTATTTTTTTGGGTTCAATTTGTGGTTATATCATGAGCACAACCAAAATGTCATTGCAGATATGTGCTTTCCTACGGGGGAACTTTAATAGTAAATAGGTCATCTAGACAGTGGAGAGGTAGGATTACTCAGCTAAGGATCTTGTGTCACCTCTCTGATTTAAGAATTAAATGCCTAAATAGTTGCCTGGAAGCCTTTTGAGTAAGCATTTGCATATAAGAATTGCCTCATTTGAAGAAAGCTGAGATGAGAAGAGCTGTGCTGTGTGACTGTGTATTTTAATGTACATATATATGTATATGTGCGGCAAACACAGCTATTTACTTGTATATACACGTGTATTTTAAAAGCGAGAGCTTAGGTGCTTTTTACATGACTAAACCCAAGTCAAACGATTCCCATTTGTATCCTCTGTTGCTGCATATAATAATTAAAAATACTAATAAACATGATCCTGTGTTAATATACTCAGAACATTAATGACAGAGAAGTTGTGAATAGGGAATGAAGTGTGATATGTGATGTGAGCATAGCAAACTTCTTACAAGAATCCTATGACCTGTCCTGAGGTAGACTCTATTTACAAATGTAATTTCTAACTTTTATTATTTCATTATTTTTCTACTAGCTTTTATTTTAAGATATTTCAGTGCATGACTTAGGTACACTTGCGAACAGTATTAGGTCTGTTGCTGTGACCAAAGATAGTGTTTGGCTTGAGAAAAAAATGCTATTAAATTTAAATGATTAAGATAATTGCAGTATGAATTGATGCGAGTAGAAACCAAATGCTTGACCTAATCAAATAGCCTTCATTAAGATAGGTGTTGGTATCTTACCATGTTGCTATCACATTAATAGAAGCTGTCCACTTAAATTTCAGCAGCATCTCAGACATTCAGGCTACAGAAAGGTCAAACATCAGTAACTCTGAAGTTTTTGACATCCAGCTCTAAAAAAAAATTTAACAAAACCAACGAAAAAAGCTCACCAAACCAAAACCTCCAGTCAATTTATTCTTTGTTTTCTTTCCAGACATCTCAATTTCTCAGTGACAAAATACAAATGTTGCGGCCACTGTTTGAGCTGACGTAGCCATAAATCCTCATGGCTGCTGATCAATTGTATGTTTCAACTATCCAGACACAGCATGCACCTAAAATAATCAATGGAAAAAGTACAATAACCCTTGAAAATCAAACCTTCTGTTCAGTCACTTGTCATTGTAAAGCTATCCTATCCTTTAACAGCAGCCTCAGAAGTCAGTGCTCCTGCTTTTTCTGTCTCCTCCTTGGACATATGAGACACCTATCCAAGTATGAAGCATTACTCCTACTCCTTGTTTCAAGATAACTTTGAGAAGCCACCTAAGGCTTTTTAACAAATGAAGGTGAAAATGGCATGTTTGAATTCATTACTTCCCCTTTTCCTTGAAGTTTAAGTGCACAGACTTTGTAAATATGGACTTGGTTTTATACACGTATTCATGAGGAAACAGTGTATAACAGTGTATTAGCAAAGTCTTAGAGGGAATCTTCAGCTACAGATTTCATGAGATAGTACACATGGAATAAGTTACATACACCTTAATGTATGAAATATATCATGTATTTATAAATAAGACTAGTCAAATCTCATCAGCTCCAAGTGACAGTCTTTAATCTTGTCCCACAGTCATTCAGTGGCAAAGAGATTCTGCACAAGTACACAAGGAAGGGGTAATTCCAGCGATCAGTGCGAAGTCCTACTGTGTTTCTTTAATGCGTCAGTTTCTTGAATGAGTTACTTTTAAATCCAAATGCAGTATTTACAAATCAACTGACTTGCTAATTTCTTTTTTTTTTAATAGTGTTTATTATATTATTTTACTTCTATTATATGCTTATTGTCTGTTTTTCCTGGGTAGTATCAGGAGAGCTCTTGACCAACAGAAAGAACTTCAGTGGATAGCTACTTTTTACTTGCCAGTGCTGCAAATAGAAATACGCACAAAAGCATTCTAAATGACTGTTTAACATCAAAACAAATTTTCAGTATCGCTGTCCCAAGCTGCACTGCTTAAATCTTGCACCTGATTGGTAATTTCAGAAATGGAGACTTCCCTCGGAACGTAGATTTTGCAGAACTTCTTTAGAGACAATACTTTCTCTTCCAGCATTGCTAATGGTAAAATAGAGAACAGGTAGTGTGAGATTCTCCTTGACTTTGCAGGCATTCTTGAATAGCAAGTTTGCTGTCACTGTTTTATGTAGTGGGTGGTAGTACAGTGGACAGCTTGCTCCTCTCTGCTGTTGTACTGCTTGGTTGGAGTGCTCACATGGTTTGCACTTCGGACTTGTCCTGTTTGAGTCCTATTTGACTTCAGTTAAGTCAAATACCTTATCACCTTTGATCCTCAGCTCTCTTGATCTGAGTGGGAATTTTGGACTATGCAATTTTTGAAGAGTTCACCTGTTGTTTGAGCTAGAGATCTCAGTCAAAGATCAACTTTAGTTCCTTGTCTGTAATACAGGGCTAATGTGTTTCGGTCAAATTATGTTGCACAGGACCACAGCTTAACTTGGGTTGTTTTTATACTGCAGGTATGTCATAGTGGAGTGTGAAGACCAAGACACTCAGCAGAGGGACCCAAAGACTCATGAAATGTACTTAAATGTGATGAGAAGGTTCAGTCAGGCTTTGCTGAAGGTAATGCCTCTGTGTAAGGAAATATGTGGTGGTTTGGGATAGACCTTCTTTAAAAAGGCAGAGATGTCTAAGAGGATGAGGTATTTTTTTTGTCACATGTATTGAAATTTTATATAAGCTTCCACTTTTGCTTGAATATTGAATTTTAGCAAAACCAAATAAACTACCAAAAAGTAAAAGAACAAATATTGAGAACTCCTTCTGTTTTGTTGCTTGTTCCTGTTAGTTACATACTGTTTCTAAAATCCTCTGCCTTATGCTGGGTTTAAAATTCTCTAAAAGCCTTGTGTAATCAGTCTGGTTTATTTACTATTTCTTTATTGGAAGCACTTGTCCTTGAAGTACAAATGGAGAGATGGCTCTGTTGAATTCACAAACAGTGCTCGCTGTTCTCTGTGATGGCAGCAGAGGGCGCTGGAGTAGCAGGGAAAAAAAGCTAGAACAAAGCCAAAGAAACGTCCCTGAATTACAAGTTATAATTTATAGCAAATATGCCATCTTTCCTGATTTTCATGTATCTCACACTTCATATTATTTCCAATTTTAGGGGCGTTACTCAAATCTGACTCTCATGCTTCATAAGAATATTCCACTCTTATCCTTACTATCTTACTTTGGCTGTATGAATAGATTTGTCATGCATGGCTGTTCACCACTGAAATTGTGGACGCAAATTGAAGTGCACTGTTAGGTCAGATAATTGACTGCCACCTCCAGTGATTCTGATTGTGTTTTGCAGAAAATACCTTTCGAATTGACAGGAAATTGATCATTATTCACTTACCTCTTAAAACCCCAAAGGTCTAAGAACAAAGGAATAATTTCTAGGTAAAATGATTACAGAACAAGGAACTAATTCTGTTTCTTTTTGTGCTCTTAGGGTGATAAGTCTGTCAGAGTTATGCGCTCGCTATTGGCAGCCCAGCAGACGTTTGTGGATCGGCTGGTTCACGTCATGAAAGCAGTGCAGCGTGAAAGTGGGAATCGCAAGAAAAAGGTAACTACAGGACTGGAAAACGTATCTGTGGCTTGAGTCTGACAGTAAGAATGTTAGCTTTTCATTAAAAATTCGTAGTACTGAGATTTATAGCAGATATCCATCGTTCTGTAATACTTTTGGTGAATTGTTAATTTGGAGGGATTTCGATAGGTCAGAGTTCCAAAGTGTTCTGAAACTTTGTAGATGAAGAACAGAAGAGGCCCTTGAGAACACTCTTGGGGTATTTTGGTAAAAGAAGGATTATGAGCATTATTCAATAGTTGAGGATACAACAGGGAACAAGTTGTGGAGTGTGTAGGAAGGTAACAGAGGACATTGTGATGTGAGTATTACGCCAGGATAGGTAGTGAAATTTAGTTAGCAGCAGGGTTTCATTTGTTCCTCGACCAACAAAGCTGTTCTTTTACAAGGTATGTGTTCAGCAGAACTTTTTCTTCTGTTGCATCTTGGGGGAGAAAAGCATTGTATCATAAGTACATGTTAAGAAGCTTTGTCCTTAGTTAAATATTTTAAGTGAACTTGACAGATAGGTATGTGAAAGAAACAGAAATGTCAAACAAATGTTTGTCTATTTTCTTTTCCTTTGACATACATCAGTATTTTTAAACATGAATTTTTCAGTGTGGTGATGTCTGTCACTCTCTTTAAATCTATGGGGTATGTTTGTGCAGAAAAATAGAGCACTTATAACAAGAAATGATGCAATGCTTTTTCTATGTATCCATAATAAAGGCATAATCACAAAAAGAGGAGGAGGATTTTTCAATTTGTAAAATTGTATTTCATGTTTGTGCAATGCATTGGCAGTGTTCAGTCATATATTCTTTTATAATTGCTGGGAAATTTCTGTAAAACTAAGAAACACATGGATGTGACTTTCAGGTTGCGATCTAGTGAGCAGCAGTTAACCACTAGAACTATTCCTGCACAGTGGGCTTCCTCGCTGTGTATTTATGCCTGTTATATTCAGTAGGGGAACAGACTAGAAACTTTCATGTATTCAGTTTTGGACACCAAGGGTAAAGTACTCAAAAGTTGGCAGGTGGTGTGTTTCTGATAACTACAGATGTAGGAATGTAGAGCAAGGCCTGAGATCAGGTCTGTGCAAACTGTTGGTTGTTTGGTTACTTGGTAGTAGGGAATTCCTTGGAGTTGAGGGATTTAGAGTTTCAGAGTTAGACTTGAATCAAGTTTCTGAAACAGAACTAACATTTAATTCTGGTATGGAAAACAAATCATCCTGCGACTTGTACATGCACTTTAGAAATTATTTTGTCTAAGATTCTTATATTTGGTACTTACAAAGTTGCTGGACTGTACTAACACTAGATGGAATATGTCTTTTCTTATTCAGATTACTGCAAATAGAGAAGTTTTAGTTCCCTGGATTTTATGAATGAAAGCTTTATTATTTGGAGAAATTAAGAATTGAATAAATTGAATCTTTGTTAATAATGCATCCTTTGTTTTAACTGTTCATATATACTTAGTATATGTTTTATGTTTTGTAGGTGTTTTTCTTAAACAAATTTTCATTCTTTTAGAATGAGAGGCTTCAGGCATTGTTAGCTGATAATGAAAAGATGAATTTAGCAGATATGGAACTTATTCCACTTCCTCTGGAACCTCAGGTGAAAATTAAAGGAATAATCCCTGAAAAAGCCACACTCTTCAAGGTAAGTGAGATCTCCTGAATAGCTGAAATACAAACAAATCTTGCGAGCACTAAGCTTAGAAACATCAGTTGAAAGATTTAAAGAGGCACACATAGTTGAGGCAAAGTGTAACTTCAGCATGTTTTTGAAGTGGTTAAACAGTTCTTTATGTTCATTTTTTTCAAGTTAAGGTTTGGTGTCAAACTTAAAAGCAGCTTTTATAGGACTGATACAGATTATGAAGTTCAGAATTTCCCAGAACTTTCTTCCTGTGTTCAGCAGAAATACTTCAAATCATGCAAATCAAGGCAGATGTGCCACGTCTCAGCTACATGTACATGTGTATTCCATTGCAAAATGGAACTTAAGTTCACAGAGTGGAAAGCAATAAAGTGGTCATGTCATGCAGTTGCAGTAGCTGACAGGTAGATCCCATATTCCTACAGTTGGTAAATCCTTGAACTATCTGTAGCACTGCTTGTGATCATGTGGCCATCCCTTAGTCTTAACAGCCAATATACTGCTAAAAAGACTGGAGTTATTTTATTTATTATACTACCTGAAATCTACGTTAATGCCTGCAGTGTAAGTTATTGCCTGTGGTCAGTGATGTAGGACCTCTTTATAAATTTGCTTTCAATTCATATAGGTGACTGTAATCTAATTTTAAGATGACCAAAATATGCTTTACAAGCTGGGCCTATGTTCAGGAGGCATTCTCTGCCAGTTCAAAAAACATCCAAGCTGCTGTGACAGCTAGTGTTAATCTGTCATCTCTACTAGGTCCTGAATTTATTATGCTCAGTAGTTTTAGCATGCTGCTTGTTGACTGTGATATGATTTGTGTTTACTTAAAAGCAGAATATTTTTGCATAGTTTTCTACCAGCTTCAGCTTGCTTCTTTGTATACCTGTTAGTCATTTTGAAGGGTGTACTTCTTCAATTCCTTGCTTTTCCACCTTTGATTGAAGGCAACATTGGAAAGATTTTGTCAGGAAAACAAGATTTGCAAATTTGGGTCAGCATTTTTTGTGAATGTGATTTAAAGCTTGGGGCAAGAATGTGGACAAAAAGATTGCTGGAACAGCAAGTAAATGTTTCCTATCAGTATTAAGAGCTGAAATTGTTCAGGACAGACTGGAATCAGTTTTTTACATACTGGTCTTCTATAGCAGTGCAAAAGAATTAGAACCAAAGACATGGTGTTTTTTGTTTCACAATCAGACATTTTTTTCTTCTCCTGTTTCTGAAAGATTACATATTTTCATGTAATATCTCATTCTGTGCTGTGCGATAAAATACCAAACAGACCTAAAAAGGGAAGAATGACTAACTTCTGATGCCCTTGGACATGACATGTTTAGCTTTTATAGGACTACCTAAAGAATAATTTAGCCTTTATGGAACTTAATGGTTTTGAAACATTAACTGTATATGAAAATCTAATCTAACTGCTTAGTGTTAAAGTCTGTATCCTCAATTATTTTTGTTCATTGAAGTTTGGAGGGAAATGGCTTGGTCAGTTGCAGTAGATTATATCTTTCATGTAGGTCAACCCAATTTATGTAGAAAATTTACAAACAATTAAATGAGGTTTCTCAATAATGTAAAAAGGGCATTTTTGCTTTTACTACATAGGTTAAGGAAGCGATTGTTTAAGATGTCTTGCCCTTAACAGTTCTTTGTTGCTCATCCTGTAATTGTGTCTTTTTTTGTTCTGGACTGTTTAAATTTGTTTTCTTGTGGCCCTTGGTATAGTGCTTCTTCCTTGATGGAAATTACATACATACAGAAATAAAATTGAATACTTCTTTCCTCTTCTGCCATTGTGGGAGCTGCAGGGTAGGGAATGTATCCTTCATGATTCTGGATAAAAAAAGAAGGAAAGTCTTAATGTATTTTTCTTTTTAAGAATATGGTTTGATAAGACTTTTGGTAGTGGGAAATGCTATCCTCTAACTGCTGAGTCAATACAGGTGCAATACAAAGACTTGTATTTC
>VWZF01000980.1:0-50402 GCA_013396755.1 Sclerurus mexicanus | reverse complement strand
TTTCTTTTTAAGAATATGGTTTGATAAGACTTTTGGTAGTGGGAAATGCTATCCTCTAACTGCTGAGTCAATACAGGTGCAATACAAAGACTTGTATTTCAGAACCTCGTTGTAGCAACATGTTAATATGACCATTTCTGTGAACCAGCTTAGTAGACTGTTTCCTTTTCCAGAGTGCCTTGATGCCTGCTCAGTTATTNTCATTCATTATCCGTTTCAGTGAGAAGTGGAGATCAATGCCCAATACACATACTTTTAGAAATAGAATCTGCCTTTCTGTTGCATTCATCTTTGCTTTTGTGTGTGTTTTTTTCCCAGCTGTTAAGAAAAGAGAATCTGGATTTGAAGCTGACACCCTATAAAGTGCTGGCAACTAGTACGAAACATGGTATGAATACTTTTATTTCCTAAAACTACAGTATAGAGAGAGATCTTCTCCCTGTGTTCATAGTGTGTAAGAAAATCTTGTGTGCAGTGTAAGTTATGGAAGTAAACAACCCGAGTGACTAGAATATTCTATAGGTGATTCAGATATCTTCATAAAAGAAACGTAGTCTGGATTTTGGAGTAGATGACAGTAGTCTGTCAGTCTTGTAGCTTGCTGTGTGATCTCAAGCAAGTAACACTCATATTTAGAAATGCTTGCATGAAATTGAAGAGAAAAGCAAAACAGAGTCAAACTTGGCAGTGCTTTTAGATACAAATTTGGTAAATATTTAGAAAGCCATTAATGTACTTTCTCTTCTCCTGAAAATTTGGGACAACAGACCTTTCGCAAGCCAATTTGGTGTTATTGACAAATTGTTTTAAAACTACTAAAGGCAGAAAATTGGAACATGGGACAGAAACATGTTTTTTCCAGTCAGAAGCAGTTGAATCACTGTGTATTAGTGTTGTCTGTTCATAAATATGCATTATAGAGTAGCTTGGAAGTTCTCTGTATTGGAGATAGTCTCTTTTGGTTGTTTTCTGTCACAGGCTTCATGCAGTTTATTCAGTCAGTACCAGTTGCAGAGGTTCTTGCTACTGAGGAAACTATACAGGTATGTGGTGGGCGAATTTTGTCTTCTGATCAAACAGTGTAGGTTGCAGGCGTAGATCTTGTACAAAATTCCTTCAGTCTCTCAACTAATGTTTTTATCTGTGGTTAGATTACACATTACAGCTTGAAACATTAAGGGTATTTACAGCAGATGTTTTGCTTTGAGTATCTTGTGTTCTAAAAGTAATATCATTTAAATAATTAAAGTGTAATTTAGTTGTGATACTGCAATTCTGGCTTTGCTGTAATGATGGAGATACCTGACACTTTTTTTGTACTTTTATGTTTCATGCTGTTTGTCATTCATTCGTTCATTACTTTTGACTTGGCACCTTGTCAAAGCATGTTTTAATGATTTTGGTTAGCTTTTTTTTTTTGATTTAACATAGTTTGCTCATATAATTTCTGAAGCCTGTTTCCCTCCCATAGTGGATGTATAGGTACCATAACTTGTATTTGTTAGCAAATTTCATGTCATTCTCATGGGATTGAGTGGGTACACAAAACTGATGTTAGTTTCAAGCACAACACACAAGCTAGGTAGCAAAACTCAGCTGGTTGAGGTAAATATAACTAGATAAAAGCATATTGAATTGACATGAGGTAAATAGCTAGTAAGTTTTTTTACGAAAATAGACCATATTTATTTAGATTTGATTTGTCACAGCACCTCTTTTTAGTTTTTTGTATTCGATGCTGAAGTTTGTATTTGTTTATAGCTCAGTAAGTGTGAGCCAAAACAAACCCGTTTCCAGCTCCTGTAAACTACATATATTAAAAATATGAACATTAAAAATTGCTTACCATTGGTCATTATCACTAGCTTAAAACAAATAAGCATATCAAAAGCTTATCACTTATTAACAATGTTTATCATTAATCAATGAGCAGCATAAGTTTATTATCAAGTTGCATAAGTTTATTTAGCTTTCCATGCCACAGAGGTTGTGATAAGCTACCTCTGCACAGTCAATAATCACACAGATTAGAAAGTGTCTTCTTGGCAATCCTTTGTAATCTTGGAAGTGTGCTATTCATAATTGAGTCCACTATATGTGTTTATAAAATGATATGTTTTGAAATGCTTGTGAAAGTGACATTTTGTGTTTACTTGTGACATCATATTTCCAATAGGAAATAGATGTTTTAGTTGCTGTGCAGACATAAGAAGCGATTTTTCCTGTGAAGAATTATTAATCTAAATAGACAAGACGCCAAAAGAATGAATTTGCTTCACTGATGAATGGCAAAATATATTATAGATCCCAGATTTCCTGTGCTGAGGCATGATAAAATAGCTGGGCATTGTAGACCAGGGAAATTAAAAGAACACTTCCAGGTGTTGTGCACGGCTGTTCTAGTAGGGATGAGCACTGTATATAAACATTAACTTCTGAAGATTCAAAGCAAGTAATCCAGTACAGACTGGTAGTGCAGATCTGCAGGAAAGAAAGGGTTTTGATGTTTGAGTGTTACCTATCTTCTATCAACAGTCTTAAAATTACAGTTCATGTTGTAGAAGTTCATTGAAGTAATTGTCTTAATTTTTTCATTATAATTTTAATCACCTATAGGCTGTCCAGGTAACTGCTGTGCTCCTCCTACAGTGCTTGCCTAAGATTTTGCTTACTGGAAGAAACTTGTGCTTAGGCTTAGGTTTAATTTAGTTATCTTGTCTCTTGGTCAAGAAAAGAACAGTTTTCTTCTTGTTTGTGGGAAGGACTGTTGGCCCTGTCCACATTTCATAGGAAAATTCAAGTTTACATTGTAATAACTAAAAAGAAAATAAACCTAAGTTGTTATAATATATTAAGCTTAGTAGCAGTTGGTTTTGTTGTGGAATAGGGAGACATAATGATAATAAACCTTCTAGAACTTCCCAAGTGTATTTACAAAGCAGGACTCTTAATCTAGTTCTAAGTTTTGTTGATTTGACCTTAACAATTTGTTTTCAAAGTATTGTTACTCAGTAATTAGTAACTTTTAAATCCATTGATAATTTTCTGGAACATTTAGTAAAGAAAACTGGTTTTAATTCATTTGTCAAGTGTAAGAATGTGATGATTGAGACAGATAATAAAGCAATATTAAATTAGATTTTACTAGGTATTTTGGGTGTGGTGGTTAGTTTAACAGATTGTAATAATGACCGTTTGTGGTCTTGATTCAGATTTTTTTTTTTTTTGCTAAAGATCCAGTTTTATATCAGGTAGAATAACTAAATATCTTCATGACATTCCCTCCAGAACTTCTTCAGGAAACATGCACCCAGTGAGACTGGCCCTCATGGGATAAGTGCCGAGGTGATGGACACATATGTTAAGAGCTGTGGTAAGTTACAGTCCTACAGCTGGTGACTTCATGCATGTATTTGCTGTCAGAACTCCTGTAAAAAGAACCATTTCGCACCTCGCATGTCATACACAAGTCCTCTCTTTGTTCTTATAAAAGAGTATAAGTTAAATACTCTTTGCTTTCCAGCAATTATCTGACCTCTGCCCCCTCTGCATTGTGAGTTGAGGTCTTTGTAATGCAGGAAGATCTAAAGTTTTTGTTCATCTGTATTAAAAATTGAATTTGTTTTGAAAGCATCAGGGTTTTTTGGGAGTGTGGCTGTACTCAACTTGTTGCATTTCACTAAGTAATAGTGGTGGTGTTGTTCATGTTCAGTAAACTGATGGCCTTGTTAAAATACCACAATTGCTATCCATTAAATTAAAAGCAAATCAGTTCTACAAAACAAAAACAAACAACAAAAAAGGAATTTGGTTGTGACTCCACAGTACCTTCTCCTTTCCCCTTCTCTTACTGATAGTGCAGTCTTTAAAACTGCTTCAAACTGTTCTGGTTAGTGGGTGAAGGTAACAATTTAAAGTCTTCTCTTTATCACTGCCAGGTTCCTGCTGAGTCTGTGAATGCTGCTGATGTTACATCCAGATTCATATCAGTGTCTGATGCTTTTTTACAGTGGCCTTACAATATTTTCAGTTCAAAATGTGTACAGTCATTTTGCTCAAAATATTTCAGCTTCCTTTGAAGTATCTTAATCCCAATATTGAACCAACCTAGTCTTTCATTGTTAATCATAAAATTGTGTATTAAGAAATTAAAATCTAGGCAATACTGAATAAATTACTTCAAATGTTCTTCATAAGGCTGATAATCTTGATTATTCTTTACCAGCACTATCCTTGCCATGAGTCTCTGTGATATATTTATTACTAGTGAACAAGAGCTAAGATAATGTCATACACTTTTGTTAATTGTGTGGAACTTGTTGCTCCCCGGGAAAGGTACTTATATTGATGTTTACAATTTACTTGTTACAGCTGGTTATTGCGTGATTACTTACATCCTTGGAGTTGGGGATAGACATCTGGATAATCTGCTGCTAACAAAAACAGGTAATTCTTTTTAGCAGTATAATTTTATAGTAGCAGTTGTTTAATTTCTAATGTGTTGGTACTTTTTTTTGCAATTTCCTTGTGAGTTTAACCCACTGAGTGTTGTAGATCAGAATATATTTTAAAATACAAGTTATACTCTCTCATTTAAGGTAATATTTGATCCAGTGATTAAGAAGATTTCTTAACTAGAGGAAGTGAAGAATTTGAAAATTAAGCTATTTCAACTGTTAGAATCAGTGCTTTGGAATAGGGGGAAATTCAAATGTTTTCATTGAAAATGAGTTTGCAGGTAGGTCCATCACAAATGTCATGAAATTTTGAGAAAATAACAATTCTTATAGGAGAGAATTTTTTCTCATTTTTGTGTTTGGCTTATTTTTACTTTCTTGCTTACTTTTGAACTACAGCTTCCCGAGGAGTTCTGATGCCTTGAATGCTTTGATTACATAGTGATGGAGAGTTAAGGGTTGTGGTTAAGTGTTTATTATAAAGTGAAATGCTTACTTAGTGAGAAACATATAAATAAAAAGTGTTATTTGGGAAAAGAGACATGTTCACATGAAAGGCTTGTTAGTATTACAGGTAAGACTGAAACTTGTATTGCTTTGAACAGGCATACTCTGAAAGAGTGGAAAAGTAACCCTTGGGCCTTGGTTAGGGTAAAAAGGTCTTAGTATCTTGGCTGATGTGGGAACAACTAAAAGAAGTGTATTTTTCCATATCTGCTTGAAAATATACGAACGGTAATTTGAAAATCTGTTCTGGGAGTTCTCTGTCATTTATTGATGGTGATGGGTATGAATCTTTTCAGCAGGCTCTGCTTTTTGAGAGTAGTAATGGCTTAGTGTTTACATTTGGCGTAAAATGCATCTTACTCTTTTAAGGAGTAACAGCACAGTGTCTTAGTGGAAGAATTCAGGGAGTGCAGCAGAGGGCAGTGCACATCCACTATACATCCTGAGTCTGACTACACATGCTCTGCCACATACTGAGAGGTTTTGTGAGCTGTCAGGAGAAATCCTTATGTTCCAAATACAACAAAGACTTGCTACAAAGGCTTGTATCTTGCTACTGAGAATCCTTTAGCCTTAAGTTGGAAAAAGCTAATTTAATTCTTCTCTTGAAGGGTGCATGCTCTAAGTACCTTCTTCAAAATTATTTGACCCTATATCCATCCTTTCTTGATTATATTTATTTAATGAATTGAAGGCTTCTAGTAGGGTGATGCATGCTGGGTAACAGCTGTGGGTTCATATACTTCCCTTGGATTTATATGACAATAAATATCATTAACTGTTTTGGGCTCTACTCTTTGGTTTGGTGAAAGTAGCCACACCTCTGTTAGACTCCTTCCAATAGAACTGATGCACCACCTTGTAACATACAGATGTCTATGCTTATAATAGAGTATAAGTATTAAACAATAAATACTGGCGTTCATAAAAAGACAAATTCTTTGCCATCAAGTGTAAGAGATGTAATTTTTACATGACTATGTCAGTTCTTGAGGAAGTAATTTCTGCTGCCTTTCATGACTCTTATCCCTATAGTTCTAGACATAGAGTGACTTTTTTTAGTCATCTTGAGCAAGACATCTAGATTTTCAGGTTTTTCAAGGCTGGATCATTATACTTCAAGGACACCCATAGAAGTTGGTTTGGAAAGAGATATGGGAAGCCTTCAGGCTAAACTTCATAATCTGTCACTAATGTTAAAAATTATAAGAATACTTGCATCAGGTTCATAAACGGGCTTTAGTGGGTGACCCAAAGGTCACATTATATAGTCAATATTTCATAACAGGAATATTTATTTTTTTTGAAAACTTTGAACTTTCTGCTTCTCCTGGAGATGAAATACGTTATCAATTGTTCTGTATTTTAGTTTTCAAATCTTTAGCAGCAAATATTACTGTGACTTGTAAATAACAAGATGCTGTTTTACTGCTTAATGCCGGGTTTTAAGCAGCATACCTCCTTTTAGCATTACAGACTAATTTGTATATTGAAACCAACATCTGATTTAACAGCTAATGTTCCCTTTGTTGCCTTGGAAGGAAGAGCAGGATGGTTGTGAAGCTGGATTGTGATACATGAGGTGTAGCATGTTCAGTTAACTTTCATGGAATATGCAGCTAGGCTAGTATGTTGCAGCTCATGCCTTCCCCTGACAACACTTTGTCCTGCATTTATTCCATTCTCTGACTTTGATTGCAGGGTTGGGATCTAGGTACTGATAAAATAGTCAGATATGAATGTCTTCATGTCTGATAAGCCTTTTATGAAACATTCAGTGCAGTCATCAGTAGAGCTTAGATGGTGTTTCAGCTTTCATAGACAAGTGAAGTCTCCTCTCCCATTAGAGTTATCTTAATAATTTCAACTTGCTTTGTAGACATACAAAAGTTTCACAAAGGTCCACGCTATGTGTAGGTATTTCAGGATATCACAGACATTCAGATGGCTCTCTTGAGTAGCACTGCATAAGGTGTTTCTGACCAAATAACCCTAGTGACTCGCCAACCTAACCTTTCAATAACCTTGAGGGACCAACATATAAATTCGTGTTCCCAGTATGGGTTCCCAAAGTAGAGGTGATTTGACCTGAGCCATACACCTGAAATTGTTCTGTAGCAGGATGGAAAATTGCTAAGTGGATAGAATTAGGTTATAAACACCTAAGAGCTGATCAAAGACTAGCATTCAGAACTTTAAAACCACATTTGCTTTTAGCATCATGTGTACATGGGTGAAAGGACTGGACTGTCTCCTCGTTTAATGCTTAGAGGTAGGGCTGTGGTCTGTCTCCAGTGTGAAGTGCACCAATTGACATCTGATTTGTTCTTCAGTCTTGGTTAGAAAGGGTTGCCAGGTAAGACAGCAAAGACCTAAACAGATCGATGTTTGAGATGATGTGTTTGTACTTCCAGTGCTTTTCGGTCAAAATAGTCTGTCCTAAAGCAGGTTTGAAGGTGACAAAAATGGAAAAACTATGGGATTCAAATCTTCCTTCTATATCAGTGTTTAGATGAATACATTTATTAATGTTACAAACTACTATGCAAAATGTAGTGGAATTTTTAAATGTATTCAAATGTTTCTGGTCTTGATAGAGGAACATCCTTATTTAAAAAAAAATAAAGCTTAGCATATATTCATCCTGTAGATTTCTCTCTGCAATTCCATTTTCCGTACAAAAGGAACATAACCTTTTAGCTGTTGATCTGCTAAAACATTTTCTCTTACTCATTTCTTAAACAGTATTTCTCATTTAACAGTATACATACGACATATTTTTTTCCTATAGTATACTTTCACGGAGTGTATTTTGAGAATGGAAAGCCTGAGGGGACAATCCTTGGGACAGGTTGGGCTCTTATTGTTTACATGGTTGACAGTGATAAGCTTTTACCCCCAGCTGTTGCTGCATACTGACTTTAAAACCTGTATCCTGAATGAGTCATTAAAAATACATGTTTCTTTCACTTCTGTGTAGCCTTGAAAAGGTTGTAACATACTGCTGATGAAAATGATGACAATAAATTAGGAACTCTGCTTTTATTCAGCATGGCAGTTAGCAAAGGAGAGATTTTGACAGTGGTATTAGAACTGGGAAAGCCAAAAAACCACCCCATCCATCCAATCATTTTCATCAAAGGAGTTTTTATCTTATTGCTTCAAGTTTAAAAATAGGATTTCAGTTAAAACAGTTACTAACTTGGACTTTTTCGATATGAGTGAGGTTAAAATAACAGTGGCACTTGGGAGTTAAAGTATTGAAATGCAGAGCTCTGGTTTTTATGTGTTTTGTTTGGTTGTTTTTTCCCATTCAACAATGGGAACAGAGTAGTTTGAAATAATTTGTAAGGCTTTCTTACTGTTAATAACAGTTGCCATCAGACTTATTTCAGTAATTGCTTGTAATTTGCTTTGTCTTCTGCATTTTAGTGAAGGTTCTCAGAGTTCTGTACTGGTTTTCAGTAATTTTTCCTAACAGTCCTCTAGTGAAATGAAACAATTTCTGTGCTGCTGTATGGGAACTTTCTCGTGTACTAAAATCTAGGTATTAGCCGTAAAAGTGATGGACAAATCAGCCTCTCCAGCTGCAGTCAGGGATTATTGGCTGTTGCAAGCACCAGATATCAATTTTTAGTCTCTACAGGTCCATGCTTCACTTAATCAAAGATCACTCTCAAGGCTGAAAGGAACTCAGATGGACTCTGAAATCCCTGATGCCCTGACTACTAGTCAGGGAAACTTTCCACATTTCATGTCATTTCCTTGAGGTCTCCAAGGGCCTGTCCTCTTTATTCCATATGGTAGAAAACCAGCTGTTCAGTAGAAAAATGTTGTCAAACTCATAAAATAAATAAATTTCAAAAAAAGGCAAGCTTAAAAGTACCCAACTGTATCAGCTTTTAGGTTTTGAATTAAATAATTTTATATGTGCATTCTGCATTATTGCTTATTCCTGGAAGCTTCTTATCATCTTCTAGTCAGTAAATGCCTTGTCTTGCTTTTTCCATGGCAAAATACTTTAAATGGGAACTGCAGAGTGGGTTTGAAAAGTATTACATACATTCAATGTATTTAAATGGAAACTTTATTAGGGCACTGTAGCATTACTAGGGTACTGTTTTTAATGGAAGATAGTCTCTATAGGAAGTCTTTTCAGCAGAAATTTTTCATGCTTCCTGGAAGAAGTCTTTCAGACTTTGAAGGGTCACTTTCAGCATCAGAAATATCTCTCTAGAGCTCTGTATCCTGGACTCCATGTAGGTGCCTACAGTCCTCCTTCGAAGCCTCAGGATAGAGCAGGAAGTTTATGCATGCTTGTCTGTGGTCTTGAAGTGTTTCCTGAATTATATTTTGTTTTCTTAGATGCC
This sequence comes from Sclerurus mexicanus, assembly GCA_013396755.1. Classification (NCBI taxonomy): domain Eukaryota; kingdom Metazoa; phylum Chordata; class Aves; order Passeriformes; family Furnariidae; genus Sclerurus; species Sclerurus mexicanus. Next base: position 41,068 of record VWZF01000980.1, on the reverse strand, counting down.
TAAAATCCCCCATTTTTGTAAGGTACTCATATGTTTAAAGAACTGTCTAAAGATTTCAGTGTCCAAATATTAGAAATCCAAGGCCTTTTGTGTCTAGCCCTACAAGAGTGCCAGAAGCTCAAAGGCTGAAATCTGTTTCCTAAATAACTTCTGTTTTTTAGTGTAACTCATGTCTGAAATAAAAAGAAAAAATCTCACCCCTATGATTTAGCTGTCATTTGGGAACAGTAGTGAACCAGAGATAGAGGTCCAGTTTTGTCTGTAATTTATAGGCATGTCTGATAATTAAGAGCGCTTTAAATTAAGATGTAGTAAATCTGAAGAAGTTTGGTCATGGTAAAATGTTATTTTCCAAGAGACAGAAGTGTGTGACATATTGTCATATTGTATATTGAAGGAAGGGCATGTAATTGTTTTATAACACATGGAAGTTGGAAGTCTTTAGAAGAGGTGGTGTTACACAAAGGTCACATACAGTCTAATTTACTAGGCAGAGAGGGGATATCCGTATATAAATACCATGATATGAGTATGAATGATTATAGTGAGGTGACTGGTAGACTCTGTCCCTGAGGATATTCAGGAACTGCTGGACATGGTCCTGGTCAAGGCAGCTGGCTCTGAGTGTCCCTGCTCAACTATGAGGTTGGACCGGGTGTCTTCCCAGAGGTCCCTTCCAACTTGAACCATTCTGTGATTCTGTGAAATTAAGGTTTCATAGAATCATTTTCTAAATTCAGTTGAGAACGTGTGTGTGCTTCTTGCCAACCATATTACATAACTTTTAAGAAGCTGTCAAATACAAACTCCACAAATTTTGTGACACTCTAGAACTAAAAATCTCTCTCAAAACCTGCCCAAACAAGATGCTTATTCTTCTGTAGGCTGTTTTTCAGCTGTGATTACTAGACAAGGTGATTTTTAAAGTATTGTCTTAACTGACAGATTTCAAATGCATCATATTTGAATAATGTAAAAAAACAAACAGCAAACCAACAAAACCAAACATCTTTGAACTGACTAAAAAAAAGACCAATTCATAGGATCTTCTGGCAGGTTATGTCCCCATCCTTAAGATGCATATCAGGAGTGATGGCTGTGTTATTAGACAATGAGCTATTCACAGTGAAAAGAAATAAAAGAATAACAATTTTTATTAAATGTATTTCCTGTCTTCTTAAAAATCAAAAAAGCAGAAAAAGTGGTCTTTTTTGTTAGTACCCCTAGTGAATTTGAAATCAGCTTTACTTCTTTAAAACCAGGAATTCAAGTCAGCAGCTGAAGATAAAAAATATACTGTTTTAAATCTTACAGAAAGCAGTGAATTTTATTTTCTGAGAGCTGCTTACCATCTCCAGAGATTGCACTTAAAGGTTGTGTTTTTCTAAGCTTTGCATCAAGAGCTGATACTATGTGAAGTGTTTGCCTTTCCTCCTTCTGCAGGTAAACTGTTCCACATTGACTTTGGTTACATTCTGGGCCGGGACCCCAAGCCTCTGCCGCCCCCGATGAAGCTGAACAAGGAGATGGTGGAAGGCATGGGAGGGACACAGAGTGAGCAGTACCAGGAGTTCCGCAAGCAGTGCTACACAGCCTTTCTGCATCTCCGCAGGTAACCGGGCTGGCTTTTGCCAGAGCCACTGAAAGGCAGGAGAGGAGTAAATGTTTCTGTGGGAAATTCAAAACTTGATGTAAGTGTGAATCTAAACACAAGGGTTTGTATGGAACAAAGGAATGGAAACATTTCAGCGCCGGTGTAATGTGGACCTTGAATGTATTTGTTTGTCAAGCTAAATGCCTCACTTTGCTTGTTTAATAATTTAAATAGCTTTATTTCATAACTCTTGTGGGGTATGAAACTATGTATTTCTTTTTTGGCTATGTTTTTGCCCTTAAGCATCTTTTCCTCTAATTATTGATGATCAAGTAACTGTCATTTTTAACTCTTAAGTCATTACTCATTTACTGCTTTATCCTCCTCCAGTTTAGATCTGTGATGATCAAATTCTTTGGCTTGAAGCTAACACGTATGCTTCCTTGGGTTCAGGACCTGTGGGACAAAATTTAGCTGCTTGTAGTGACAATCAAGTATATTAGAAATTTCTTTAGCTACCCAGAAGTGTGGCAGTTAAAACCTCTTTAGACTCTCTGTATCTATGGACCAAGAGATCTGTCCTTTACTTTGAAATCATATTCATTCTTTTGCAATGACAACACAAGTAAACACTCTTGGTCTGTCCAAGGATTTGATTTGGCACATCTTCAATAGAGATAAAATAATCTGACTGTCATATCAACATTACATGACTTCCAAAATATGTGGAAAAAATAGTAATATGTAAAGCATATGTGAAAAATACAGTGTAATATGAAAAGCAGAGAGACAGTGATACAAAATAAAATGCTGCATGTAGTTCTACTCTTGTTAAAGAAAGAGTAAGGAGTTGGTTTAACAATTGACATTGTTAATGGGTTAAAAGCAATTCAACAACTTGAAAAAAATGGTGGCATGTTATCAGCAAACAATATTTGTGCCTTCAGAGAACAATCAGGCTAATGCATATTCCAAATTCTGAATTTTGCTTAAAGCTGTTGTTTAATGCTGTATTTGTTATTTGTGATATACTTGAGTTGTTTTTATTGTTCAGACCTAGCTGTTTCAATGGAAAGGTCTGTTATGTGAGTGAAGGATTATTCATTGAATTAATTTATGTAATTATTTGCTACAAAGATCATTATTAAGTGTGGAGTATAGCAGTAATTTGGGTGTACAACTGAAACTGTAAATCAAGATGGTTTCATTTTTAATGTCTGGGATTGTAGTTGTAATTATAGTCTTTCCAATATTTGTGCAGTTTAATAGGGAAATATTTTTAAATGGTTCTGGATAAATATCGTTAAGGCTTTCAGCAAAGATAGGGTAGGATAATATTAGAATTACTGTAGCTGTTACTTCAAGCAGCTAGAACTAAAAATTATTGATCTTACTTGCTTATTGAAAAAAAAGAATAATTGGGTGTGGAATGGCTTAGCTCTTGCAGTTCTGCATGTTGGCAAAAACCCACTCAGAGACACTCCCTCTGGCCAAGTAGTGTGATATCATAACCTCTGACAGCTAAGACAAAATGCAGACTCTGTCATCTCCCCCAGTTTGTGTTTCATTTTTGTTCTTTATTTCTCTGAGGTATAACCAGGTCTCTACATATTTCAAGTACTGTATCTTGGTGTTTCAGGATTTGCACTGGAATGAGTGTTGCATAGTGAAAAAGAATACAAGGAATTTAAAAGTTACAAGTGAAGCAATAACTTTGTGCCTTGTTTCAGGTTCTAAGCACTTTGGCATATGATCATTATTATGTGTTTTTGTTAGTTTGAGAACTTTGGGGGGGAGGTTGGGGAGAGGCTTTCTGCTTTTTTGAGCAACAATAAGCAGTTGTGTGTGTTTGTCAGCAGTGGTGTAATGAAGGAGCAGCCTCTGCGTTCTGAATGTGTTTCAGGGCTAATTTATTAAAGCTAAGTGGAACATGATAGTGATTGGGGAGTACAGGTAGTTTTGAGAACTGAGTTACACTGAAAAAAGACAATTGCTTTTTAAACTTAGGAACATTTGAGCCATACCAGGCAAACAGGGCCCTAGTCTGGGACTGTATACTTTCCTGTCCTTCCTTGTCTTGTAGCTTCCAATTTAGTAGAGTTTTTGCAATGTCAACAGCCTAAATATTTGGTCAGTTTAGGGCATCTGTATGCAAAGGGGCCAAGTAAATGTTGAAAAAAATAAATAAAGGAATGCTTAGAATCAAGTGTTTATTTGAGCTATTAAGTACTTAAAAGTTGCTGTTCTCAGAAAACATAGCAGTGAGAATTTGGACTTTTGTTTGTTGTACATTTCTTCATTGATATATGAGGCCTTTGTAATGTAGATGTCAAAGATGAGCGATATCACTTGCTTGACAAAGGTGTTTGTTTTTTACAGATCAGCCTCCTAGCTCAGGTGAGTCAGCAAAATGTCTCCTCTAAAGATGAGTTTGGGCTGTCAGTTCACCAGCTGTGAACCTCGTGGCATATTTGCCAAAGATGTAGCCTGTAAGAAGGATGACAGTGGACTGCTGAGTTACAGAAATGCTGGGGTGAGGGGCAGAAGAGAGACCTGCAGTTCATATAGTGAGCAGCTCTTGCTTAATTTGAGGGGTTTTTTGTACTCAATACTTCCCCCAAAACTACTTTTTTTGTTGTTGTTGTTTTTTGGTTTTTTTTTTTTCTGGTTTTTTTTTTCCTTTTCTAATGAGGTTCTTCAGATGATCTTATGCTTTGAGAACCAAAAGACTTCATTTTTTGAAACAGAACCAGCTCTGAACTGATATCTAGCAAAAATGACTAGACCTTTAAAATCTTTTCTACAAGCCTCCATCACCTAAATAACTCAACCTGTAGTGCTCATAAGCTCCTTGTCCTCTCTATGGTTCAAGAGCAAAAGAGACTCTGAGACTTTGGACTCGGTCAGTTCAAAGGCAGAACTACTGATGGGAGCTACCAATAGCCTAGGAATAGACTTGGGAGCACATACCTACAAGATTTAAACATGTTTAAAGTGAGATTGGTTTGTTTCAGAGAAGTAGGACAAACAGTCATAAAAATCTATGACGTCTGTTCCCAGCAGCAAAGTAACTTGACCACCAGATTTCTTACACAGATTTGAAGCAAAATGCTGGAGTAACTTTTCCTGACTCTGGCCCCTGGAAAAATGTAACAGAACAGGTGAAACAGATTAGACACGGAAAATTTCTGACCAAACAGTTTGTTTTAAATGTTTGTATTATAAATCCTTAAATCTTATATTGGAATATGTTAGGTAGTGCTAGTTCCAGATAATTAAATGTCAAGAGTTTTTGATGGAATTATACTTGTCTAGAGAGAAGTTTTGTTGAGCAGTATTTACTTTGTAAAATATGCCCATGAAGCAATCCTTTCATGTAGTTAAAATACTTTGTACTTGCAATTGGCAGCTTATATATGTTTAGCAGCTTCCTAATAAACAATTTTTGCTGCGAAGAATTAATTTTCTATCTCTGAAGCTCCTGGTGCTCTTAGCAAAGTAACATTTCAAATTTTGAAGTCTCTTACATATGTTTTCTCTTAAAGGGAAGTAGATCTTTTAGCAGAGAAAGGGGAGTTTCATTTTATGTTGAACAGCTTGAAAATTATCCTTTCTAAAAGCAACTTACAGATAATTTCCTGCAAGGGCAAAGTGGCGTTCTTGAAAAAAATAGTTGTGAACGCTTCCAACACCATTTCAAAGCTGAAAACTCTTCTCTCTCTTGTCTTTTTTAATGGTTATAGATGACATATGTACTTTTAAGTGTAGCATACTACCACTGTTATTGGAGCTTAACTGAGCAACTGAAGACTTGGATCTGGTTAAATATTTGACTTGTTATGTCAAAAGCCCTCACAGTGATTGAAAAATTATGTCTTGTAATTATGAAGAGTTCAGCTCTTTGAATGCTTTATATTACACTGCTGTATTACTTTTATATAAAAAAATCTTTGAATCAGTAGTCTAGCATTTGTTTATCCCACTGAGGTAGAACATGGCATTAAATCTTACAATGTATGAAATCGTAGTTTATATTTGATGTGTCTCTGAGTGAATGTTCTGACAGTTTCAGAAAATGACAGCAAAATCCAAGCAATTTATTCAGTTTTGGCTGTGTGAGTTTGAGGGTTAAACTTTGATGGCTAATGTCAGTAGCTTATGTTCTTAGCATAACTAAATGTTACAAATGGATCTCTGAAGCATTACCAATTCACTCTGAAGATGACAATGAGTTCTGAAGTTGTTTACAAAATGTCCTTTGTACAGTTTACAGAGTGTTTTACCTCATTTGCTCTTTTTCTTAGGTATTCCAACTTGATCTTGAACTTATTTTCCCTCATGGTGGATGCCAACATTCCAGATATTGCTCTTGAACCTGACAAGACTGTAAAAAAGGTAACTGGAAAGTTCCATGTCATCATCTCATTATGTAATTTTCAGTCACTTTTGATGACTTATTTGTATCTGACCTGAAACGCTCCTGTTCAGGAAGTTTTTGATCAGTTTCCAGAATCACTGAATTAGAGATAGGAGAGTATACTTTGAGACCACTTAGCACATTTGCCCTTGAATTCAGAGTGGCTTATCATCCATGCAGTAGTAGACAGCCCTAGCACTCTGTTCTAAGGGTTACTTTAGGTAAGAAAGTGTTCCCACCTTACCAAACTTTAGATAACTGAAGCAATCAATACTGACTGTATAATGACATGTTGTTCCATCCACTCCAGAATCCTGTAAGTCATGGATGGTTTTATAACACCAGTCTGCTGCTTGGTATAAAACCAGTCTGCTGAAGGTTTGAAGCCAGTAGGCTGGTGTATCTTCATCAGCAAGAAATTTTTCTTTATTATGAGAGCAGAATGGTGTCCCATAATTCTAACTTTGTCCTGCTACTCTGGCTTGCATCATTCTCCATTTGGTGTTTGAGCAACAGTTGACATGAAAAATACTGGATCCTTGGTCATCTAGATTTCATTACACTTACATTTTAGACAAATGTTGGCTCTTTTATAACCTGATTTATAGTGAAGGGGTATCTATCTTAATTCCACAAAAGACTTTGTGGAGCCTCTCTATCCAATGGAAATTAGTTAAGTGTACTTTTTATTTCAATGGTGGCTTTTCTCTAAAATAGGCTGTACTTCAGTCTTTTCAATAAGCTATGAAAGCAGAGACTCATATTAATATTTCATGTTTTAATACAATTTCTCTAAAGAAAACCAAGTTGTGACTCAAATTTTTTCTTTTGCCTTCAAGAATATGAGCATTTCTGTCCAGAGTTTCTTGGTTCCAAATTGATAGAAAGGGTTCTTGTAACTATTCAGTTTCATTTCCCAGGAGGCTGAGCTGGCCACAAGTGCTGTATTTGTCGTAAAGATGACAGCCCTCCCTTCACTTGACTGAGAAAATGACAGCTAATTCTTTTTCTCTATCAATATTTGAACCTCAGCTCTGTCCCTAAATGCCCTGCGAAGACTGGTAGGTTACAGACCTTCCTAACAGTATGAAACTCTTGTCTATGAATTTCATTTTTGTAAAGAAGATATGTTTGATGCTGGGTACCCACTAGGAAAATGCATGATACAATAAAGAGGGGAAGCTCTTTTAGATCGCAAAGTCTACAAATAGTGCACCATACATCCTAGGAAAATTTGAAGTTTGCAACTACAGGTAAAGCAGGTACTAATTTTTGGGGAAGTTTGTTATTGACTGAAACAGTCACCAAGAGACCAAACAGATGGTTTCATTGAATTCCAGAAGCGCTGGTTCTTTCAGGTTTGCATCAGTAAGTTTGAGACTTGCTATGTATTTTAATCTTATTATCTGTTCAGTTCCCTGTCATTTAATTGTAGAATCCCAGAATGTTTTATGTTGGGAGGGACCTTAAAATTCATTTCGTTCCAACCCCCTGCCATGGCAGGGACACCTTTCACTAGACCATGTTGCTCATGTGGCAGTGTTCATTCTTGCCTCGAATGCTTTCTCGTGAACTCTGATATTTTTGTATCAAATAGAATTTCCAAGTGCTTGCTGCTAATTAGCATGCAATATCCTTGTTTCTTACTAGTTTATCTTGGCATTACATTTTATGGTAGTAACCTCCATAAAAGTGCTGTCCAAGGGTATATGTGTTCTGTAATTAATGCTACTATGATGACAGATTCTGTTAAATACTCGCAAAGGATTGTTTTAATGTAGCAATATTTGAGTATTTCAGACACATCAAGTACTCTTTTACTCTATATAGCTTTTTCACATAATTTTCTTGAAACAACAAATGGTGATACAGAATTGAAAGCCAACAAGTCTTTTTGTCTTTTTGAGAGCTGAGAAGTATGTTACAGTTCGCTGATGTGCAGTAGCTGAAAATTAAGATTATGTAAAACACAATGGCATTGTGTGCATTTGGAGATCATGGAAGGAAGCACAATCTTGAAGTTGTGAGAGCTGTGAGTTACATCCATGTGGTTACTTTTGAATCTCATTAGAAAGTATAAATAATCATGCTTTCTTTGCATGAAGAGCGTAGTTTTTATATGACAGATCGCTATTAGATCAAATGCAGCAATTAGTTATTGGGATTCTTAGCTCTGACAGTGACTGCAGCTTGGTGAATTGTGACTTTTACCCTCATGGTAGGTTCAAGGCTGTCTGTTCACAGAGGCTTTAAAATATCATAACAGCTAGAACTGAAGAAGTAAGGCAAGTGTTTCTGACAAGGAATGCAAATCACTTTGGAATGTTTTGAGAAGAAAAGATCCTACTTTCCCAAGTTAAATTAATTTACATTGTGCTTTTCCCTCTAAAAAACAAAAGAAAACCCACAGAATAAGGTATTGTCAAAAAGGTAGTCAAATTGTTCAGCTTTCCCGAGTATTGGTATTTTATAAAAGCTCTCCTTTATTTTTCTGACTGCACAGCTATTTTTGAAGCTTGTTAGCAGTCCAAGTGTAGTCTTTTTGCTTCAAAATTAGCCTTTGAATATACTCCCTAAATTTGTAGAAAATGATACATGATGATGGCACCCTTAAAGCTGAGATGAGCAGAGGAACCTTCCATAAAGCAGTCATTGATGTAATCTACTGGATGTATAGTACAATGTAGAAAACTCACGACAGTAATTTTTTTCTTTAGTTCTCAATTTTTTCGGTTTACTTTACAAAAAGAAACCCAAACAAACAAAACAGCAAGCAAACAAACCACCACCAACACAAAACCCCCAGAAAAAAACTCTAAACAGGCCAGGATCAGAATCATCTTAAGCCATTACGTAATGACTAGGTCACTGTTGTTTGGGTTTTTTAAAATAATGTGTTAGAAAACTTGCTTTGGGTATTCAATACCCATTAGCCCATCTCAAATCAGTTATAAGCTTTGTTAGTACTAATATAAAAAACGAACAAGGTGTCTTGCATCTCTTGGGTTGAGTGGCAAGTTCGTTCAGTCATTTAACAAGGTAATACTGTACCTTGTTGTACGAAAATTGAATAAATGCTTTCAGCATCTCAATTGATTTTTATTTTTTCCTTAAAGCTTTAACAAAAAATCCATATATATATCAACAGACTCAAATTAGGTAAAGATCCGTTTTGGACTGACCCACAAAATTAAATTACCTTTGATGTGTGAGACAAGTCAATAGCCATTTCAACCATGGTATCACTTTCATGGAAGACAAACGTGGAGATTACAAATGTTTCTGTATCTGAGAAGGTGTCGTGGTAAACACTGTAGATGGAAGTTCACAGACAGCATTTTGCTCCTTGATGCTGCAGTACCACTCATTGTCCTTTTTGTAGTGCCCTCCTTTTGCTTTGGAGGGCTGGAGCCAGTGAGGTTCTGGCCTCACAGGCACCTGAAGTCAAATCACTGAGGTAACCAGATAGGTTTCCTGTATCTAAATTTTGAGATTAACCAGAATACTAGTTTTATAATTAAACTGCAAGGAGAATGATAGTAGAAAAAAAGTTCTTTTATCTTAAAACAAAGGAATGCTTACTGAAGTATTGGGTATACATATATATATTATAATGCCTATATATATATATTATATATATACTGCAATTATTTTGCTGAACAGTTTGTGTGGCATAAAGATCTTTGATACTGGAACTTTAGTAGGTGTTATCAAGTAGGCATGAATTACTCCAAATGTTATTTGTAAAGGAAGACTTTTATTTAATTACCACAATTTTGCTTCCACAAAGTGAAAGCATTGCTGTGTTAGATGGTAGCTCAAATTCCAGTCTAATCTTCACAAAGAGACATCATGTATCATCTTCACTTCCAGTAGGCAGGGAGGTGCATTATGTTGCAGAAAGTACCTACCTGCTGGTGAAAAACAGTCAAATGTAAAAACGTGGTGAGTAAATCTGCCTTTGGAAATGAAATGGTTTTTGTGTTCCCCTTTTCTAAACTTTCTGCTGAGGTCTTAGAGCCAGAATGAAAGTTTAATCTTAGTAATCACATACATATTCTAAATAAAAATAAAATTTGTGTCTCCTGTATGGTAGTGATGGCTAGAGTAAAATAAATTGAAAAATAATAAAGAATTGACATTTGCCTTGTCTTGATTTCCTGTACCCTCTCTTGTCAATTCCTGTGGTATATTTAGGTTTACTATTATGAGATTCTTCATAGGTAGAGTAGTAAGGAGAAGATGGTTGAAAATCAGCAATCTTTGGACTTTCTTACACTCAGACAAATGAGGAAACCAAGGAAGATCATAAAGAAACTTACATAGAACATGCCCTCTTCAGTGAGGCACTGGATGATTTGTGTTTTCTTTTTTTTTTCCCTTTAAGAATTTCAGACTGCTGCGTTAAATGAGACTTTTTGGAAAAATCTGAGCACAGGAAGTATTCTTAAGGAATATTATTACTAGCCTGAGGAACAAAAGGGAAGGCAGGTTCCTTATCTTTTCTTCCAAATTTTTTTTTTTCTCCCAAAATATTGTCTACTGTCTAGTAACAGCATGACATCCCAGGAAGCTCACTGAGAGAATGTAATTATATAGTGAAGCTTAAAGTCTAACTGAAGGCATGTTGTCCAGGTGTTGTTTCTGTCTAAGAGTTTTAAAAAGTCTTGGGAGAAATATGCATCAAGTCAAGCCAAAATTGGAACAGCAGCTTTTGTCATGTATAACTTTGTGTAAAATAAGTATCGATAGCACCTCTGACATGGTTTATGTCACAGGTGTAAGCACATCTGGGCATTCTCTTCCTGCCCTCTATGAAGATCCTTCCACATTCTTTTTGTTCAAAAGAGCAAAAACTCTATACAGAGAGAAAAGGCAATGGGTACATTTTTTCCTGCTAGCATGAATAGAAACGGAAACTCCCTATGGCTTCAACTGGAGATGTGGATTGAGAACACACCAAAATTTGACCGTACCTTCTTACTTGCATTGCATAACATATGTTTTCAGAAATTAAATCAGTGCTGACATTCCCAGAGCTAAAATTGGACTGACAATGAGTGAGTCAGCATTGTCCTGAAAACAAAGATCTGTTTGAAGTTTCACAACTGTTCTTGGAGAGTTCATGCAAAAATGTTTTTTCAAGCAGCTACCTGCTTGCAGGGAGTATGCCAAATACTTACAGATAGGTAGGCTACTGTATTTCAGTTGTAAGAAAAGCTTGTTGTACTGACTCACTTGCCTCACTCCAGTTTTGATCACTACTTTTCCCCATAGAAAAATCCTGAAAACAGGGACTACCAACTGCACAAAGTTGTCTCCATCCTCAAACCTATAGAAATCCTGTTCAGATTCTTAGTGTTTAGCTTCATAGCAAAAAGCTTGTCAGTTTTTGACCAAGAAAAAGTAGCTGCAGAGCTTAAAATTAGCTGTCTTTTTGATCCTTTCATCTCCCTTTGTCCTCTCCATACTATTTATAAGGAAAGCTGTCAGCATAGTGTGTTTCATCTCATGGTTCATGACACCATCTCCTACTGCCACTATCTGATTTAGGCTTTTCTGGGAACCTGCCGTGGCTCAAAAATGTCACAAAATGAAATTAAGTTGAAAAGTAGCAGAAGATTCTCCCCAGTTTGCCTCTCCTTTTCTATGGCCTCTGAGGTAATTGCCTTTAAATTTTCCACTCCTCGCATATGTTTGAAAATTTTCAATAAAAAGGTAGAGCTGTAATCTTTATATCGATCTGTCAATGCATAACTGATAATACAGTGAAGTTACATGCACACTCACTTTTTTTTTTTCTGCCCGTGCTCCTTGTTTTTTTTTTTGTTTCCAGCCCAGCTGCAGTGCTAATTGCTAATTGTTGGGCTTTTTAAAACTAGCCAGTGCTATAAATTCTAAGTAGTAGTGACTAAAATCTGGAGTCAATTATGTAGCCAGTTTTGCATGAGGAAGAAGTAGACCATCACTCTTCAGATGTAGCTAATGGATTCAGCATTGTCACCTTCTAACAAAAAAAGCTTTTGATTTTTCTACAGGAAAGCCAGATGGTTTCTATCTGTCCTTCATAGCAAATTTGACCTTTAAATGAGAAAACATCAGGGACCGGTGATTCATTGGCAGACAAAGGACTCAGCAGGCATTAAAGGACACTGTTCTAATTGCCTGAGCTGTGTTTTAGATGCTCATTGATTAAAGAAGGTTCTGCAAAGATGCTGCATTACTGGCGAGGTTATTGTCAGCGCAGGGAGCACAAATACTTGGATCCCAGCAAGCAAGAGGTGGCTGCTGTGCAAGTAGCCCCATTCAGTTTTGACAGTGCCTTTGGATAGACACAGAAAATGGCTAAAATCAAACCATTCAGAAGACAGGAACATCTTTCCATGGACTGGAACACTGAGAGTACCCTCTGTGTTTCCAAGGCTGTATGATCACTGATAAGGGCTCATCTCCCTTGATAAGAAAATGATCAGCATGGTTGTTTGGAAACTAGCAAGAAGAGGGAGCAGATGTTTTTTGTTTCTTAAATATATCAAAGTAAAGTTATTTTTAATCTACAGGTATAAAAAAAACTGAATCAGAGATGTGATCAGAGGTACAGAAGAAGTTTCTGACCTAGTTTGTTTCTAAGCCTGAGCTAATTTTTCCTTTTTTTTTTTTTTTTTTTTTAGATTTCTTGTTTATAGTGAAATTCCCACTGCTCTTTCCCCTTCCTCTGTCCTCCCCAGTCAGCCAGTGGATAATTGAGAGTTCAGTTCCCAGGCTAGTGAAATGGAAAGCACTCCTAAGTTGGAGCTTGACAAGCATTTTCAGGCAGTGATTATCTGTCCTTTTCACCTGATGAAAGTACAAGGATTTGTTAGAAGTTGGCACTGGAATATCTTCCTGTAGGAAATTTTCCAATAGGAAATCTACTTTTGTAGAAGAAATAAACTCAGTTTTGCTTGATTAGAGTCTGTTTGTTTCACTAGTCATATTTTATTGCTGCTCTGGAGAGGTTTATTCTTTGTAGAAGTGTCACATTGCCACAAAGCTTATTTTTGCCTCGGCAGACGTTCATCTCTCTGTCCATTTGGGTAATGTCGCTGCAGCTGCACACCAGCTTGTCTGTTTCTAGGCTGCTCGTTTTTCATGTATGTTAAGTCATTTCAAAATATAAAAAGAAAAGAAGTTGGAATAAAGACCACAGTATGAACCAAGTATGAGAACACTCTTGGACCCCTGTTGCTTTATATTGCCCTCTACTTGATTGTAAGTTTTTGGCCAGTGTGATGAAATTCTGAGCTGGAACAGTATCATCTTCGTGTACTGTAGCAGCTGTAACCGTGATTTTCACAGAAGTTCAATTTAGAGATGTTCTCTAACATCTTTAGTGCCTTCTAATTTGAAAAAAAATAAATTAGAGAATGGTACATGGGCTTGTTTAGAAACTGTATTTTGTTCAAATTGAACCCTTGAAAACAAAGGCTGTTGTTGGAATAGTCTTCCAAATGAAATTGTTCATGCAAATAGAGCATCTAAATGGTTTGTGCTGGAAGTTGTTTGGACTGCAAGCAACAGGGAAAGCAAGAAAGTATTTTACTGAAAAAGCTGGAATGTGATAAGGGTTAAACAAAGCACTTAATGCCAATGTCTGCCACGTGGATGCTGAGTGCTGATAATAATTATAAGGCAAAACAGTAAAAAGAATCATGAAAACACTACTAAGCATGTTGGGGTTTTTTTGGCTATAAATTGATCTTTGAGGTTTTAGTGGTGCTTGCATCCAGTGTATATCATGACCCAGAAAAAAAGGACACTGAAGTTTCTCTTGAAAGCAGCTGATTTTGCAATGAGCAATCCCATACTGATGTGATAAAATTACATAAAACACAGGCAGTGCTGATAAATGTTGCTAGAAGAATAAATACTAGAGCAGCCACCCGTCTTCAGATTGCCTTACTTGCAATTCATCTGAAACCTAAACATGATAGAGAAAGGGTTCTCACATGTACATCTTCTCTGTCACCTTAAAATGCATTACTACCTTCTTTACTAATGATGAAGAGCGTAGTTGTGAGTGTTCACGAAGTATGGATTTGGACGCTGCCTTGAAGTTGATGAAAACTTACACAGAATTTGTAAAAAGTTCTTCATAACCTTGAGCTTTAAGTGCATAATTCATTTTAGGTAAAGTTTTAGCAATGAGAAGATGTTTTCTAGTGAAAAAGAAAACTTCCTGAGTTTAATATGATACCTACGGACCACATTGTACAGTAGGTCAAATTTGAGGACAAAGTAAAATAAAAATCCATACTAATCTGCTCTTTGGTGAGAGGGAAAAGGCAGTCCTGTGGTTAAGGAGCAAAAAGCCAAAGTGAAGATCTTGGAACTTTGCAAGAAGTGCACTTACCTTACAAGCACTGCACTTGACTGGTTTTGTGTATGATCTCTCAGTCCTAAGCCTGTCACACTTCCAAAAATACGGAACACCAAAAAATAAATGGGTAAACTTGGGGAGAGTCATTCAGCTGAATGAAGACACTGCCCTGCAGTTATCGCAGACCTTTAACTACAATTTTTAATAAGATTAGGGTTTTCTTGAGTATTTCATCTCCTGTTTTCGCTATGCTGGTTTTCGTACTTTCCACAGCTCTGTGGACCTGACTGGGAGTTTTCTATTAAATCAGTTTCATAGAACACATTCAATGCCCTATTCCAAACAATACTCCTTCTTGTCCTCCTTGAAGACTCTTCAAGCTAAAATAAAGTCCAAGTTTATTAGCACTTAACATTGCCCATTATTCTGGTAGGTGTTATGCTCTTACCCTCTCAGTTAACTTTGTGCTGGGATAATCGTGGTGTGAAGAAGTGTTTCTTTCTGTTACTGTAAAGTATATTATTTTCCTTTTTATCTTTATTGTTTACCTTGCTAACTTCCCATCCTCTGTGTTGTTCTGCTGCAAGTGGTGATCAGCGTATTTTTATCTCATCATCAGTTCAACGACAAGTTATTTATACTTAAAGGTTTCTCCCCTCGCCCCCGCTCCCCCATATTTTCTCCTGAACTGTCCCTCATGGTCTCTTCCTTTCTAATTTTTATTTGTCTTTTTAAAAATAAGAACTCTGTATCATGATAACTTGCAGTAGCTTTCTTACAAGGCACTTCAAATTTAAGTGAAGGGTAGTAAAATTCCTAGTCACCCAGTTTCATATAATACTGCAATCCTCTTGTTGTGCACTCTCTTACTAAACTGTCCACTCTGCAGAGGGATAGGAAGTGGATAGTTTTAATATTTCAAGTTGAATGTCAGTACCTTCATGGACTCTCCTTGTTCATTCAATCTTTTCATCCTTGAACATTCCAATTTCTGCTGTTGAGACCTAATGATTAAAACCAGCGTTTGTATGTGGTTTGGGGTTTATAATTTCCTTTACTGGAAACAAAACAAAAGTTGAACCAGATTCATCAAGTGTATTTCTTTTCTGTTTAACAATACTAAACTAAAACAATGCAGTTGATTTAAATATCAACGTGAGAGCTCTAAGTAAATCTTCAGGTAGGATGTCTTTGATACCTTCATGGTGGCCATCCTTTGGAAGTGTGTAGAATGAGATAATAGTATAACTCATCACAAGTCCATCCCCCAAATTCACCTGTATTTTTTAAACTGTGCAAAAATCTCTTCCTAGTTGACCTCTTCTGTGAGAAACTTGGATTTTAGAATATATTGTTTATGTTGGAACTTAGATCAAATAAGAGCTACTGCTGGGTTTTGTACAAGAACTAGAATCCAGTGTGTATCAATCTTGCTGCTGCTGCTGCAGCTCAAGAGGTAATTTGTAATTTTGCCATGTTTCTTCTCATCTAGGTTCCAGCAGTTAGTTTTAATGCAGGGCTGCAAAACTTCCTTGCAAAGACCTAATACTAAGCAGCATTTGATCCTGCTGTTAATGGCAAACTGATTTTAAGATCTAACTGTGGGTAAATTTCTTTGCACGTATGTCAGTACGCCAGTGTATTTTGTGGAAAGTGGGTTTAATTAGTCATTAATTCCATAGAATTAAGCTGCATCTTAATATCCCTAACGGCAGGAATTCTGAGAAGGTCTTCCATGAGCAAATTAGAAGATCGCTGAAGTGTTTGATTACTAGAGTTGTGTAAAAGAGCGTTACGGTGATTTTTTCCTTTTTTTGAAACTGGAGTTAGCAATTTTGCTCAATTCTCATTAACATCACCTTTTCTGTGAGCATGGAAATAGATCTGAAAGAAATCTGTGCTGTAATTTGGGGAAGTATTTAAGCTTGTGCATAATTGCAAGCATGTGAATAGTCCATTAACTTCAGTTGGATTCTACTGTGTGCGTCATTGGCTGTCTAAAAACTTCTGATATGTGTGTGGGAGATAATAAACATCCCTCTCATCGTGTTTGCTATGAAGATAAAAGTTCTATAATATTAGCCTGAAATATCTGCTAAATCTCTCCCTGGTACATGCTTCATTGAAAGTTTGAACTTCTTCAGCTTAATCCATTCCTTCATATTGATCAAACTTCCTTTTGAAAGAAAGTTGAGGAAAAACTCAGTTTATGCTTACTTCCAACATACCAGTAACAGAGTTATAATAGTATTTGGAATGAAGCAACTTTATGATCTTAGCACTCTTCACCAACCTAAACAATTCTGTGATCTGTCTATACTTGGCTTTTTATTACAGCTCAGAAGGGCATTATTTTGGGATGGGTTGCTTTTGAAAGAAGTACAAAATTTTACTAAACTGCAGTCTTGGGGTGTTTTTGCTGTCATAAAGAGGGAGATTAAGTATGTGGTATCCTTGGTGCATACAAAGCATATAAAATAGGAAGAGAAGGCAGTATCACCTCAAAAATTCAATCTTATTAAGTGCATTGTTGAAATAATTTGGCTCACATTTTTATCAATGCCTAAAAAAAAGGGAGTGAATGGAAAATGTTCAGGAAAGACTTGATCCTGTCTTATGGTTAAGTCTTCTCTGTCACAGCCACAAAATGGTTAAGAAGCAACTTAAATCATTTGGTATTTGCCTACGTGAGGGAGATTTCTGATAGACAGCTCTTTAATATAAAAAGTTTTAATGAGCTCAGCTGTTTGAGATAGAAATTGGGCAAATTCATTTAACAAATAAGCCACAATTGCTAAGTAGGACAATTAATCATTGAAACAATTTACCTAGGGTGTGAAACATTCTGTCTTTCTAGAAAGATAACATAAAAGAGATTCTAATAGATAAAGCAGAAGATAAGTACTTGGTGAAAAAACTCTTTGATACCATTTTACCAGGTTCATTGTGCAGGAGCCTGAAGTAGTTGAGTGTGCTGATCTCCACAAGAACTTGTATCATTTGAAATTTATGAGAATAAAGCACGTGACTAAATGGCAGCAATAAATTTTTCTGCAACTAATATGGATTTGCTGGGCAATTTACATATTGTGATACTACTTTGCAATGTAAATAGTACTTTAAGGGGATAGTACTGATTAGGCAATGCTCAGATCTAGGCTTATCAAAAGAGATTTGAAGGGGTAAAGGGATAAAACCAAGCTTAGTGGAGTTAAGACTGGGTGGCCCTTTATGTTAGGGAGTGTTGCCATCTGGATCAATCCTGAACAACTGCCATGGAATTAGTTGAAAGTCACCGAAAGGCATCTAGTGCCCCATCATTAATGTTCTTGGCTTTGCCAAGATGGAAATAGAGAAGTATAGATGTTTCTTTGTTCTTAATTATTGCACATTTAACTTTTAATTCTTACACAAATTGAAAGTACAGAGCAAAATGTGTTATTGGAGCAATAGTTAAACTATGTTGCTATCAAAAGAAAAAACATTGTGAGGGGTAGCAGTGTCTCCAGCTGTTCATGGGTGGTGGATGCAATCAAAGATAATGAACTTTGCACCCTCTATGTAAAGGTCAGCTTTGACAGAGTTGATTTTCTCACCCCTTCCTCTGATTCTGTACTCTTAATTACCTTACAGTTTCTGAAAAGCAGTCTTACCTGAAAATAAGTTTAGAATAAGGAAGTGTTACATCTTTTCAGAAATGATTGGGATCATCCAGACTCTTCCAAATTTTTGTTTAATATGCAAAGTTGTGTGTTTTTTCTCAAGTGGCATTTCATTATTTAGTGAATGTTGACTATTTTATCTTTTTGTCATTGCATTTCAGTTCTGTATAAACTAATATGTCCAAGTACTTCTCTTGACTTTCTGGCCTTGAGCTTTGAAGTTATTGTTTGGGGGAATGAGATATTGGGGGCTGTTTCTAGCTTATTTAAACACTATTTTTTATGAAAGTATTTAATATAGGTCTTTTACATAATGTGTAAATTTCCTACAATCTGCTGTAGCTTAAAAGAGAGATTCTCTACTAAACTTTCTTAGCTGAAATCACTATGTTTGCTACTGTATACACAGATAGAATAATGCATGTTTTAATTGTTGAATTAATTTTAGCCATTTCCACTCCCACTCCAGGTGCAGGACAAGTTTCGCTTGGACCTGTCTGATGAAGAAGCTGTCCATTATATGCAGAGTCTAATTGATGAAAGTGTCCATGCCCTCTTTGCAGCTGTGGTGGAGCAAATACACAAGTTTGCACAGGTGACATACCTTCTTCTCAGTTGCTGATCTGTGTGAAAGATGAGTAAGGTGAAAGGTTGCAAGTATTTAAGCCATAACTTTATTGTTTGTGATGTTTAAGTTCATTTTCCTACAAAATAAAACTGTGTTTTATCCGCCAGCACTGGAGAACAAGCTCATAATGGTCCTAGAAAAAATTTTGAAGTACCTTAGCAAATATGCAAGGTCTGTCTCTCAGGTCAGGGCAGTTTCTGGTATCAGTCCAGGCTGAGGGATGTACAGACCGAAAGCAGCCCTGCTGAGAAGTATGTGGGGCTGCTGTTGGGTGAGAGGCTGGACATGACTCAGCCTGGGCTGCATCCAGAGCAGGGTCAGCAGCAGGTGAGAGAGGGGATTCTGCCCCTCTGCTCTGCTCTGGTGGAACCCCACCTGCAGTGCTGCCTTCAGCTCTCTGATGTCATACTACAAGACACTGTAAGACAATAATTAATATTTGATTCTCATGTTGAACAAAACTGTGTTCACAAAAGCATTTCTGCTTCGAATTCACAATGGGTTTTTTTTCTCCTAAAACTGACATTTGGTTTGTGTTTGTCAGGGATTTAAGATCCTACACTGTTTGCCTTAAGTATTAAACTTATGACAAGAAATAGAAATTAGAGGAAAAATGAAACTGCTTTGAAAAGCCAGTCGTTATCCCAGGTTTTTTATTGATTCTTTCTTCAAAAGGCTGATCAAATTCTGATATAAACTGAGCAGAACTAGCTATCCATTTTTCTAAAGATCTGTTGTTTTCTTGAAACTTAGTTTTTGTTTTGAATGATTGCACTATATAGTGCAGGGTAAGAAGCAAAACTGTCATTTTCATGTACATATGTATTTAATAAAGGTGATCTTTTATGTGATGTTAAAGAGGAAGTGTAATATGAAAATAATGCAAAATTTGTTGTCATTCACTGTTACTTTGGTCTCAGGATGGAGGACAAGAATTTCATAACACAAAATAAGAAATGCCTGACATCTGCCTTGGGGTTTAAATAAAATGCCATTACAAAGATTCAAGATCAAAATTTTAAGTGCATCCAGTATGTGTGTAGGCCTTTCTTTTAATCACATACAGTCACTTTTTTCGGACAGGTCTTTTTACTTCATTGGCTTTAGGTGACTGCCAGACTTTCCCATATAATTGTTACTGCATTTTTGACTCTATTAGTAAGTCAGAGTTTACAGGTTTGATTTAGATGACCTTTATTTTTTCCATTCAGACTTGTTCTTGCTTGATTTTTCTTCAGCGCTCACCACTTCTAAAATCTCAGGACAGATTTGTTCAGACTATTTAGAAGTACTCAAGAATGTTACCCCAGGCTTCTCTGGGATGGGGCTTGGAGCAACCTGGTCCAGTGGAACATGATCCTGCCCACAGCAGGGGATTGGAACTAGCTGACCTATAAGGTCCCTTCCAACCCAAACCATTCTGTGATTCTATCTCCCAGGAGTAGTTTTACAAGCAACAAGCTGATACATACGGCAACATCTTCCATTTATATTTTTGGGAGTTGAAAAGCAACCCCACAGTGTATATTACACTTTGGATGCCAGATAACTAGATGTGAAAGCTAGTAACGTAGGCCTGATACAGCCATCTGATTTTGGGGTTTTTACCTCTCTATGGCCCACACTGAACTCCAGCACAGGCTCTTTGGGGCTGTGTTTCCTGAGGCCCTGAACTTTCCTTGTGCTGCAGTGTGCAACCTGTGTGCCTTCAGCTTTGCTTTTGGTATCTGGTGCCTAGAATGAAAACAGCAGTGTGTTGCTTTGTAAGTGCTTAAGGCATCTCTTGAATCCATGTGATGGAGGATTCTTCTGCTAGTTTTGGAGTTTCAATTATTGCCTTTATTCATGCTCTAAAAAAGTTACACTTGCAGGCTTGCCCCTACGAGGATACTGGATGCTTGCAAGTGTGAGGAGGATGCAGAAAGAATAGTCATAAATTAATCAGCAGTTGGCAAGTCAAGAATCTGAGCTCTATTCATGTATTTCTTTTTAAATTTAAAAAAAAAATCATAGAAATTAAACGTCTGTTCCCTTTATATTAGAAGTGAAATAGGACGCTTTTTAGTGATACTTAGTACTTCATTAGTCAAAATCATTATCTTTCCTTTTTGTCTGAGGCAGTCTTCAGAATTTGCTGCTGTAGTCTTCATGGAGTCTCCAAATCGTTAAATGAACAATTAATGGGTCATTGAATTGCTGTAAAGGGGTCATCTCACACAATGGCCAATTGAAGCTTTCAGTTTGTTCATTTACAGCTCTGCACTGAATTGCCAGCGATCTTGCTCTTAATAGTATTATAAGTTGTCTGAAAAAAACCCTCAACACTACACAGTTGTTATGACACAAGTGCAAACAGCAGATTTGGCCTAATGCCACACAATATTTAATTTGAAATACTCCTCAACACTTTTTTGTTTATCAATAGGTATTTATTCTTTCACTGCCTCAAAATAGGCCAACAAGGAATCTGTACAGTCTACTGCAGCTCTTAAGAGCTTTTTAATAAGGTCGGTTATTATAGTAACTATGGTGTTTCAATATTCTATATGTCACTCTGTAGTAAGTAAAGCTCTTGGATAAAGTATTTAGGATGTTTCGGAATCAGCTGAGTATTGTTCTTTTGTAACAATATTATAAATTGAGTTCACTTTACAGCTGTGTTATAAAGCCTTTAGTTTAGTTTCTAATGTATCTCTAATCTGTTATTTTATCAGATATTTTACAGACCTTTTTATGCAATACATGTTTCCTTAACAGTTATCAAAAAAACATTGTCTCAATAGTAAATAAATTTAACATTTAGAATAAGCTAATGGTGTTGTACAGTAGTGCTCAAGAGGAGGAAAAAGTGCATACTAATTTTAGTCAATACTAGTGGAGACTGGATAGCCATTTCTCCCTGGAGAGTCATTTTCATTTTAGCAGCATTATTTATTTCTGCAGAGGAAGGAAACAATCTCCAACTGAAGTGTCTAATTTCACTTTTTATTTCCCTTGTAAATTTACAAATTAAGTCAGTTGCATTTAGGGCTTATGCTAAGCAGTGATTCAAACAGTGAAAGTTTGTGGGATGGGGAATATCGCACCTAAAGTGTAGCTGTTCAGTTTTGAGGTTTTATTAATGCTTAGATGATGTCTGCTTAGTAGCAAAGCTCAGTTACTAAGTTGTGAAAGTTGCATGGCTTAAGAATATCTCCAAGCTGCAATCCCAGTGCTGCTGCATCCCAGAATGCAGGGACTGCAGGATAGGACTTCTGGGTTTTTTTTCCTATTGGACCCCAAAATAAAATAGGGAATATCTACCACAAGCATTGTGTGGATTAACTGAAATCACTTGTCAGGGGCCAGATAGAATTGATTTCCATGCTGTTTTTTCTCTTAAAAGGTTGTGAAAATCATCTGCCTGTAGGCATTTCACCATGTTTTTAAACACAGAATTCAGTTTGCTCCTAATGTGTTCTTTGAGAGTAAACCAAGTTGAATAAACTCTGAGCTATGTGTTTTTTTCTTTTCTTTTAGTATTGGAGAAAATAAGGCTTTTACCTCCTCGCAGTGGAAGCAAACAAATGCTCAAGAAAGAGACTTTCTCAGCCCTTGTGAACTTCAGCAAGCAGTTTTGGAAGGCAAAAGCTGCCGATTTAGGAATATGGAGAACTGAGAGCTCAGAAGGCAGAGCAGCTTTTTGAGCCCCTGTTCTTTAAAGGTTTAAAACCAACCACTTTTTAAAGGAAAATGATTGTTTGTACCATCCTTGGGAACCTCAAAGGTTGAAGTAAGCAACTTCCTCTGAAGCCAAAGATAACTGGAAGAGGCTGGATTTGATGGTGAATTCTTATACCTGTTAATATATTTTCTTATTTAAAATATAAGTACATACAAAATTACATCAGTGAGGTTCTAGTTCCTTGGTGCCATGAAAACCCCACAGAAATATGGCAATCTCATCTCATCCTTTCCCACCAACTTGTTCCTCGAGTAAGTTTTCAAGGTAATTCATATGATCCTTTATTTTCCACCTCGGGCAATATTACCATTTAGAAAGGACAATCATTTCTTCCCTGCTTACAAAAATGTTTTTAACTGTTGGTAAGCTACCCAGCCATAGGCAGCCAGTTAAATGATCACTAACAGGCTTGGCAGCCAGAATGTACAGTGAGTGAGCAGTTCAGTATTTCGTGCTTTAACTCTGGATGTTTTCTGTACAGTGATTATATATTCTTCACTCTAATAAAATGTTTGTTGTTGCAGTCTTGAGGTGTTCTGTTTTGTCTTTTTAATCTTACCTGCTGAGACATGCCATACTAGAGGACTATGTTTATAACTCTTGGCTTTTTGCAAGGATTTTCACTTCTCGGTTCGCTTGATGCTGAAATAAGGCCACTCTTGAAATTACTTTTGTGCCACATGTTGAGTTCATAAAGAATATGTTTTGTATGATCAGCAATGTAATTAGCTTTTCATAAATGTGTGGCTCTCTTCAAAGGGTGCCCTTATACTCCTGTATTTTTCTTATACAACAGTTTAAGCCAGGAAGAAATCCTTCCCAATTACACAAAGATAAGAGGGACTGATTTGAATCTGGGTCTGGCTGATATTTGTGAGTCAGTCTTGCTTTGTGCTTTTGCCCTTCTTTTCCTCTGTACCTTCTTTTCTTCCTACCCCACTTAGGGTCTGCATTGCCCTAGTTACTAATACTGCTTAGCTGGGAACAGAGTGCCACAGGGGAGCCACACTGTTACCTCTTACTTTTACCTGACTCTTCTTTGGAGAAGTAATTACCTTTCTTGTGCATGTTTTCTTTTGGTCTTGCTTCTTCTGGCAGACTCACATACTTCTCTACTGCCTCTTGATTTGCATGAACTCATGCTACGTAGTACTATATGGTATCTTCCAAGGATAATTCTGAGAGCCTGGATTTTACGGATGTTCAGAAAAAATGCTGCAAAATAAAATGTTTGAGGGTTTTTTTAATCTGTTTTGAAGGTGCATCCTCTATATTCATACAACTTTTGATCTGTATGAAGCAGCCACACTTTGACTCTAGTTCTTGTCTTCTAATCCCCAACCTTTTCAACCATATATATTACAGGATTTTTCCTTTATTTTTCTTGAAGAAAACTTACTGTTCCTTGTGCTCCAGACTGATTATGAAACATACAGGCGTGAGCCTGTGTACCAGTTGACTAGATGGGCCAAGGTTGTCTCCTCATTAAAGCCTAAAAGACATAACTCAATCCTACAGCACATTTCACTTTTCAGAGAGGTTTATAAAATGTTAAATATTAACTTTTATAAACACATTAAGAATTAATATATGGTTGTTCACTATGTTTTGTGTTTTAAAATTAATTAACATGTCCATAGGCTGGACGATGCAACAGCCTATTAAAACTGTACACTAAGTCAGTTATAAATATTATAAATGTTATAAAATGTTAGTATGTGAACCCAAATGGAATCTAAGTATGGTAGGTCAGGCTTAGAAAGCTCATTACTTCCCTGTAGGTCACTGACCACTTCATAAAAGGAGAATATCAGGCATACAACACACATTATATATGCATTATGCCTTGTCTTCTATATACCAAGTATTGTTGAAATTTCACACATCAGTAGGTTTGTTTTTTTAATACTCATATAAACAGTTCTGACGTTCTGACTTTTTTTTTTTTAATTTGTTTGCTCTTGGCACTTCATGCACCATCATTTATTTAAAGTAAAACAGAAAAAGAAAGGAAAAAAACAGGCCTGGGCATTGTGGGAAATAAGTTGCTTTGTTTTGAATGAAAGGTTTTATTTTTAGGTATGTTAGTCTAAATCTTTGACTTACTGGAGTAAATATGTGTAATAGGTTATGGCTCAATACCTCTGTATAATAGCATGAGTATATTATGTGTCTGTTGTCTCCAATAACTTCTGAATCCCTTGAATAGCTACTGCAAATTTTGTCTTTAGGAGTGCAGGTCTTAAAGCTGAAATCCTTGTATGTTTCACAAAGATAGATCCTTAGTCAGGGAAGAGTCTTCCAGTGAATGTCAGACAGGAGTTTCACCCTGCATATTTACTTATGTGTATGCATATAAGAGGGTGCACACAGAAACACGAAATTCTAGATAAAGTGAGGCTGTCAGCTCCCTCATGTGTATCAGAGCATGACGTGCTATTTGGTTGGAAACCAGGCTGTACCAGTTGTGTCACAGAGTAACTTGTCAAAAGTCATCCTGTGAAGTGTCTTCAGGAAGCATTAGAGAGAAGGGGAAACAGAACAGTCAGTAATTTTGCCATGGGCTTGTTTTGCCCAGCAGTTGTATTTTATATAACTAGAGATAAAAAGTACAATAAAACTAGCTTGTGGGTTCTTGCCTTTCAACATCCCCCTTGGTTTCATCCTGATTTTATTTTCTTCTGGAATCTGTGGTGGTCTTTGGGATTGAGGGTGGGAGAAGCAAAAGAAATTATTCCATTCTTTTTTCTTCCCTACATATACCAACTGTCACTGGTTGTTTTCGATGACCAGTGCATCCAGAGGAGAAAGTGCCACAGTCAGCTTTTCTTTTGGGGATGAAGAAGCAATAATTACCAAAGGAGTATTTCTGGGGAGGGTGGGGTAGGGGAGTGAGTGATGGATGGGGTCTTTGCTTTAATGTAAAAGGTACATGTCCTTTTGGCAAGATAGGTCCCTGCTCTTATAGACTGTTACCTGGCTTTGTTGTTCTTGTGTGCAACCTAAAGTAAAAAGCACCTTTGAAAGGGGAAGGAGGAACAGAGAATAGGAATCTTAACACCTGCTCTCAGAGTGGGGATAGCAGAAAGAGAGGTAGTCTAAATGGCCTGCCTTTTGAACACAGCAGAAGTCTTACAAGACCTGGTATTCATCAGCAGATGGTAAAATACTGTGCTTATTATGACGTATCTGAAGCGCCTGCATTTAAGGAGTCCTAAGGGAGTCATTGAAAACAGATTGCAGGTGGATTGTGTTAAAATAGATTTTTGGAACATCTTCAGCTGATGTGATGATTCTTTGTAATAGTGAAGCTATTTGAAGTGTGATATTGGTATCCTCCTGTCCTGTGATTTAGATTGGACCCTGCCAGGGGGAAAGAAATTTCACTTTGGAGGATAAAATGCCCCCCGCCAGTTGCTTCCAGGCTATTGAAGTGGTTCACCTGCATGGGTTCAAGCCTGAAACACCAAGAACACTGATTGGTGAGGAATTCATAGCTCATCTACACACAGGCATTAATCAGTTAAGCTGTGTGTGGGACTGTCCCTTCCAAAGGGGATTTAGCTAAACCCCAGGGAGGTACTCAGATTCCAAATAAAACTTCTGCAATTAGAAGCTATGCAAAATTTAGCAGAGCCACTTTGAATTCCTTCCCTTGACAGAAAAGTGTTTGTCCTAATTTTTTCCCTGCTGCCTTTTGTCAGGGGTGAGGGATCAGGCAGTGGCAGTTTTACAGCCTCAGATCGGTGTTCACAACCTGCAGTGCATGGAAAGCCCTGAAGGTGTGGCAGAGCCAGTGTGGGGGCTCTGGGGAGCTCTGGAACCTTGAATCATGAATTCTCCCATGGTTGAGCCATTCCATTTGGTCCAGTGATGGTCAGATAATACCACGTTCCCTCATCATAGGTGCTTAGATATTGATTGGAATACTTAATAGGTAAATCCCACAGATCCACATTTCGCAGCGTCAAACTGCTTTGTCTATTCTTGTTCTGTAAAANCACTGGGAATCAGATTGTAAAGTTAATTGTAGCCAAAGGCTTTTCTTTCTCATGTCTGTTTAATGTAACATCTCTCTCTGATCAGAGACTGAAAAACCCACACTAGAAAAGAAAAAAATGCCTTTAAGTAAGTTTATTTTCTTGCACAGAGATAAAAAACAGTTTTCTAGCAGAGAAGATGGGAGGCAAGCAGATAAAATCTTTGCTTTTAACAAACCATTCACAAATTACTTCCCTTTGAACCTTAGGTGGAGTAGCTTAAGTTCCATGTTTTCACGTATCTGTTAGAGAGGTGGCTCTGCATCTTGCCTGTCTGGTGGTGGTGTGCCTTGTGATGCAGCACTGTGTCCTCAGGGCAGGGACAGAGCTTTTTTCTTATCCAGTAAATACTGGATTGGGCTTTTTCCCCATATCTGGGGATGTCAGTAGTACTCATCCAGTGCAGTCAGCTGTCTGTCACTTTTCTAATGCTGTATTTTCATCAACTGACATACAAATGAGAGATTTTTGACAAAAGCACAGCTGGTCTAGTAGCACTGTCTATTCCCTGAAGTAGGCACCTACCATTTCAGCTTGAACTTAGAATTTTTCTCATCTGATGATGCGGTGACAGACTCAGGTGCTGAGTTTTCTGACCCAGTGGAGGTGAAGGGGAGGTGTTTAATGCTGTGATGGTTATCTGAGTCATTCACCACCCTCAGGGGTGAGGACAGCAGCTTGCGTGGCTTGAAGCTCTTGATTTAAAGGAGCGGTTCAGCTGAGGTCTCTGATCAGGTTGTGCCAAGGCTGCATTACACTGGAAGCTAACTCAGCTTTTTTCCAAGGGAAAGCACCAAAAAACCTTGGGATAGCAAATGAGTTTTCTTAAAAGTGAAGTACATGGCAGAGACCTGGCTACCATAAGAGCTGTACTTGTTGAAATCCTGCATATGGGAAAAAATGTGGTTGTGTAGTTCAGAAGTGTTTTATGCAGTTAGTCCACAGAATTTTGTAAAACCTGTAGGTAGCTTCTTGTCAAGGATGTTGGTCCATATTGCACCTATCTTTTCCAAGTTGCAAACAACATGCCAATAGCGAGATGCTATAGCATCTTGCTCTGCAAGCAAGGAGATGACAGGTCTTAGCTCCTGTTCTGCTTCTAACTTGACATATGCTACTTTGGAAACAAGTACTGAGAGGCTCTGTGTTGCAATCATGGGTGTGGCTTTCCTTGTCCATCAGCCTTGAAGATTGTTGGTTTTTCCAACTTCCATTTCCTTTCCAGCTCTGTAAACTCAGTGGTGCAGAACCCATTTTTAACTTGTCTCACACAAGAAGTACCATAGCTTTGGGCTTTAACCTCATATGGATCTGAGAAGTGCCATTACAACTTGCCAAATAGCAGCATGTTTTGACTGCGCTTTGCATTCAGATTTGGTTCACTGGCTTGTATTTGCTCCATACCTTAGAGCTCAAAAGTGCCTGAAGAAATGTACTTGCTGGAACCCCTGTTCCTGTCAAACAGTGTTCTGGCAGTTCTCTCCATCCTTCTGTCTTAGAAAGCTGCAGAGAAAATAGGGAAAATGAAAATGTTTCTGTGCTTTCATTAATTAATCCTTTTGGTTTTTTGTTACTCAGTGTTTTGCATGCTGAGTTGTATTGCAGTTTGTCATTTTTCAGCCATGACAAGCACAGATGTGATGGTAAGGTTACCAGCTACCCTAATTTTTTGCAGTGTTGGTCTTGGACTAGAGTATCTCTGAAGGTGCTGTCACTGCTTAATACTCAACTTCAGTTTGCCCAGTGTACTGTAATATGGGAGCAGAAAGAAGGAATCTGGGACCATTGGAGTTGTTGTCACTAACACACAGATTTGGGGCAATTACTCCTATTTTAAATGTGCTAGATTAAAACCATCATCAAGCCTAAGCTTTACATTGTAACAGTTGTATCACAGATTAGGATTTCTAAAGGAAGCTTGTTGAAGGTAGGTCCTCAATCTAACCACATTCCTCCTGGCCTCTAGTTATTGCTCTAGAAGGGCATGGGTGACCCATGTTTTCCATGCTGTATTTGCCACCCTGCCATGGAGGTCTTTGCTACCCCAGGCCATTTCAAATGACACTGTGTTTAGTTTCAGCCACATTGAATCAAGGTCTATATGCTTATTCTAGGACAAGCTGACTCTGAAATTACTGAATTCCACTGACTGTAGTGCACAGGTTTCCACAGACCACACTGGGAACTTGATGCAGGTATTTATGTGAAGCTGAAATACACACAGGACAGTTCTGTTTCCCAGTACTGGCATGTTCCTTGCAAGGACCAAACAGAAGGCATCACTAACTGGATGTCCCAGTCGTGCAGGTTTGGGTAATTTTAAGGGAGTCTGAGTTTCAAGGCACTAGGACCATCTCCATGTCTTAGGAGGACATCGTAGCCATGGGCATGCAGACACGTCACTACCTGAGCAGTGGACTTCTCTGTGATATGTACATTAAGTGTACATCCAAATCACATTTAGGCTTTGTTTGACAGTATAGTAAACACACTTGCTTTCTGGGAGGAGTCATAGGTACAGGAATGACTCTGTGTAGCCTAGGGGAAGGGTTAATCCCATCACATTTTCATCCAGCTGGTTACCTTGAAAAAATCTTTTGTTTTCATGAGCCCGACTTCAGCAGAAGTTCAGAGCTTCACGTACAGTAAAGTGTTAGTACTGCCCCTTCACTAAACACCAAGATGCCTTTCCTACTCTGCACTGGGGCAGCCTCACCTTGAATTTTGTGGCAGTTTTAGACACCTCAAAATAGGAAAGATACAAAGCCATTAGAGAGTGTCCAAAAGAGGGCAATGAATATGGTGAAGAGCCCTGAGGGGAAGTGTGTGAGGACATTGAGGGCACTTGGTGTGTTCAGCTGAAGGAGAGGAGACTGAGGGGAGACCTCATTGCAGGGACAACTTGCTTGGGAGAGGCAGAGGAGGGGCAGGCACTGATCTCTGCTCTGTGGGGACCAGGGACAGCACCCAGGGAATGGCCTGGAGCTGTGTCAGAGCAGAGTTGGAACTCAGGAAAAGGTTCTTCCCCCAGAAGGTGGTTGGGCACTGAACAGGCTCCCTAGGGCAGGGGGCACAGCACCAAGGCTGCCAGAGCTCCAGGAGGGTTTGGATGATCCTCTGGGGCACAGGGCGTGACTCCTGGGGATGGTCCTGTGCAGGGCTGGGAGTTGGACTTGATGATCCTTGTGTGTCCCTTCCGGCTCGGGATATTCTGTGATTTTGTGTAATGCCAATGGATGGGGCTCTGAGCAACCAGAGTGGAAGGTGTCCCTGCCTCTGCAGGGTTTGGAACAAGATGGTCTTTAAGGTCCCTTCCAACCCAACTCATTCTGTGAGTCTGTGATGTGTAGAATGAGAGGCCTCCCACAGAACCATGGGAGGTGGGGGTGTCCCAAGAAGACAGACTGCTCTTCCCTAAATTTATTAGTGGGTGATGTTGCAGCAGAGAGTAGCACATTTTAGAAATGCCATCTTCTCAGAAGCTGGAGCAGAGTCAAGTGTATTTCACACAACTAGGCACATCAACCAAGCTTAAATCACGGAGCAGATAATTACATCGCCCCAGGAAATCAACTGGCTGTTCTGTTATGCCCAGCTTTGGGCTCTGAATCTTCACGTAGCATCCAATTGCCATGGTAGCAGGGCTTCAGATGTGTTTGTTCTGATGTCTCTTATTTACCTGCTTTCAGGTATTTTGTGAAGCTTAAAATAACAAGTGTGTTCAGTTCCTGGTAGTAGAAGTGGAAAGATGCCAGGCAAGGCATAAATTATTAACTTTTCTCAGGTAGAGATTTGCATGAATTATCTGATATTAAACATGAATTTCTACTCATACTGCAGTTTTTTAATGTCTCTTGATGATTTTATTGATTATTCCCTTCCTATTTTGTTCAAATCCATAAAATTCAGCATGACTGAGCATAGGAAGGAGACTACTTCTTTTTCCCCTTTTTTTTTTCTTTAATATCTTTATTATCAATCTAAATAATTAAAGCAAAGAGCTTTACTTGAATTTGGAAATCATTACAGTGAATTTCTGTTGGCACAATAAAGGACAGCCTTAATCCCAGTGCTCCATAGATATCATGCCAGCTGTTTGCCATTTCACATGTATGAAGAGTTTTTCCAGTCTCCTTTAAATCCTATATAACTGGTATCAGGGATCCAAGTGGTTCTTATTTCATCTGTTGCATCCATCTGTGTTGTCTTCTCTTGATCTTTTAAATTTGAAAGCTCTTCTGAGCAAGGACCATATCATTACATTTGCATAGTGATTATTACCAAAGGTTTGGAATAAGTGAGCGTTCCTGTAATATAAATAATTATGGAAGAAATCAGCAGTCCAAGCCCAAATGGCAAGACATATGTAAATAATGAAGCTAGATCTTGATAGTTAAATTGACTGTAAAATGAGAAGAAACAGTGGATAGCTGCATAGCAGACAGAAGAAGCCCTCTGAAAAAAATGTATACTCACACATTTTCACTTTGTTCATCCTGAAAATATTGGGACAGGGTGGGATGGTTTTGTTTTCCAAATCAAAGTGAGAACTGTCAAGTATTGCTTTTCAACCAAACTCTATAAGCACCCAGTAAATCCTTTTTAGCCAGCTTGCTACACTGCACCAAATGACTTCTGGTGAAGAACAAAACAGGTAATCTATTCAGAGACCTTACCATTGCATAGGACAGAGCTGGAAAGAAAAGTCTTGCCCAAAAGTTGAGTCAGAAACTTGTTGCTGTCAAGGTGGCAGTAATGCATTCCTGTGACTATCTGACTCCTCACCATGCAGCTGTGTGTTGGATTGCAAACAAAACCATGGAACGATAGAATAGTTTGGCTTTAAATGGATCTTTCAAGATCATCTCATTCCACCCCCTGCCATGGGCAGGGACACCTTCCACTATCTCAGGTTGCTCCAAGCTCCATCCAGGCTGGCCTTTAACACTTCCCAGAGTTGGGGCAGCCACAGCTTCTCTGAGCAATTTGTGCCGGGGTCTCCCCACCCTTATTGCAAAAAATTTCCTCCTAATATCTCATCTAAAATTACCCTTTTTTACTTTGTAAAGCATTATCTCTTGTCCTATTGCTATGAAAAGGTCTGTCCCCATCTTTTGTGTAAGCACTCTACCTTGTGAAAGTCTGCAATATAATTCACGGTGGATCCTTCTCCAGGGTGAGCAACCCCAACTCTCCTAGCTTGTCTCCAGCCCTCAGCCTATAAAATAGTTTGGCCTCCAGGGAATTTTAACTGCTTCTCACCCTTTTGGAATGAAATTCAAAAATACTCCAAGTCCTACCCCTTGCTTTGAAAAACATAGAAGTAGGTAGAATGTGTAGTGAAGGTATGGGTGTTCTTTCATGTTTACATATCTATTTCACAAGCTAGAAGTCTTCAGCCCTTGAACTGCTTCCCTTACATGTGACTAAAATAGTGCCCACAGTGTTGATTCTGTGTCTGAATTCTGTCACTGCACAGACTACACTGTGAGTATAGAAGGCATTCCCATAAGCTGCTCTGTAACCATCTCAAAAATCACTTGTAGGATCAATGTTAAATGCTCCATCTTTACTCATACATTTATATTTTTATCCTCTTTTTATTTTCTCCTCCACTTTTTTCACTTTTCTGTTTTGCCCCAGGAAAATAATTTAAGGGGGCAAAAATGCTAATACAAAATAAATTACTTTTCAAGCAATTACTTTTTAAGAATGCAAGGCCTGAAGGATGAATAGGGGGAAGCAGTTGAAGGTAGTTGTAGTAGTAGTAGTAAAAACAATAACAACAAAATAATAATAATAATAGTGATAGTGATAATACCACCACCATAAGAAAAAACTGGCATTATGCAACTCCAACTGTTAAAATACTTATTCAGAGTTCTAATACACAGCTTACTTTTTAAGAAAACCTTGCATGCTCAGTAGCAGTCAAAGAGCAGTTGAACAATAGGATTTGTTAGAATAGAAATAGAGAGAGAATGTACAGGAAACATCCTTATGCTGCTTCCTGTGTACATCCACACACTGAATGCAAGCAAAGCTATGGCTGTCCCATTACAAAGTTGATATGTTGGGTCTAAAGAATAGGAAGATTAGTCAAAATCATAAACAAGGGAAGAAAATTACTTCTAACACAGAACCAGTAGCTGGACCAGGAAGCTTCAGTCTGGGAAAGAGGTGGGTGACAAAGGAATGTGACAAAGGTCTTTAAAATCTGCAGTATTGTGCCCAGTACAAGATAAACTTTATTGAAGCAAGCCTAGCAAACGGACACAAAGATGATTAAGAGACTGTTCCATGTTTCCTCTAAGGAGAGGCTGAGAGAGCTGGGACTGTTCACCCTAGAGAAGACTCAGGGCATTTTATCCGTGTGTACAGATAGCCAGTGGGAAGCAATAAAGAGGAGTGTCAGATTTCTCTCAGTAGTGCCCCATGACAGGACAAGAGGCTGTGAGAGTGGTCAAATTTGGGAACAGGTTGCCCAGAGAAGTTCTGAAGTCTCCATCAGTGGAGATGCACAAAGCTGAGCTGAACAACACCTGACCCAGGTGACCTTGCTTGAGCAGAAGGGTTGGACAAGGTGGTCTCAAGAGGGCCCTTCTATCCTGAGCTGTTCTGTGAAAATCCTGAGTCATACAGGGGAAAAAAAAGTGAAAAAGAAATTATTGGTTTTTTCTCTTTCTTAGTGAACAGATGGTATCAAAGGGAAATTAGCAAGAGAAAAGTTGGAAACAAATAAGAAGAGCTCTTTACACAGTGCATAATTGAACTGTGGAGCTCCTTATCATAGTGTTTTGTGGATGCTAAATAGCAATTAGATAAATGCATGGAAGAAACATTCATCAAGGTCAGTCAAATATAGTATTACCCACAGTTTTGAATTTTCTGAATGTACAAGTCACTGGAAACTGAGAGAATAAACAGAGAACTGTTAATATATTCTTACCAATATAGTCTTGCACTTCTCATCACTCCTGTTCTGACTTTTGCTACTTGTCATAGTTGAGGACATGACATGATACAGCTGACTTTGCACAGCTGGTCCTGTGTTTAGAAGTATAATGCACGTGCATTGTGTGATCCATTCCATTGCAAACACTCTGTTAAAAAAAAAAAAAAAAAAAGAAAGAAATGGGTGTTTGTCTTAGAAGAAGAAAATACGCCCTGAGTAATTATTTGCAGAGAGGTCAGATTTGTTGAGCAAGAAGTTCCATTCTCATATCTACTTTTGATGAATGCTGTATTTTAAGGCTTTTTTTAAAAAAATATATATTTAATATACAATATATAATTCCATACTGAACACTATTCAAGTACAAGTCAATATTTAGCATGATTTTCAGAGGTCTGGTGTACTTCTAAAGTATACAAGTATAAATAAAGTTAGTTAAATGACTTAGTGCATATGGAACTAGGAAATCTGTGATTTTTTCAAAACACAAGACTATATTAGGAGACTCAAGAATTTTCTATTTAAAAAAAGCAAATAGCACAGTTTTATGAAAATCAGAAGCATATACTGAAGAAAAGTTTTATCATAATTAATTCTTAGGCAAAATAGTGAAGAACTTGATTTGCACAAGCCATAAAACTGACAATCTCTGTAATGGATTAAATGGAGAAGATTGAACCATGAGGGTTATTCTTAGTTTTGATTATGGCAAATTAAGCAAGTCAAAAAGCAGCTACACTATTGACTTGTAGTGCAGGGAAGGAAAATTCTGGATAAGGATTTTCATATTTCCTTTTGAGCTGAAGACCTGTGTGCTCAGGCAAAGAAGAAAGAACAAGTGGAAGTGAGATGATTTTGTGCAAAGAATCTGTACAAGGTTGAAAATGTTGAAAAATTAGAGAGCGTGGGGATTAATTGAAGTCTGGGCAAGAAAGTTCTCTCTTGAAGATGAGAGCAGCTGAAGCTGCCTTTGAACTGATGTCAGTGGGACACTGTGATTAAATACATCTTGTTTTAAAGCACTGCTGGTCCCTGTGGAGCAGTGATTAGGAACCCAGATCAATTATGTGTCGGTATTGGTTTAAGACTGCCTTTTTTTCCTGCACTGCAAGCCTTTGGAATGAGATGGCAAAAAGGAGAAACTCCAGTTTAACCTGGGAAGGCTGTTAGTTTTGTTTGGGTATCACATCTATTCCTTCCTCTAAGTTCATTTGGGATATTCCAGCCTTCCACCCGCCCCCTCCTTTTTCTTTATCTCCCCATCTGCCCTGGGTGAGTAGTGTCCTGCTGTGGCTGGCACCTGAGCCTGATGCATGCTGTGTCTTCAAGCTGGCATGAGCTTCACCTGGAGAGCTGAATACAGCTGCAACTGTTCTCAGTACCTTTGTCTGTGGATTGGTTGCTTTGATAATATTCTTCCATCATGTGTGGTGACAATTAAAGAATGTTTAAAGCACTGGACAAAAAAGGGACATGAAACAGTGATGCAAACAGGGGGAAAATGCCTTTATTTAAGTATTAACATTTTAGGGAAGTACAAAGAAGGAACTTGAGTGCTTAAAATGGCTTCTAAAGCAGAATTTGAGTGTCTGTGGTGCTGACACCACCCATTGAGTCAGACAGGACTCTGACTAATCTCTCAGTCGTTCTCTTTGACCTTAAAGTTTGTGCCTCAGGTTGAACATGATATTATGCCTGTTTTGCTAGGTTTAAACAACACCAACGCTTAAATCAGAACTCTGAGAAAAGGTGACCCCCTCAGTTTGTGGCAGCCTCAGTCTGATTGGTTTGGTCGGATGAAAAATGGAAAAAGTTCCCTCCAGGAAATTCACACATTGCATAGAGTTTCAGCTACTGATAAAAGTTCTCCAGAATAAAGAGAAAAAAAGCCTTGCCCTTCCCGTGCTCCAGGTTGCACACCAGGGGTTGGCATCCTTTCCCTGAGCTTTCCAGGGGAAGGAAGTCACAAATACATGATTTCCCTCAGAGACTACAAAGTGAAAGTCCCACTATATTCCAGGGCTAGAGCAATGGGGTGGCCAGAACTCCCTCTGTGTGGTGTAATCCCCCAAGCTGCTGGACTCCACAGTCGTTAGAGCTCACAAAAGCAGCTAGTTTTGATGATTGATTGATATTAATTACCTTTAGGATATAATCCCTCCTGTCTCTGACTATTCAACTACTCGTCTGAAAAATCAAGCAAGAAAAAGAGGGGAAAAAAATCCCTCCTGGAAACTGCTTCCATATCCATTATTCTTAGCCCATTGGCTGTTAATTATTCACTGTGTGTGAGCTCACATTATCGTGCCTTGCAGAAAAGGCACCATGAAAGATGTTATAGATAGCATTTATGAACACAAAGAGCTTTGAAAACCCACTTTTAGTCCATAACAGTCAAGCCAAACCTACACTACAGTGAATCAATTGCCTCTCGAAGGTTTGGACTTTTCTAAAACTCAGCACATAGTGATTTTGTTCTCTTTAATCACCCTTCCACAGAGAGACTTGCTATGAAAGCAAACCCTGGCCCAACTGACAAATGGAATTGAGAGTATTGGGGTTTTCTCCCTTTTTGGGAAAGTCAAAACTATTTGAACAAGTATATTTTGTTCAGCTTTGTTTTCAGCGCATTATTTTTAGCTGGTGGAGCTGTTTGATTCAGCAAATTAACTGTGGTGTATGGAAATAATATCAGCCACAGAAAAAGACCTGAAGTGACACAGCAGGACATGAGATCCTGCTCTGGAAGAAGTAGTTTTCCCCTGAAGGCAGTAGAGCTCATTTTGGGATTCTACTTTAATCATGTGCTGTGGTCTCTCAGTATGTAAAAGAGACCCCAATCAAAAGGGAATTACTGCCTGCAGATCACAAGGTCTGAGAGACATGAAAAATGATGTGCTACTTCCATGGGGAATGATTTACTGGCTCAGCACAGGTCTGTAAGAAAAAGGGCTTCTTTAATTCTGTTTCTTCCTAAAGGATGTGTGCCTCAGAATACCTATTTCAGATCTTATTCATAGTGCCTTTCCATGTGAGATTTTCTCTATCATCAAACCCATTCTAGGATAACCCTTTCATTCAATCGTTCCAAGGGCTCACTCCTGCCTCTCTGTAACACTGTAAGATTGTGTGTGATGCAATCATATCAATTAATGTGAAATGCAATGAGAAACACAGGACTCTTCTGAATGAAGAATTTGGATGAAAAAAGAATTTAACTGAGAGAAGAGACAAATGTGGTTAAATTAGTACAAGTTGAAAGGAAGATATGCCTTGTTAATACTTAAATGAACATAATTCCTGTGCACTGCTTAGAGACTCAAAAGACTGTGATATGAGTGAAGAAAGCTCCCTACATGATCAGGAATGCATGTACCTGCTGAGCCATATTATGGGAGACCCCAGATCACCTTCTTCCCCAGTCCTTGGGGAATATGTCTGTATTTTGGAAGGACAGCTGAACTTTCAAAATAAGTCCAATCTTTTCTCCTTGATCCCATTGCCTTCTAAGGAGTTTCTCTCAGGAGTTGAAATGTTTTGCAAAAATTTCACTGTGGGCTGAAGGCAGTTTAGAAGATTGGTGCCCATTCATCTTGATGTCATTTAATTTTAATAATCAAATAATCTAGTGGGACAAATGAATGGCATAGAGACTTTTAATGAGATGGATTAAAATTCTTGGAAACAAGGGGTTTAACAGCCATTAAAAGTCATTTATTTGCCTTAGGCATGCCAGCAAAGTTATAGTAGACTGCTGTGGAGTTTGAATTAGGTGAATTGAAGCTGTGTTCTAGGAGATATGCATATGTGAAGGAAAGTAAGCAAATTCAGAATCAGTTGCAAAAGGAGAAATAAGGCAGTGTTAGCTTTGCTTTCTTTTAAGAGCAGATCAAATTCAAGCAGGCATCTCTTGGATACCCAAAATAATGCCCTGGAACAACTCATTTTTTGAGCATTGAAAGTGATAGAGAATGGAAAAGACTGGTCTGTTATGGAGTCATCAGCTGAATTTTCTTGTGCTTGCTAAAGTGCAAATAGTGACAGTGTTTCTTGGTTTAGTTTAGTTTTGTTTTTTTCTCCTAAAACTAGGGATTTATAAAAATTTTGGTGCAGCTTCTCTGCTTAATAATTCTTGCTCTCAAACTGCAGCTGTTTTAATCAGCAGAAAAATTAATAAGGTTTCCCTTCTTGATTAAAGATTCATTTCCATGAAATATACATTCATAAAATCTCGAGACCTCTCCACTCCACCAGATACAGCTGAAACCAGCTAACAGCTTCAGCAGTTGTACTGTGAAGACAGACAGATGGAGGAAAAGTGATAACATAAACCTTCCATCACTGAAAATGTTCTTCTTAGCTTTGATGTCTATCAAACAAAATTATGCTAGTTAATTTCCTCCCTAGAAATCCCTAAAATAAAGACTATTAGTAAAAAAAAAAAATAAAAATCTATGAACCCAATGTCATGTCTTGTTGGAAAATGCTGTTTTATCACTTTGGATCCAGGGTGAAAACATTCATCTTTGCTAGAAAGCTTTAGCCCTCACTTCTCATTGCCTGAGCCAAACAAACTACTTCATTACACCTTTTAGTGTTGTTAAAACAATCAACATTGCCTGGAATTTCACCTTCTGAATATTGCCTTCCCACTGTCCTTCAGTGTCCTTTTGAAGAGCAAATTTGGGAAGGAGTTTCATGCATTCACGTGGAAAATACCCATGATAAAGCCCAGACCTACCCCTTGAAAATCTTTGTCTGCACTTTATTGCAAGCAGCTTGAGCAGCCTGAGCCTGATGAAGGTTTTAAAGTCCTGCTCTGCAGCTTGAGGAGCATCTCAACTTTACAGACAGCAAAGAGCTGCACTTTGCTGGGATTACACAAAGTTCAATCAGGGTGAAACAGTTATAACAGCCTTATCCAGCTTTGTGATTTGAGCTTCAAGCTTTCCAGTAAATTACTGTTTCCACAGCCTTGATGGTTTGTGATTTCACATCTCTCATAGCAACCTATTTTTTTCCAGGTTTCAGCATCTGCAGAGAAGCTTGAGTGGCTGTAGGTGAGACAAGGAGGCAGAGGGTGATCCCTGCGGCTGAGGCAGGGATACAGTTAAGGGCACAGTAATCTCTTTGCCTCTGAGAGGTGATGGAGGAGCTCCATAATGGAGCAGACATTCCCTGAACTGTACAGATGTCACATTAATGCCGTACCCAGGTGTACAATGGAAGCTAATTGAGGCAATTGAGCAAAAGATTGGTGCATTGCAGAAGTTGTCAGTCCTGCACGGGGAACCCAGGTGTTCAGTGGGAGCAAATTGGATCAAGGACTGAAGGCAAGATGAGGCTTTGACACAAGAGGCAGGAGGCTTGGGAAGGAGGGAAGACAAAAGAAAGGAATAATTAAATTAGGGAGATAGATACAGCAAGAAGGGGAGGGGGATAGTGCTGAAAATAAATGTGTGTGGCTCAGTGCAGGGCTTTGAGGCAGTCAGTAGGATTTGATGGAAACCCCCTGGTGAGGTGCAGGGAATGGGGTTCCTCTCCCAGGCTCCCGGGTGCTGTGAGTGCTGCTGGGGCAGCAGCTCCAGGCAGGGTTTGCTTCCTTCCCTCAGAGCCTGGCTTGCAGTCTGGGAGGGGAGGGATGGGCTGGGGAGGTCCAAGGATGTCTGTGCTCCACAGTTCACACCATAGAATCATTGAGATTGGAAAACACCCCTAAGACAATCGACTCCAGCCACTAAACCAGCACTGAGCTATCTTTCTTGAGCAGACACTCAGGAGTACCAGTCCTGGCTTTCAGGGGTCCAAAACCTTCCTTATACTCCCTCTTTGAGGTTACTTTCCTTTACTTTAAAGGCAGTCTTTGGCTGCTCTGAGCTGCTGCTGGAGAGCAGACCTGCCATCCATTGGATAATGTGAAGAGCTGGGTCCAGCAATA
This sequence comes from Sclerurus mexicanus, assembly GCA_013396755.1. Lineage (NCBI taxonomy): Eukaryota > Metazoa > Chordata > Aves > Passeriformes > Furnariidae > Sclerurus > Sclerurus mexicanus. The sequence goes on along the minus strand of VWZF01000980.1, from coordinate 1,751 downwards.
GCTGGGCTCTTCCCACTTTCAGAGCCATCTTAAGATGAGCTACATCCTGACCCAGGGTTAGTCTCTGTTTCTAATCCAGTAAGTGAATTCAAAAGCTGTACTGCATCAGGCTCCTGCTGCTGATGTTGTAACATCTGTCTGGAGAATTCGTTTGCAATCCATGGGGTTACCCACTCTAATTTCTGAGCTGTTTGCAGACTGAGCATGTGCTTTGCACAAATTAAGCTGTTTTATTGCTTCTGTTTAGTGTTGTAACTTAACAATGATGTGAAAGTCGTGTCAGTTCTGAGTTTCCCATGGAATCTGGCTTGTTTTGCCACCATCTGTCTGTATTACTGACTTTCGAAACTGTAGGCTGTGAGATAAAGACTGATAGTTTATCAAGCGACCTTTCCCTTGTTTAGGTTTTTTCAGGCAGACTGGTGAAAATGTGTGCTGAATCCTACTCCTATCTTAGAAGCAGAGAGAGCCCTAAAGTAAGGAAGTTGAGCCAGGGGAGGTTTAGGTTGTATATTAGGAAAAATTTCTTCACCAAAAGGGTGGTCAGGCAGTACAACAGGCTGCCTGAGGCAGAGTCCCTGTCCTTGGAAGTGTTCAAAAATGGTGTAAATGCGGCACTTGGGGACAACTTTTAGTGATGGATTTGAAAGTGTTAGGTAATGGTTGGATTTGATGGTCTTAGAGGTCTTTCCAGCCTTAATGATTCTGTGATTCTAAGCAATAACTATTAATGCCTTAGGCAAAGCTAATGAAGTGATTTAGACCTCAGTGCACTGGCTCTTGTATGGATCTGTCTTCTCCAAAGAAGAAGGTTCAAAAAAACCAACCAACCAACCAACCAAAAAAAAACCCCAAAAATCCCTACCAGAAGGCAGGGGAAGGAGCAGTTTATTTATCTGAACAGTGGTTTCTTAAAAGGAAAAAAAAGAAGCTTCTGTAGAAGGTATGATGACACTGTTTTTCAATTGGACCTTTTAAGTGATTTCTGACCCTTACATATCACGGAATACATTCAGTTTCTCAGTCATCATAGACATCTGATACTGCTGGAATGTCTGCAGACCTGTGAATTTCTCTGGCCTCTGTATTTTTAGTTTACAGAAGACCCTGGCAAAGTTGAGTTTTGTGCTTTTTTTAGGCATGAGTGGACTTTAGTGGGAAGGATGTCTAGCCTGCCTCCTACTTTGTTGTTTGGGGAGGCACAAAAGGGTTTCCACTAATAAATTGAGCATTTGTCTAATTCACAATAATTTCCTCAACACTTTGTCTTGGGTCTTTGGGTGCGTTCTTGGATTTACGCTTTTCCTGTATAATTTTGTCTTGTCCCCATTTAGATTCTGTAAAGCCAAAATTAGACTAGAGACTCCAGTTTTAAAAGGCCATTTATGTGCATTAACTCAGGGAAATAAAAACCCACCACGCAGAGCTTTGGCACTGAGCAAGGTCCTAAATGCCACACAATCACACTGAGATGAATCTGTCCTAAAGTTTGTTCCCCCTGGGCAGAATGGGTACAGCAAACCATTTGATTGAATGGCTCTGCTGGGGGCAGTTATATCCTACGTTTTTCCTGCAGCACACAAAGTTCCCTGCTGTCCCTTTATTCATGTGGATACAGCCATGTGTGGGGTTGCAGTTTAAAGCAGCCCTGTAAAATTACCTGTGTTAAAACAAACAACTCAACTTTATTTGGTGAATTATTGCATCATTTTTATATGTTTTTGCCCTGCCCAGCATCTCTGTGGGCTGCA
>VWZF01000979.1:198115-234414 GCA_013396755.1 Sclerurus mexicanus | reverse complement strand
TTTTTTTTTTTTAAACAAAGGTAGCATACCTTTTCCTCTCTTAGGATAAGTATTTAACACTCCTTTCCTGGTTCCTGTACTTACTTGTTCATGAAAATGTAACTGCATGTGTGTGTATAGCCAAAGAAAGCCTAACATCTTCTCACTCATCCCATTACCATCTCTTTGGGAATGCTTCAGTAATAATAATTAATTTGGTTTGGTTTAAAATTTAAAACTAGCCTCAAATGGGACCTTATTACGTAAGTAGTTTACTTCATAGAAGAATGACTCATTTAATAAATAAGGGATCCACTAATAAGATGAGAGGGAGCAGTAGTGATATTTTGGAGGTAAGGAGAAAAGTCTAAAGTTTAAAGGCTAAACTATGTGCCAGGAGGTTTAATATGTTTTCTTTTTGTATCAGTGGAATCTTTGTGACTTAAATGTGCCATTTATTTTCATGGCCAAATGAGTTTACACTCATGGCATAAGTCTCAAATTTACATATGCATACTGAAGAATCATTTGCAAACATAGCATGAATGGAAATAATTTGTGAGTTCAAACCCAGCACTTTCCAAACTTAGCACTTTGTCTACAGTTCATAAAATAAAGTTCCCCTTACACACACTGTTGTAGCCATGTAGCTTTGATTACAACACTATATAAGAGGGGAGTGATCCAGCCCATAGCAACTTGAGTACCTTAGGTTTAAGACATCTCTGTCATTTTTAATTTGGGTGGTTTTAAAGCTACAAAAGTTTTGGTAAAAGCAAGGAGACAATTCTTTGACTCACCTATATCTGACTGGCCATTCTCATTTCAGTGAAGTCAACAAAAATTGACAACCTTGTTTCAAGAAAACAGAAGTTCAAAGTTATAATATTGACATATTTGGACTGCAATACTGAAAAAAAAAAGTGTAGTTTACATAGATTCCCTCTGACATAGGCTAGAATGTGATTGATAGATCCCTTTCTTTGTTCATTCTCTGGTGAGTGGCCTCACCACAAGCCACTTTGCTTCAAACCAGTTTGTTAGTAGTTTATCTTCTCTTTTTCTCCAGGACTCTCAATTTCAAAGTTACACAACACTCTTGTGTGTTCAAGCCATCTCTTTCTTAGTCATCAATTTAATTTCACCTTTAGTGGTTGTTATGCCTGGGTGAAATGTATTCAGGTTATAGCCTGAATGTTACAGATATAATTTGAATTTGAGTGTGTCCTCTGTAGGCAACTAATAAGGTCCTTCACAATCAACTTATTTCTGTTCAATATTAATAGGTTGCACCATTGCTTCTTTCCCAAGGTTGGATATTTGCAAAAGAGTCCATCCTTTGCCCATGTTTTAGTTCAGATTTTAGTGATTCAATTGGCAAATTAATGTCTCTTGTGCTTAGTGAGTAAAAAGTCAAGGTGTTAGTTCATCTGCGTGACCATTGGTCTTAGCTCTCTGCTTGATTCCAGCCATCTGTTTTATTGCTTTCTCTGTTAGTGGTTCATGTGGTATGATTACAGGACGGAAAATAATTTCTTTTCTGAAATGACTAGCACAAAGTGTCCATTCTGTGCATATATATCATTCTGGATCCCTGGGAAACAGGTGAAAGGACTTCTTGAGATGCACTCAACCCTAGCAAGAACATGAACAACCACTAAATCTTAGGCAACTCATGTCCTGGCCCCTTGATCCTCAGCCACCCCACCAAGTTCCTGTATTTTTCTTGGGTTAACAAAGGCAGAGCTAGCTTGAGTGTCTGCAGAGGACTCCTTCAGAATTAAAAAAAAAATTTCAGAGTGTCCCTTTACTATTTTACCAGAATAGTATTTTTCTATACCATACAGTATGGATTAATGGGTACAAAATCATTTGGTACCTGTTTTATTAGTGCCAGGTATATAATTATTAGATTGGTTCCCTTGATCAACACTTAGATAATTTAGACAAAAAGTATTCTTTCCATTCTGTCATATTTTTGAAGCATGAGGGAAGGATTTAAACAAGATGTTTTGTGTGTTTTTAAATGGGAAATTATAAAGACAGTAGGCAATTCATGGCAAGAAAAGTTTATTCTCTCAAAGTATTTTAAAAGGAATCTCCATCACCCTTCCCTGAGTGGGAGCAAAAAAATACCCTTTTAGTTATTGTTCAAATAATGACTCAGTGGAATCCATTGTTGTTCATTATAGAATAACTTTTATAATTCATTTTGTAAAGAAAAAGAAGAAAAATATACTAAAGGAAAGTAATGCATTTTGCAACCTGAGTGAAAAGTACAGGAATGAGCTTTTGTGAGCAAAAAGCTGCACAGTCAGTAGGAAATGTATGTACATATATGTATCCAGGCTGAATTAGATGTTAAATTTTTTTGGTCTATGTTTGGCCCAGCCACCTGTGAGAAGTTGCTCTCTTCCTGTCAAGTTATGGGAAAACAGACCAATAAACAGACTCTGTCCTTGAAGGAGGCATTTTTGTGTAAACTAAAATTAATTAGGCTCTCAAGATTGGTTGATGGCCCTTCAAGGGCACTTGAAGGAGAAAGAGAGAAGGAAGAGGAAGTAAACCCCCAGACCCATTTAATAAAGACCCCCAGGAATATACCACGCATGTGCAGAGGGTCCAACTTGCATAACTAGGGGAGGAACTGGAGGATCTTTTCCTGAGTGGTACTGGCCACACCTGCCTGGGCAGATGTCACTTCAGCATCTTAGACAAAGAGCAGGTGGCTCATGTCTTGGGGGCTTCACATGACAGGACAACGTTCCTTTTGGTGGGGATGCTCACCTTCACCTGTGAGCCTGCTGACCCTTGAGGATGCAACCACTGCTCTGGGAAGTCTGGGCATTCTGGGGTCGGTAAGACAACTCCATGGGACACTTGGGCAATTTGGGTGTTTATACCTGGAGGCTTATTTTCCCTTTTCTCTCTCTCTCAGGTTTTTCCTGTTTACTTGGCCACTTTTGGTAACAAAACTACTGTTTGAGTTAAGCTTTCAACAGTGTCTTAGTTTCAATTTCCACAGCCCTCTGGACTTTCCCTGGAACAATATACGAAAATCCCACTATTAAGGAACAAGTAGGACTGCAGACTATATCAGCTGGACCTGATGAAATGAGATTAGTGAAGTAGTTCAGTTGCTGCTGCCTCTGTACCTCTTCTTATGCAGCCTCAAATTTCTTTCTGCCTGCTTACTTCATGTGTTCCTTTGCTTAGATATTGTGCTGGGAATTGACATGATATTCCATTAAAAGTGATTGCATTCATATCAACCTAATGGGCCATAGTTTGTTTGTGTAGCCAAATGCTCCCTTGATGAACCTGGGTGAGCCTAGGTGACACCTCAAAGAACTGTGTTTTGTCTGCCCATGAGCAGGTGTGGTTTATGCATGCCAGGACCATCGGTGATTCCCACATTTTACTGTTTTCTCTGGGTTTAAGTTATAGGAGCTGTGAGTTGGATTGATGTTTAACTAGGAGTTTGACTTGTGCTTCAGAGTACAGGAACAAATAGAAAGTGAAGTATGGTAAGATGATGGCGTATAATCTGTTATACCTGCACTTCTGTTCCTTTGCTCCAACTTCAGCAAGATTACTTGCTGATTGCATTAGCTAGACTGGCTTTGAATGATGGATTCAATATCTATGAGTTCAAGCACAGTCAAGAGGTACTTGATTTTCCTTTTGTTACTGCATGTTTATTTTTATCTTCCCTCTCATTTAATTTTATAACAAACATTCAGTCCAGGTAAATGGAGATCACTGGGAGGGACAGGGCCAATAAATAAATAAAAAACTCAGACAGTCACCATATATTTCAGGGTAGTCTAGTAAAAAAAGAACTTTGCAAAAATCCAGCATTCCTTGAGGTGAATGCACTTTAACTTATTTCTTTTTTTTCCAAGGAATCTAGAACATTTGCTCTTATAATGTGAAATTAATAAATAAATGGTATTACCTTCATTCATGATGACAGTGTGGGTGACCAAATTGCTAGAATGCTGTTGTCTTTCTCTGCCAAAAGAAATAAAAGGTTTTCATTGTGTTTCCCTCCATTTGTACTTTATTGTTGAATCTTGACATTTATAATTAGGATATTAATTCAAAATACAAGCTGGTGACAAGGAAAACTTTTAAAGATATGTTTTGTTTACCACATTTTGGTTTATCGTAAAGATTATCTGGCAGATTTTGTGTTAAATCAACTCTTGGAATCACTGGAGACATTTCTATTTAGGTCTGCCAATAAAAAAAGCCAAAACCTAGGCTCTTTTAGGCTCTTCATTGCTTTGACATTTTAGTGCAGTCTAGAAGTGAGCTATAATACAAATACAAAAAGAATCCTCATTAAGTTTTATCAATTATATCATTGCATGACATGCAATTAATAGCACATAAACAACAAATATATTTATATTTCCTAACACATCAAATCAGTAATGAAAGTTATATAACATGCATTTAAAGGATGTTTAAAAATAAAGCTGGGTTAAATTGCAAGTAATAGTGAAAAATTCTTAACTGGTTAAGTAAAATCAATGTGAAACTGAAAGAGTTGGACAAGCCATGAGACTATTCCTGAAATAAGGAATTTTCATGGCTATTTTCCTGATATGTAAGATTTCACAACTTAATGCTGATTTTGATTATAAAATTTCTATGCTCTTTGTCTTAATAAAGGATAGTTTTCTTTGACCAGGAGTAACCATGTGTATATACTTCATTTATGAATTATAGATGCAATACTCTCCCTTTGCTTAGCCATGGTGTTTGGTGCAGATGCACTTTAATATGTATTCTGCTTCACTTCCTGTCTTGTTATTGTGGTAGGCCATTAAATAGCCATTATTTCCTTCTCTAAGGCAATATTTATTTTCAGCAACAAATGATACAACTTCAGATAATTTTTTTTAAAAAGCCTCTTCGCATATTGAATCAGTCAGCTGCTTCTGCCTAGAATGTGAAACTATTGCTGCTTTTTAAATGTCAGTGTAGCAAAACAAGAACAATTAGCTTTGATTTAAAAGGAGGTGAATGTTATTGAAGGAAAGACATATTTTTGTGATGTGATAGTTTCCTTTGACTTTCAAAGCATCTTGCCATAGAAGATCAGGCTGAGAGGTGTGCAAGTCTGTGGGAACAGGATACTTTGCTGTTGATTCTGATTTGAGCATCAGAATAAAAAACTGTGGTCCTGAAATATACATGTATTTCTGTTATTGTTGCCCCTAGATTTCCACTATGTTCAGGCCCCTGGTCATTGTACATACAGAATGGAAAACCAGTGTGGTCTGTGTGGTGGGAGTGTCACAGGTCAGACAGGTGAAAAATACCATTTTCTCTGCTTTTTTCATGGGTATATTAACAAAAGGTTCAGTGAGTATGGACATACACAGGCAGAATATATAGTATGTATAAATCCATATATTCATATACTGATATAACTGTGATTAACATACACAGCTAGCAGAAAAGAGCATGTAATTTCTATGTATATAAAGACAAGAACTCAAATACTCCAATAGAGAAGGTTTAAAGAACCTGTTGTTTTCTTAGGAACAACAGATCCATTAAAGGATTAAAACTCAAATGAGAGTTCAAATCTTACAGGTATTCATATTTGTGAAGTAGCATCAGAGCCTCACATTAAAAATTCTCTTCAAGGAATCTCAGTAGAATGAAAACTCCTAATTTCTGTGGAGCCAAGAGAAGAAAACTGCTTACTTTTTTATAGCTTCTGTCTTTAAACTTCAGTCCTTTAAAATCTCTTGCTTCCTGCTACAGAGGAAACAAAAGTGGCACATAATAGACTTCCTTTTCACATGGAACAAAGCTGGATGTTACTTTTATCCTTGACTTCTTTGTTGCTCCCCAAATCTATCCATCTTTGAACAATCTGCCACTACTCTGTGCCAGCAGGAGCTTTAGAAGAAGGCCATCTGCACTGTCTACTGTGTTTGGGGACAGACTCTCTTAATTTTTAATGCACTGGAATGGAGATTTCACTCTGTGTCCAGAATGGGATTTCTGGCCATCATGTTTTGGGGATGGGGTAGGGGTAATGATCTCACAGACCCTAGTACTGCTGCTGAGTGAGAAATGTGGAGAGGGATACAGCACATGTCCACTGTATCCTTAAAGGGTAAATGAAAGCTTTATTATCATTTTGTTAAAGTACTGACAAATAAAGCTGAGCTGCTTGCAGAAGCTCCGGGGGATGTCTTGGACAGGAGCTGAGCTGCTTGCAAGAGCCCTGAGAAATCTCTTGTAGAACACTGAGGGCAGACAAAACGAGCTAGGAAACTCAGTTCATCATATATGGAGCACGAAGCGAAACCTACCTGGATGCCAAAGGACCAGCCAGGGAAAACTGTGCCTTGACACCAGGAAACTGGCCAGTGGGCGCCCATGGCTAGGGTATTGAAGGCAGTGCCCAGGGTTGCCAGGACCCAGTCCTGGCTCCTGCTACTGGTACCGCTCCTGCCCACCCCTCTCCTCGGTCCTGCTTCTGCTGCTTCTGTTCCTGCTGTAGCTGCTGCTCTCCAGACTCTGCCTTGCTTTGTCTGTGACCCCTTCGACTGCTGAGGAGATGTCCTGCCTGCCTGCCTGCAATCGCCCGACCGGCCTGCAAGCCGCATCTCCTCGTGGTGGTAATCTTTCCTGTGCTTCTGACCATAGTCTTGCCTCTTCCCTCTTTCTCCTCTCCCTTCTTTTTTCCTTTGCTTTCACTTGTTATAGGAATCAAGTTGATTATCTGTTTGGACCCCAACATTTGGTATTGTGTACCTTAATTTTGCTTGCAGATACGGTTTAAAGAACCACGTTGCCCTCTGCATCCAAGTGGATCGCGACAGTGCCACATCCAGTCTCTTCTTAAACACCTCTAGGGACAGTGACTCGATGACCTCCCTGGGCAGCCCATTCCAATGCCCTATCACTCTTTCTGTAAAGAATGTCTTTCTAATGTCTAAAAATGTGAAGCTTTCAGCTGCAGTAAAAGGGTCACCAGTTGTTTATATAGTGGCAGTACTCAAGAGGATCCTCTTAGGCTATGCAAGTATGAAAAGGAGACAATGCTTGTCTTGAATGTGTTTCCACTGCAGTAAATCACACTTCAGCCTGAGTTATATCTCTGCTGTGCACCAAGAGAAAAGGTTATTTTTATTAATTTAGAGACTAGGCAGGCTTTTCTTCTGTTTAATTCAGTCCTCCAAAATATGAACTCTCCTAAATCCGTTCTGAATGGACATCTTTCATGTCTTCCTGTTTCCCTCCTGAAAGTTCTCTTGTGTCTTTATTGCAAACCCTGTCTTTGGGAAGACTCTTACGGTATTGCCCCTGAAACAGAGTGGAGAGCATATTCCCAAATCCCTTCTGTTCAAGGAGAAAATTACATCAGTTAAAAGTTCTCCTGCCTCTTCCAATGAGCTTATTGACCTCTCTTTTCCTCCTATCCTTTGCATAACAGGTGAGTTGCAGATTGGTGGAGACATTCTCCCAGGGAGAAAGCATGCTTAATTTTTTTTTTTTAACAGACTCTTGTCTGTTTGATTTTACTCAGTTGACATTTCATCAGTTTTTCTTGTCCTGAAGCTTTGTTGAATAATTGCCATTTTTAAAAGACAAAAGTGATTATGGTAATTTCTCTGACAAGTCCTGAAAAACTCCATACAGATACGGTAGTATGTTTTTAATCCAGGTGACAGGGAGGTGGTGGGCGAGGGGTGACATCAGACATTGAAGGTTGTCTGTGTCCTCTTTTGAGGTATGTGCAACTGTACTTCATTTTAGTAGTCTAGAAATAGTGAATTCTCCTTCGTCACTCATTAAGAAATTATAAAACCAGATTTTTGGAAGCTGTTACTGGAATAGTTTTGGCCTTTTCTGAAGGTTCTCTTCAGTGCTCAGTAGCAATTTCCTGTGTTGCACTGTACAGTTCTCTTTAACCAAGGGGATCATATGCAGTGCTAAAGTCAGACACAGGAAGGAGTCTGCCATCAGAAAAACAGGGCTTCAGAATTTTTAAGGAAACATGTAGAATGGGGACTCTTTAATTAGATTTCAAGTACAGAGTTGAGTTTGACACCTTCCTGTAAGTATTATGTCCGACAAGGACAGAAATCCAGGTTACTGCCAATGTAGGCTTGTTCTGCACTGGGGAACATTTACAGAACATTCTCACTATTGCAGCTCCACTGACATTAGTGGTAGGATGAGCTGCAATATTCACAGCTCTCCAGCACTAGCAGCTGTTTCAGCACTGTGCTAATTAGATTGGCACTGAGTTGGTTTCATAGACATGATGATGCTGACAGCTGCTGGGGTGCCATCTACACTAGGGCTGCCAGCACTGATAAAGCCGTAGTAGTATTGGTAGCTGTGGCAATTATTTGCAGAGTTCTCCACAGTAAGTAAAACTGAGATGTGAGATGAAGTTACAGTATGCATATGAGTGCATATATGTGATTTAATTGATTCCCTGTTTTCCCCTAGCATCCTACTCATATATATATGTTTTACTAGACATTTGTGAAAAAATGAAAATCTCGTGAATCATGTATCTTCTGTTTTGATATACTCTAAGATGAGGGAGAGTAAAGATAGCAGAAAAGTTCATATTTAGGACGAAGAATGTGAAGTATAATGTGTCTAGGTAAGAGTAAAATAGGAATAATGTTTATCTCAATGTGCATTGATGAGTTGGGTATCAATTGTTAAAGTACTTTAAAAGGCTTTCGGTGCCCAACACAAGTTGAGTGTGCTGGTCTCATTCATATGTATCTGTATGTAATATTTTTTTCCTTATCGAAGTAAAATCTGCTTACATGAATAAAGCATATTTCTAATGAAGTGTAATTTATAAAGAAATAGAAGGGTGTCTGTACATGAGAATGTGCAAGATGAGCAATGGAAAAGAATAGCCTGAGAAAAAGAGAACAAAAATATATTCACAGAAAAATTACTGGATGTTAACAGTAGAATTTTACTACCCAAAGGCAGAAAAAATGGAAGTTTTCTGCAAATAAGTATTTTTGCTTGTTTGTTTTGTGTTTGCTTTTCTTTTAAAGCTTAAAGCTGTGTCAAATTGATACAGTGTGTCAGTTTCCGCAGAATGGCTTTTCTGAACTGGCAGCGGGTTGGTCAAGTTTGTTGGCCTTCATATTATATTAGCAGCAAAACTGTGGTGTAGTTCAGAAACTGGAGTGGTCAGAGGTATTTGCAGGAAACTTCAGTGTTCAACAAGGTTAGTTTCTTGCTGTAGTAATGGGGAGTAGGGAAGGAATATTAAGGGCCACTGCATACCCCTCCTAACTTGCATGAAATGTTTTGAAGACCTCGGTTGATCTTAGATTTTGAGCAACAGAATATTCAAGAACTTGCCCTCTCCTTGTGTATCTGCAGATCCGTGGGAGGTGCACTTGTTCTGAGCTCTGGACAGCCCTGGACAGCACTGGACTCTTTCCCATTGTATCTGTCCTCTGACACACACAATGCCCAATACGGAGAACCTCCTGCGAGCCTAAGAATGAAAGGACTAAACCTGAGGAGAAAAACAGAGACAGAGAGCTTGTTTGATGGCTAAGTCAGAGGGAGAACCCAGTGAGAACTCAGTGAACTTGCACTCTCCACTAAATGCTTTTATTTGCTCTTGGATTCTAGTGATCAATTGCAACCCTAAATAAGGTGTGTTCTGAGCACTGAGGAAGGCTTCGAGAGTAGTATATAGAAGATTGTACAGGGCTCTGGATAATACTAGCATCTCTAAAATCCTTTGGGAGAAATCAGTATTATTCACAAAGGGAAGAAATTGTTCTCTGCAGTTCACATCATCTCTCAAACTACTCTGCCCTTTGTAAGGAAGGAGCTTTTATTTAGCTTCTGCAACCAGCTACTAAGGAAGACAGAAGCACTTTAGGACTTTTGGTAAGTTTTAATCTATGTAAAATTATTAAAATCAATGCCAAACTAATATTTTTAATATTGGAAACTAGTATGATTATAATATATGAAAAGAGTTTAGAGATCCACGTATGTGTACTTATATGCATGTGTAGAAATATGCTATCTCATACTATCCACTAGATGGACTCATGAACAGAGTGTTCAGAATCAAAACTCAGACTACTGGTAAAGAGAAATATCTGATGTTAAGCTGCTGCTAGAGTCTGGCACATAGCAGCAGAGTTGGGGAAAAGAGCTATTGCACCTGCACTTTCTGTCAGTGCAAGGTCTGACTATAATCTGCTAGGAGAGAGGTTCTGGATGGCTCCCAATGCTCTCTCTAGTAATGGTGTTGAAAAGATGGAATTATATCCAGCCAAGAATCTTACAGATTTCTGAATATAGAAAACATTATGTAAGTGCTTCAGGTAATTTGGATTAGATCTCTCAAATGTGCTCAGAGTGCATGTAAGGGTGTCATATGGCCATAAAAGTGGGAAGGGTATGTGCTGAAATGTGCTAATAATTATGTTTAGCAGACAATTGGATATTCTGCTTTAAATGACAAGCTTATTCAAAATCATTTTCTTCAACTGCTTATTTCTATTTCCAATCACAAGGTAAATTATTATTGCTCTTTGTGTTTGTTTCCCTATCATAACCAGCTGCTTTTCACTTTAGTTGCTATATTTGCTAAATGATGCAATACCTTCTAAAATGTGAACAACTAGCAAAGGCATCAGCAGTACCCATTTCATTAAAATAATTATTTTTAAATCACCTGGAACATACAGCTGTAGTTATGCCTACAGTAAGGGATGGAAATGACGTCTGGAGAACACGCTTGCATTTCTGTCCAGCAGAGGCTGTCTGAGTAGCACTGTATTATCACCTTACTCAGTTCTGATATCAGAAATAAACTAAAGAATAGTCAAAACAGAAAATAGAAAAAGACATCAGCAAAGTTTGATGACTAATACCTGCTCTTATTCCAATTTTTTCTATTTCATGCAGTATGTAAACTGAAGCAGTTCTTCAGCAGCTATAATGACACTGGGGCTTGATGAAGGTCCTGGGATACTTGACTACAAAACTGATTGCAGACTATACAATGACTCTATCTGATGCTTGATAAAATAGTCAATGAAGTCAGTGGATAAGATGTCCCAATAGTAACAAGACAATATATCTCAGAAAGCAGAAGTGCTTAGTCCTGTGAAAGTAAAGTAAACTTAATGGAAATAAATAATGCATATTGTGAAGGAAAATAAACACATGCTCCTACCACAACCATTCAATCCCCACAGCTGACTTTAATAATAAATAACCCCAAATGCTCTAATACTTTTTGGGAAGTGGATTAAACTTAATAGAGTTTTTCTTTCAAATACCAGTATAAGGCCAACTCCTTTTTTTTTATTGCAAATACATACTTGTCTATTGATGTATCTTTACTTAAATATTTTTATGAGAAATACATGACTAAATTGATAGTATAACATGCTATATGAGTACAAGTTGCCAGGGGCATAGGACTACAAGAAACTTCATGGGGTCACCTAGTCTAAAATGGTAACATTTTCCCTATATCATTTGTGATGGATTTTCCATTCTTAGTGCTGTTAAAGGCTATCCTTTTCTTAGAAACTGCCAAAGACAGTGACTCTGGGACTTCCATTGGCAGTCTCTGGCAATAGTTCATTATCTCTATCATTGAGAGCTGATTTATTCTTTAATCAAATCCCCATTCCTGTATCTTGTATCCTGTGTCTTTCATCTAATAAATGCTCATTTCTTGTCCCAGTCTGCTGTGGGCATGAAGACCAAGATATTTCCTTCTTCATTCCAGTAGATTTGTGTGTCATTGAAAATGTTACCATGTTCCCCTTTTTTACTTCCTTTCCTCTATTCTAAACATCCCTGAGTCAAATGATCATGACAGGTCTTGAGGAAGAAATCTTTTATTTCAATCTAAGCCTAATATTAGTAGATACATCAAGTGGATTTGAGCAGCCAAATTCATTAGATTTTGAAATGAAATTGGGATTCACTGTTCCTTCCAGCTGTGGATGACTGATCACTCTCCACATAAAATCAACTTGTCGCTATAGCCTTCTGTGGGATTTTTGCTGTAGTGATGATAAAATATTGTAAACTAAAGAAACAAAGCCATGCTTAAAATACCACAAAGGAAAGCAAAAGGTTTGTTGAGAGACTGTGTTTTCTATGTGGCCTTTCAAATGTGAAGAATCAGTAGTGAGAAGACATCTCTGTGGGGCAAGGTTATTAATTAAGTAAAGAGGATCATGGTCAAAATATTTTAACTGGCTCAGCTGAAGGTGGAGTTTTGAGGAAAATCATCTTTTTTCATCCCTTTTGGCAAATATTGAGTAAAACCAGTGTCTTGAAAGTTTGTCTTTGGTGTAAAAATATGTTGGTCCTCTAAATATCCTGAATGGAATCGTTTAGCAGTTTGCATGTAGTCCTATTTAAAGAAGGCACCATAGCTGGTATATATGCAGCAAAGGAAAGGAGCAAAATACTGAATTTTAAAGGAGAAAAAGAAAAATAGCTACAATAATGGTTAAAAATGGCTCTTACTTTTCTGGGGCTTCCCTGCATTTTCCATCATTGTGAATACAATAAAGCAAATAACCATGTCAATTTAATTGTGTTTTAAATAGGCCCCTTTAAGTTAAAAGACATGTATCACATTGCAGTATTTACTTTATCCCTAGCACTCAGAATGGAAGACAGCATCTTAGCAAGTTTCATTATCACACCCTGGATTTTTCATCATATATGTAGTCAAACAAGTAATTTTTCTGATGATAGGGCTTTGTTCTAAGAAAATGCTAATAACATTTGCTTGAAGAGGCAAGCAAATGTTTATACCATTCATGAGAAGGCAATTAACTGACAGTCTAAGAAAGAGCAGTTGTCTAAGTGCTTCACCAGTACAGTAGGACCTGAAGATATGAGTTCTGTATCCCACTGGCATATTGAGCTGTCTTGTTATGTTACTCCTCTATCTGCTTTGGTCTTTGCTTCTGGGTAAGAGAAAGCACTGTGCTTGTAAAGCACATGGAGACCTGCAAGTGAAAGGAACAAGGTGTTATCAGGAAAATACCAACATTAACTAACCATACATTTTAATGTAGTATTATGACCATATGACAATTTACATACCTCTACAAACAGGTAAAATCTGTGTCCTGGGAAGGTGTTCAATATATTGCATGGTCTTGTGACATAAGTCTTATGCTCTGTCAGTATTTATATGCTACTAAAGCTGAATTTTGCTAGATATGCAGTATTGATATCAAGTATTAAGCATGTTTTGGTAGTGTTCTGATTCATATTGCTAAGCCATTCTTCCTCTGCCTTTCCAAAATCCAGTTTAAAAGTGATTTCTTAAAATCTTCAGCACTTGATGGAGAATGCTAACAGCTGCAGTTTCCTTGGCTAGAATCACAGTTCTAACCTGTGTCAGAGGGTTTCATGCCTATGGTAGACTTTCTTCTATCATAATTTTTCTCTATGTTTCTCTGTCCAAGGTGGAATTTGTAGTGTGAAGCGCTGTAGTCTGCTGTTCACAAAAATTAATAATCCATGGATTAAAACTCATCTGTGAAAGTGAGAGGCAAAATGCAACAATAACTTTAAATACCTTTTTGGTTTCTCTCATCAGCCCTTCTCTATTACTAGTGCTGCTGATCTTTTTTTTCTTAATGAAAACTACAAATCCGAAGTAGTTGCATGAATGTATACTTATATGATGCTACAGGCATTTACACTGCTGGGAAACATCTGTGATAAAATTGCAAGAGCAGCAGTATTCTGAACATAGCACTATTCCCAGCTCACACCCCCATTGTCTGATGCTTTCAAGTCTGTCCTTGAATGTCAAGAAAACAGTAAGCACTAGGAAATGCCAGTAGCTGTAGTTCACTGTACTCACATCATTAAAGAATACATCAGCTGTGACAATTTAGCAGCCATAAGAAAACATGATCACATTTGCATTTCTGGAATTCCTGCAGTTTTAAAGAAATTTGGTAATGTCTGTCCCTTGTCCTACACCCTTGCTGGTGTAAAGTGACTGGGCCCTGAGATGCACACTATATGAATTAATAATATCATGCTAAACTAACATTGTATTTTCTCAATTTTTGTATCCTGTGGAAGTGGTTATTAAATATTCACCATTGTTTTTGAAAAATAGAGGGTCATTTCTCTGGTCCACTGTTCTGCTACTTGCTTTCATCCGAAACTGTATTTGGCTGTATACATAGCTAGTCACGTATACAAGGATATTGTTTTTACTTCTGTAGAATAGAAGAAATTCTAAAATTGATGCCCCTGAGTGCGCTGCTGTTGAATAAATGAAGCTATTCTTTATATTTGAATTGATGTTTCACTCAGTAGCAGAACATTGAGAACCCTTGCATATGTATCATGCCAGTAGAAAAAAAAAAGGCACAAAACCCACACTCAATTGCTTGCTCTGCTTAGTTTGGTCCTACAAAGGCTGTAATAAATTCTTGTTATTGTGCCAAATGAGTTATTTCCTTTAGACAGAAAAAAACTCCACAACATTCCAAATAGGCCAACTTATACAAAATTTACCTCATATACTCTGGAAAATAATTGTTATGGCCTTAGAAATACCATTCCTATGCATTGCTTCCAGCCAAAGACTAGCCCAGTGAATTTCTGAAATCTAACCACCTGTAATATAATCAGACATTTTTATTGAAGGATATTGGCTAATCAAACCATATCTAATGAAAATATATATTGTTAATTATAGCTTATTTTGATGAATGCAAATCGTTGGGTGAATCTTCCAACAACGGTGATTAAACTCTGTAATGTCAGGCTTTATGATGCAGTTGGTTTTGTGAGCCCAAAACTTAATTATCATCCCAAAGGGATATGAGAGATTCTTACATCCTGAAAACTGAGTAGAACTTTTGAAAAATGTTTGTGTCTGTAAAAGTCTGCATGGTTTAGGGTGGAAAACTAGCAATACATAAAATCCAAGTATTTTTTGTGTGTCATGGAAAAGAACCTTACTCTTTTCATGCTCGTGAACAAAAATGGGTGCTTGAGTTAGTGAACTATGGAGTTATCAGTCAGCGGAGTCTCCAGAGGATGAGTCAAAACACTCAAGTGCCATGTGGTTGACACTGACTATATGGCAGGCAAAGCTCTATTTCAGTCATGTGTCTTAACTGAATAAAATTGGCTGTGTGAAGGTCCTGTTCATCCATTTGAAGCTGGACACTATTCATATTTACTCATGCAGTCTTATAAGTAGAAAAATCACTTTTATATAGTAAAGTGTATTTCTATGTAAGTATCTGAAAAGAGAAGTGAGAAAGGTGTGGAAGAGCATTTAATTACATGCAATACTAAGTGTTTAAATTGTATAGCAGTGTCCACTGTCACAGTTTGTTCAGGCATTTTGCTCTGCCATGCAAACTAATAAAGCCGCTCTTGTGTCCCCCTCAATTTAAAAGAAAAAGATTTTTTGTGAGCTGATGAAGAATTACGAGACTTTCCCAACTCTTTTTCCTCTGTATGCTGAATCTGTGATTTCTCATTATCGTTACTTTAGTCTGACAATCTTATTACAGTTTGGTTGGAAACTTCTCCCAAACTGAACTTAAAGAAGTCTTTTGTCAGCACCAGTACAAGTAAGATTTAGAGTGAGGAGTCAGCGAAAGACAAGGCCCCTTTTTCTTCTATGATTAGGTAGTTTCTTGAATAAAAAAGTAGAGAAAAATCTCCACTGGGGGATGATACAGTAGAAAAAGGAACACTTCACTGTTGGTGGGTACTTACATTTCTGGGTACATTGCCAGTGCTACCCTCATGGTGATGAGTCTCCACCCTCCATAATGCCATGCACATCCCACATAGGCCTGAGATTTCCACAACAGTTGGATTTAACTCACGGTTTAGCTGTAGGTCCATGGCCTATGTTTAGTCAAAGCTCTTATTTTCTCACTTTACTCTCTGCACAGTTTTCTCTAAAGAGCAGGTTCTTTTCACACTGGCTAGACCTTCATCCTATATCACTTAGGACTGTGAGATCTTTTTTAAAAAAGGATGTTTATGTATTTATGCAGGGACTATTGTCACTAATTTAAACAACATAATATCTCATGTTGTTTAGGCAGATTACAGCTGATCATTTCTGTTTCAGTCAATCAGGCAGAATAAAATCTTGTAAGCTGAAGTAGGTGTATTAGCAAGTGTTTTGGGAGTTGTTTAATACTATTCATGATGCACACTAATATGTCTGTCTTACAGATTTCTTTCCTGTTCTTCAATGACTGTTTCAGGATGGACTAGATTAAACTGAGGCAACTGAATAATGTAAGCCTTATTTTTGAGACAGATAAGTGCATGATGAACTAGCCGCAGCCTTTTATGGTACAAATATAAAACAAAACTTAAAATCCTTTAGATTTTCTAAACAGGTGTGTGTATCTTTGCCTTTCAACTGCATTTTGTCCCTTCCTGTTTCTGTTAGTTGTAATTTTTGTGTTTTCCATGAGGTACCTCCTATTGCATAATAGTTTAACAGTTTACGCAAGGGTAACTGTGGAAAGATAGTCAGCACAGTACCATGTGTTACATGGGAAGTGCTGGGAGGGTATGGATGAAGCCACTCTACAGAGGCAGTATCGTCACTGTTCAGTGCTGCAGAAGTCATGTCAGTACCAACTACTCTGAACGCTCTGGAGTAAACCATGATGGGGAAATGGCAAGAAGAGACATGGGATAGTGCTTATCCTCATCAAATCAGCAACTGCTTACATACAGAAACAAAGTATTGTGAAACCTTGATTAATTCCTTTCTTCAAACTTTCAGGAGACTTTGTGCTTATTTGTTTGTTTATCTTGTTTAGTCTATTTGGCTTTAGTAACAGATACTTCATAAGTATCTCTACTTTGAGTTCTGGAAAGTTGCAAAAATTTCCTTAAAGCAGTCCTACCCACCTGTGGAGGTTTGGGTTGGTTCCCTGCCAAACCCAGCTGCTGGCCACACAGATTTCACACCCTACCCCCACCCCACCCCCCTGCCCCTAGAGAAGAAAAAAAGGTACCTCAAGAAAATTGTAGTGAAAGTATATATATATTCACATATATTACAATTATATGCAATCAAACACTATGAATATACAGAATGAGAACTCCAAACAACCCCAAAAGAGAAAAGGGAGGAAAGGGAAAAGGAAGAAGGGACAAAAATGGGTAAAACCAAAACAAAACAGATACACACACACTTGTAAGCTCAGGGAAAAGCTCAAAAAGTAACTAACACAATAAATTCTCACCAAACTCCCCTCAAGAGGAGCAGTTTCTCCACCTCCATGCGACTGGGACACCAGTTTCTCAGGCCTCAGCTCATATAGATAAGAGCTGAGCTGATACTCTGAGATCTCATGTCCTCCAAACACCCAAAAGGAAGAAGAGAGAGGGAGGAAACCTTCCTCCTGTCATATACAGCTGATTACGTGAAGGAACAGTGTGGAATACTTCCTTAGTTATGACCCTGTTACCAGGGAAGGTCTAGACCAAAACCAAGAAAACTAAAGCACACCACCCTTAATAACTGCCTGTTTTATCTGGCCACAAATTAGCCTGTCAGTCTCATGTGCTCTTTGCAATTATTCATTTCAGAACTTCAGTTAAGCATTTTTATAAACATCTGTATCATTACTTAATAAATTACTCATTGTACCTTAAAGCAAAATGGTAATGCCTGTAATAGAACTTCAGCATAGTAACTAAGTAAATGAATAATACATTTTTGTTTCATGAGAGGTACAAGGAAATTCTGCTTCCTTTCACTTTCAGTGTATTTCAGTGTACTATTATTATATAATTAAGTTCAGCTTACATGACGGGTGAATGACATTTACACATTGCTGTTCCAAGTTGACTACTCAGGCATGCTAAATATGTTTTACAACAAAATTTCAGGCAGAAGCAATGCAGACAGCTAGTATAGTGTATTTCATGAGCCACAGTGGCTTCTGTTCCAAGATAGGCAAGGTGTACATTTGATAACATATGTGTGAACTAAGACACCCTGTAAGCTAATGAAGTTACTTAATTAGAGTAATCACAATAATGAATCAGTGTGGAGAACTGGAGTTCTGATGGTTAGAATGATTGAAGTTTAATCTCTTTCATAATATGTTTTCCATATTTTCTTTCTTTGTTTAAACTTGACTGCACCCATTTGTCAACTGATAAAAAGTCTCATACTACATTTGCAATTCTAACTGACTGAGTCCTATGAATCATTTTGCAAGAGATGTGTAGGAAGTCAATCTCAAGGGAAGGAAAGTATTCCGCTAATCAAATCGATGCAGTGTATCCCTCCCTGCAGCTCTAAAAAGAGTATTGAGAAAAGTTATTTCTATTTGAAATTATAGAACTTGTAATTTTCTAAAAAATTTCAAAGTCCTTGTAGGTGCACAGGAATGCACAAAGATATAATGTACTATATTCTCTGCAAAGAAATGCACACTCAAGAAAATGTGTGTTGTTTTAAAAAGGAAATAAAGTGCATAGTTCTGTATGTTCTAACTTTCTGTTAGCAGTAAAATAAAATGCAAACAAATTACAGGGTCCAAATATATATATATATATGTATTTTTTTCCTGGAGAATAGAGCATTAATAAGTAGGTAGACGAGAAACACTTGGGTGTACTATCAGTAGCTGCCATCTGGTAGTTCCATAACACAGTTGTGATGGTCAAGCAGGTGGTTATTAACCATGATTCAAAATGTTGTTTCACAGCACCCATCCACACCAGGTAATGAAACATGGCATATCAGCAATGCTCTGCTGGAAATCACATGCTGGGGAGAGTGAGGTGACACACAAGTACTGTGGGCAGGAGGGACTGGGAACATATAGGAGGTTCTTTGAAAATTGTCAGTGTTGTTCAGCCATCTGATGATTTTGTGGCGTTGTTCAAAGAATTACAAAAATAAGGGCAAGCTGCCTTATTTTCATTGGAATTTACATAGATGGTTCTAGAATGCTGAATATATTATTAAACAAAATTATAAAGCAGGACCTTTATTCTACAGTGTCAGAATCATTCACTAAAAATAAACAGTCATGCTAGGTAGAAGGAAAAGTCCTTTTCAAATTTTTCCATTTTGGAATCTAAAGCGGGCCAAGTGTGATTAAGAAATTAACAGGAAAAAGGGTAATCTAGAAAAATTGTAGATCTGTTAGTCTTATCCCGTTATTTTGACTTTGAAACAATTGGTAAAAGAAAACAAGATGCGAAGATAAATGTAGAATGTTATACAATTCTTCACTCTAGGAAAGCAAGATTAATGAGCCTGCTTTCTATGTTTTGTTTTGCACAAAAGAACTTCCTGATCATCTAATTTGATTGAAAGTGAGTATAGTATTTAGGATGGAGAATATGGATATTATTAATTTTAATACTATTCATTATTTTGCAATTTTAAATACACAAGTCAACAGAGGTCTTTTAGAAAAGGTGTTTTTACTATTCTGCACCACAAATTTATTCAGAATTATGTGTAGATTTGGTTGTTCACATTAAAGAATGGTTAATGCACACTGGAACATCAGAATGATAAGAGAAAGGAAAGAACATCCTGCAAGATAGTAAACAAGCTTGGCTTGTTTGACTCAGCAAGACACAGATGGAAGGAGGGGTATGATTGTACTTTGTAAATATGTCCAGGGAAATACCAGGGTGGGAGTTATTTAATCTCAGACTGTGTTTGCACACAGAAAATTTTTATAAAACTGGCTACAAGTATAGTTAGGATTGAAATTGTGAAATGTTTTTGAAATGTGAGGTAGTAAAGTTCTGAAGGACAAAAGGCAATGGGTAGAAATTGAAATGCAGAAAATTCCATTTAAAAAAAATGGAACAAAACTACTGCCAGGGTAGGCAAACGGTATTCCACTCTAATCTCAGAACTGGGTAGTTACATGTCTATTCACCACAGTAATTCAAGTTTACTCAGAAATAGATCACTTGCTCTGAGTATTTAAGCCTATTTATCCCCGAATGCTCTCTATTTACTTTTCAATAGGCTGCCATGGTTCAAGAAAAGGCAAAACATTTCAAAACATACAAGCCTCATCTATGTAAAAGAGACAACTGATACTGAAAACAGTTTTTACATCTTTAAAGGTATTTTAAAGTCTAGACCAGGTAAAATCTGTTTTTCTATATCATGGAATTTGACTTATAAAAATCCTGGGATTCTTTTGTTTGGTTGATTGATTTCTTTTTTTAATTTAGTGGCAAAAAATAAAGGGAGACTATTTGCTGAAAGACTGTAAATTTTTATTTGTTCACTACAGCTTTTTACAACTACAGATCATTAACAACAACTCTCCATTTTATGAAAAGAACAAGGAGTTTTCTTGTCTTGCTCCATTATTATCTGTCCAGAGGTAACATTGTAGACATTAAAACAAAGAAAAATAAATCACTACAATACGTTTTTGAATAATATAAATGAATATCTTATAAATATGAATCTGTTGAAAATGTACTAATTTTGTCAATCCATTAAGTTTTACTAAACTCCTGTTCTGGTATAGTAAGAAGTTCATACTTTTATGCATAAGGATTGATGAAAAGAGTGTGTGTGTGTATATATATATATATATATACACACATTAAAAAGTAAACTATATATATAAGAAGTAATTTTATAAACATGCAAATGTCTTCTTTTTTATTACAAGAATATTTTGTCTGAAATTATCAAAAAGGGTAATAAACCCATCCTTTTGAGAGTCACATAACATCAAATCAAGCGGCACACTGAGCTTGCATTTCAGGGAATTTTACCAACACTTCAGACTTTTGTGGACAGGCAGATCAAGTGAATTATGCATTCACAGTTTTGCCCAAGACAGAAACCAATCTTGGTGCAAAAGGGGAGAAATGCATACAAGGAAGTTTGCAAAGATGCAATGCACAGCTTTTTCTTCTCATTTTGTCCTCCTACCATTGGCATCTTCTGTTTAAGGACTACAGCTCTGTAAATGTTTGCCCAAATCCTATTGACTGATCATATTTTCCTTTTGATCAGCTTCCCCAGCAGAACTCGTAACTTAATTTCTTCTGTCTTGGCTACACCTAGATACAATTATTTCCTATAAAACACTGCTTATTTTATTTCTAATTATCTACACTAGGCTATGTAGTCTGAAGTGAACCACAAATCTCTTATTCCTGTTTTCTTCTCCCTGTACATGTGTTCAACAGTAAAGTAACTGTTTAGTTCATTCAGTTGATCTTTTTTTGAACATGGTCATAGGTTCAGAATTTGCTTCCCTGTAAGCTTGGTACAAAGAAGATGATGTAAAATGTGAAGGCACAGTTAGGTTTTCTTCCAGAGAACCAAGACTTTAAATCTTTATTTTCATGAATGATCTTAATGATTTCAGTATAAGAGCTTGGGAGAAAACTTCTGCAAAACCAGATCTAGTTCTTTTCTTGTTCTTATGGAGAGAGTTCACATGTGAGGAACTGACTACACTGATGGCATACGAAGATTGGTTTTTTTATGTTATGTTTTTTACCACACTCACTGCATTAAGAAACCTGTGTAGCATCTCTACATTTTGATTTATGATATAGATAAGGTCTACTCTTCGAATGCTTCCATCAGCGCTGCCTCCGTACAATCCTAAACATCCACTGGTCTGATTACATGACAAATGTGTCTGTTCTTGAACAGGCAGAGATCACCAGGATAGGGGCCATGCTGCTAGAAACACAGCTGCACTGGGCAGGGCACATCTCCAGGATGGAGGATCACCGTCTACTTAAGATTGTGCTCTATGGTGAACTTGCCACTGGCTGCCACAAGAGAGGAGCCCCGAAGAGGAGATACAGGGACTCCCTGAAACAATGCCTCAGCCTTGGCCATATTGACCACCGTCAGTGGTCCACTCTAGCCTCCAATCGGGAGAAATGGAGACACACCATCCATAACGCTGCTGCTTCCTTTGAGAAACACGCAGAATCAGTCTTGAGGAAAAAAAGCAACGCAGGAAGAACTGTGCCTCGCCAGTAGTGCCAATGGAGACTTTCCACTGTGCCTTTTGTGATCGGACTTGCCTATCTCGCATTGACCTTTTTAGCCATCAGCATGCTTGTAGCAAGCATGGGTAGAGGCCTTCCCAAATCTTTGTTTGTGAAGCCTAGCCATGATGATGATGAGATAAGGTCTATTTATTTATTGCTCATTTTACTTCATTCTAGGTCAACAGCTTTAATTAGAGTATTTTTTAGCAGACACCATGAAATACAAGCACACACAGACATGGAAATATATTAACCAGTACAATTCAGTCACTTAATGCTACACCTCTTTTGTTCCTGTATAAGCAGAAACAGTTACTTTCTTGTAAATGTCACTAAACATTTTTCTTGTTTTCTTGCACTTGCACTACCATTTTTGTCATAGTTGTGGTTTTATTCTACTTTTATTTCCCCTATAAAAATATATTTTTAACTAGTAAAACTTAATTTACAGCAGTCTTCAAAAGTCATGTCTCTGCTCAAAAATTTCTAACAATAATAGAAAGTTAAACTGAACAAAAGTCCTTTTCTAAAATATAACCATACTTTTACCATGGACTGGAGCAAAATTAAGGAGTTTATGTATCTAAAGCAAATGTTAGTATGGGATGTGGGAATTATAGTTTTGCCATGAATTGTGGGAAAAAGTAGAAAAATTGAATTTACTAACACATGATGGAGATTTTTTTTGTAGCTAGATTTTGCCTCTTGAGAGATTTTAAGATGGCCTTGTATATAGGCTGATTAAAAAAACCCAAAATATAATTTTAGTTCAACAATGGGGACTATGGTCCTTGAACAGACCCTGAGTTAGAGAATGAATTTTTTTTATACTCATACATCCATGATTATTTTTCAAGTTGAGGTCATTGTCTGCTAGTCGAAGGCTCTGATGAATCTTCAGTTCCTTTGCTTAGAGTGTTGCAGGCAGGATTATGTTGAACAAACCTTAGGCTTTTAGCACAATACAATTTTTGTAAGGAATCAGAAGTTACTATTCACAGCTTAGGTTTTTCTGATACTCAGATCTTGTTGGAACTCTGCTCTGGCATCTCTAGATCCCTTCAGGTCACGTGGCAAAGCAGGACTGCAATTCCCATAAGGATCTGAGAGCCATTGTACAGGTAATGTTTCATATTAGGCGGGAATCAATTTGATTGGGACTTAGAAGAAGGTTAAGTGGAGGACAAATTAGCACTGTTGTTCTACAGAAGCAGTTAACACTGATTTTTATAGCATCTTTATAGCAAAATAATATACATTCTGGCATTGCACTTAATGGATTCTGCATGACAAGTGATAAAAGTTATGAATTACTTCTATCAGGCTTCATTTTCTCCTGCTTTTTAGTTAATATTACAAAGCCTATTGTAATTATCCATTTGGCAATTCTCCTTGTCAGTCATCTGCTGATTCATAAGCCAGTCAAACAATGTATTACACACTGGATCATCTGTGAGGACTTTTCTGACACAGCTCCTGGCATTGAATTTGGTTTTCAAGGGTATTCCAACAGAATCAGAACTAGCCACATTGTTCTTGGGCCAGTCTTGTTTCTTTGCTGTACACATAGCTGTATGTTTTTAGGCAGCACATCTCTTGTTGCTTGATATGACTTGTGTGCCTTTCCAGAAAACAGAGACACAGCTGTGCTTCTTTTAGTATTAGTTTTTCATGGCAGGAAATATGTCACGTACCAATTTTGCAGTTGTTTTGGGCATATCTACAGTTGTGTGCAAACCTGCTGTTTTGCTTGAGGGCATTTAGTTGCCTTTGTTTCTCATGATTTGGTAGCATTTACTGATTAGAGGGCCTGCTTCACTGCAAATAGCATCAGAAAGGTGTAACTTGCAACCACATCAGGGCAAGGGAGAACTTTCTTCATATTTTCACTGGTGGGAAAAAGCTAAAAAAAATTTGCTGAGCACAAATTATTGGCATGCTGAGGTTCCCTCCTCAGCAACTTAGTTGCCTTGGTGCACTTCCCTGCTGCAGCTTTCCTCTTTGTACAGTTCTGTGAGCTTCTACCTCTGATCAGTCTTGCTGTGTGTATTATGTCCTTCTATGGATGACAAGGCAAACAACAGATACTGCTGAGGTCTAGATCTAGGATTAAAAAAGTAATTGTTTCCACAGATTGTTATGAGGAAACATCAGTTGCCATGTTTTCCAGAAAGAAAATCCTAACAACCCTTGAAACTCTGTGTATGGAAATTAAAGTTTATGGGAAAACATGGAAGGTGTGATCCCAATATTTAACAGTATGATTCTATAATTAAGTACTACAATATAAACTAATTGTGTACCCTGTACCAAAAATTCTCTTCAAACATAAACTGTCAAAGACAGCCTCAAGATGTGTAAAGAAACATCATAGCAATTAGGTACCAGAGTTTCCCAGATGAACTAGTTCTCAGGGGACAAATGTTTTGCAATCAAATACTTTCTTAGGACATGCCGTTACAGCTCCCCTCCCTCTAGACCTCTAGGCTCTCTGTCTCTCAAACCAATGTTAAGCAAAACCAAACCCTAATTAGAGACTAGGCCCAGTCTAAGCTTCAGCATAAACCCCTCAACCCTGTCCTTAATGAGGAATTTCTCAGTGGAAAACTCCTCTTGGCACCCTGTGCCTTCCACTGGCAGCCTTAGAAAGAACCTCTATGTTCAAAGCAAATGGAGAACTTCTCTGAGAAGAGATGTCATTGCAGCTTACTCCTTGCTTTAGCAGCACCTTTTCAGTGCCAATCTAGCTGGAGCTTTAGAAAATTCCTCTTACTCAAACTAAATCAGTCAGTATTTGGGCTGGGCTTGGGAGAAAAGCTTAGGTTGGGTTACAAAGGGGCTGCTAAGGGGAGCAGTAGCCTTGAGAAAGGTGTGTCCTCTAAAGAATACTGAATGTAAGGCAGCTCATTTTAGGCTTAAGCTCTTGCCTTTTATCAGGATTAGGTTTATGATTAGTTATGGAAAAGAGACATTCCAGAGCTTCAGTTGTGAGTGGAGCTGGAAGAGACAAGGTGCAGACAGATTTCTCTCATGGGAACTTGTTTCTTTCCTTTGGCAGTCCCTTTGCAGCCGCTCTTCAGCTAAAGCTCTAGGCTTTGTTGCTCTTTGTCTTAGCCAGAGCCTCTCAACTATGTTCCCGGAAAAGGCATGTAAGGGGAGAGTGCTCTAACACCTTCTGTTAGAGTTTGAATTTTTCTAACAATGAGAGAGGTGTGAGGAATGTTTGACTTGCCTTTTTCCAGCTGTTTGTTCTCATGGTTGTCTTGAGGAGCCCTTACAGGTTGTTTTAGTTGTTCCTCATCATAGCAGTGATTATGTTCATACCAGCTGACTTCCACTGGGCTGTGCATTACAGTGAGTTACTCAAAGCCAATGAAACTATCTATCAGGGTCAGACTACCAATGGACCACCATCTGTTCAATGATGACAAAAATAAAGTAGTGCATCTAATAATTTTGTTTCATTATGCAATTGCCATAGAGGCTTTTCATGGAACTGTGTGATTTCGAAGGTAGCAAAAGTTGTCATTATAGTTGCTTTCCCTGAAGAGAAAAATTACCTAAGAGATTCAATTCTATGCTCTGATACTTTATTATTCAATGTACAATTCCTTTTTGTTCTTAGTGATTAACCTATAAACACAAAAGCAACCAGTTATGTGGTGACCCAAATCCTCTTATAATTTGTCACTTCTGTTGATATGCTGGAACTTTGCCCTGTCTCTTACATTTCCCTTTAAATAATATAAACTTTCATAAATTTTTGGCAGTTTTCACAGAGAAATCTAAGATTTTTAATGTTTCCTTTTATCTTTTAACAGATCTAATTTCAAAGCATGTGGAAAATATTAACTAATGGGTAATTTTTGAACTTGTAGGAGTGTAGTTTTACAAATGAAAAATGGTAACTTATTTATTTACCAGATAGGAATTGAGAGATGTTAAACTGTTACTCAGATTTATATTTAAATATGTAACCTCGTTTGACAAAATTATTTTTAAGGATTTTTCACAGGTGCTGTTTTGGGGTTTTGGTTGGTTGGTTTTTGGTTTGGTTTTTGGTTTTGGGGTTTTTTGCTAATAAAATAATTAAAAATCAGGTTTTGGACATTATCCAAATATAGGAATAAAAACTGGAATGACTTTGATTGGAGGAAGGAGAACTACTTGGCCAGAAGTTACACAAAACTTTTTCTGAAATCAGGAAAATTCTAAGTATAATTTTCCATATTTTATTAATTATTCTCAATTTTCCTTAAAAGTCACTGAAATTGAAGAAAGCAGTGCCAGAATCTCTCACAGAAAGTTGTTTCCTATTTTTATAGACAGAATGCTGAGAGAAAATGTTGAAAATTGTGGTAGGATGTCTTTTGTTTATTTTTCTCTTTTTTTCTAATCAAAGGTGTGAAAACAAAATGGCTAAATTCAAAAATAGCTGCATAATCTTTATCATCATCATTAGTAGTAGTAGTCCTTTCACAAGCCAAAGATCATCTGAAACCTGAAGTTTTTATATCTGTAGAAAAAGGACAACCTTCAGACACATCATGCCACCCTCATGACTGGGATCATTTTAGCATAGATACTAAAGTAGTAGGCCTTAACTTTACACTGTCATAGTAGGTGTTAATTCTACACTGTATTTGAACAGAAAACATTGCTTGAAAACCATGATAATTTCTTGAGGGTGTGCTGAAGTTTCCTGTATAAGGTTTTCCATTTGTTGACTATACTGTAGTAGAGGTAACAGCATTAACTTTAAATTAACATTATTAATGTTAACACTCCACTAATATAAATGAAGAAATTCAGGTTCATATTGAGTCCTCTAGCTGTGAAAGGTGGTAGATATCAAGGCTGCAGAATGACAAAGGGCTAGATGGACTGACTTGAAATCTCAGCAGTTGTGTTTTCTGCCACATGCCTGTCAGCAAATTTTTTTACAGTACATCTGGGCAGTATCACACTGCTTTTTCTAATGCTGTAGAAATGATTGACAGGGGATTAAGATTTCCTCCCCACTGGAAAATTCTCCATTACTAGAGTAGGTCATAATTAAGTCAAAATGGCACTCTTGCTCTCTCTCCAGGAAGAAACTTATATCCTGACTCCCGTGTTCACTGCTTGCTAAAGTGAGCAGTGTATGTAAGCTGCTCCAAAGCAGTCCCTTATGGACATTGACTCTGGTCTCTGTGGTATTGGAGTTCTTTGTTTCCTGTGGCATGAAATTCAGATAAACTCAGTGAACAAACTGTTGGAAGAGTTTGGTGCTGTGAAGTTTTACAAAATAGCAATAACAATTGAACATGTGCTTGTATTTCAGTGTTATAACTGAGACAGTGAATCAAACTCTTATGTATATGAGCAAGAACAGCAGTCAGTATGATCCTCTCTCTGAATGTGAAATAAGAAAGAAATGAGTCAAAGTTTGCTTTTCATTGAAGTCAATGAAAATGGGAAGTATGCAGAAAATAATTAAAACTACCTCATCCAAGTGCCAGCACTGTAATCTATAATTTTTTTTCCCAAATGAATCTTAAGTGTTAAATGTGTATCCTAGCAGATGATCATGACCCAATCATTAGAAATTCAGATTGCATTTGTCTAGCAATAAGGGTTACTAATCTCTGGAACAATTTAGCTAGTGATGACATTTTAGATTACCAATTACTTCTAATATTGGAACCAAGTTGCATCCATCTTTGATTGAAATTCTTGAATTTTTCATGCCTTCCTGCACATGAAAATCATTGTTTTATTATTGATATATAAAAAAGATCTTCTTGCCATGAAGTCAAATTCTGAACAACTCATGAAGAGCACTAGTGCTTCACTACTCACATGTGCACATCTTCTGCTTTAAAAAATAATATAGCTAATGCTACACAGGATTGGGCTAAATTCTTTGTGAAATCCCAGTATGTAATGTCTTCTTAGAAGTGAAGTTTAAAATGCAGAAAGTAGTTTTGTCACATGGGAAAATAGTACCTGCTTTTAAACTGACAAGTATGGTCCTGTGTGATTACAAATGCTGCAGAGGATTCCCTTGCTATAGAACTCAGTCATTCATTTTAGCATTACTATTTCATTTTGCCTTCAGCAGGCTTTTCAATTCAGTTATAAAATAAGTCATATGTTGAACTTTCAATGCTGTAGTTGAGCTTTACCTTGTGGAGTATGTTCCTAGCTACTTCCATTCTGCTTTGTCCTCACCTTTAACTGATGATCTCTTTTTCACTTTGAACCTCTTCTTCTAATTTGCCTTTCTTCTTACCCAGGGCATCTTTTTGCTTTATTGATACTCCATTTACAGCAAAACTCAGCTAAAAATAAGTACTTTCTTCTTTTCCAATGTCTAGTAATTTTCTTATTTTCTTCCACTATTTTTGGGGGGTTTTTTTGGTTTTGTTTTTTTTGGGTTTCGTGTGTGTGTGTGTGTGTGTGTGTGTGTGTGTGTGTGTATTTTTTTACTTTTAAAGATATATGTGCCAGTTGCCTATTGTGTCTTCTGTAAATCATTGATAAACTCCACTCAGAGGAATGGGGGCATTTTATGATCATGAAGCAAAGGTTGTTGCTGTTTGGTGTGTTTTTTCATGTTCCTGATAAACCAAGACTTTTTTTTTTATATCTGTTCTTGTGAATCCTATTTCAGGATTAAATTTGTTCTGCTGTATTTGGATATTCCTGGAAAGTACTTCAAGATACATTTTAGAATGAACTGTCAAAATACATATATATTATTTTTACTCATTCTGCAGCGTTAGACACCAAATGTGGCAAAGCTATCCCCAACAGACTTAAATTTGAGAGGCATCTGCTTTTTGCTCTTTTGGCATGAACATTGCATTTAGATACAAACACAAAAATAAAACATGGAGATGATGTTAGATTCCAATTAAAATTTAAGTAAAGGGTTCTGATTAAATCTTGGGAGTTTTGCTTCACATTTATATTTGATGTCACCAATATCTCATTAACTGTTCTCAAGCTTTGGTGTCTCATTGTTGATACGATACATAAAACTGCTTCTTGACCTGTTGTATAATCTGACTGAGGCAAGAAGGTATCAGGTAGAAAGGGACCTGATGTCTTCTGCTCAAGAATGAAAAAGATATGAGATTCCAAAATGTGAGACTTTCCATTCTTTGAAGCCAGCTACATGAAATAAAAGACTTCATGATTTGGGATTATGATTCTGACAATTTCAAACCAAACGCTCAGAGATATTAAGAAGCATGTGCATCATCCACAACTCCTGTGGAAAAGGTGACCCCCAGCTCACACTCCCATCATACTACCCACTTTGGCTATGCCATTTCTTCATGAGATACTGATCTGTTTTACTTTGCAGCATCACATATGCGAGGGAGTTACTGTGGTCATTTACATCTGCTCTGTTGCCTGGCAAAGCGTTCAAACAGAGACAACCATCCACACAGATGCATCTACTCAGACAATTGCTGGATTTTATTTGAGCAGAAACATCCTTTGGCATTTAAATACAGCAAAGATCTAGGACAATAGAATAAGAAATTGAACATGGAGCAGCTGTACATATTATTTTACTTAAGCTTCTTAGTGTTTCCCAAATACAAGTTCATCTCAGCATCGATCTATAGACAGATGGCATCTATCTTAGAAATTTTTCATTCAGCTATGTCAATCTTCATCTCACCATTAACAACGAATCTCAGTATGGGCTGAAGGAAGGTGACCTATTTTTTCTCATCTGTGATTGATTTCCACGCACAAGTAGGAGTGTTGCTGAATCAAAACCTGTTTGTGCAAGCTTCCTTATTATTTTCTCCCTTTTGGGAGTGCATTATTAGCTATACTGATAGTGCACATGGCCTGCCTGGTATTCCTCACAGGAAATGTCACTTTTCATACACAAGACCCAAGCCAATGGTCATGGACATCAATAGGAGACACTGTGTTTATTTCAATGGACATTGGATTAGGTCCAAATTTCCATAAGACCGTGTTTTCTGTTTTCGTTTGATAATCATCTCCATGAAAGAAAGCAAAATTTCAGTACTGATGTTCTTGTTAAATAAGTGCTTCACACTTCATTCTGCTTTCCACAGCTTCTGTCATTGTATTCCATTTTGTTTTCTTTTTACCCTTTGAAGTTCAGTGGGTGTCAATAATAAGGAATTTAGGGCTCAAGACTTGCTTGGTAACACTGGTGAGTCTTAGAGGTGAAATGGACCAGTGGCACCAGCCCCAACTGTTCTGACACAACAGGTCAGCTTCTTTTTTATGACAATTTGGCCACACAATACAAATTCCCAAACAAAATTATTCCACAGATCATACTGATGTTTTATTTTGCCCTGTAAAGTTGGAGTGCTTGCCTTTTATTATTTGTCTGTGTGTTCTTCCATGTTTCACTACCAAGAAAAACCTTTTAAAAGCAGATTTTTAACAGCCTCCGAAACACCTCTAGATTCTCCATAGAAGAGATTTTCACTTTGTCTTCCATGAGATTTTTTTGTTCTGCTCTCTGTAAAAGCATTTGAACCATTGCTTCCATAGACTTGTTCTACTGCATCTCTTCAAGGTAGTTAGTGTTTGTTTCTTCTCTTCCTAGTTTGCATTTCTTTTTGGAGATTCACCAAGTGACTGCAGTACAGTCTCATGAAAATTGTTTCCTTTTTTTCAGTGTTTTTCCATTGGAAGGTCATGATTGTTGGTTTCCTTGCTCACCTTTTTTCACATCATTAATTAAATAACATAAGATATATACCTATGTTTTTGAAATGAGTTAGAAAGTTTAAATATTTCTGGCTCTTCTGCATGTATAAGGTGCTCCAGAGATGGACAACGTTTTTGCTAGTTCAACATACAAGATGATTTTATATGACCCAATTTAATTCCTTTCAAAATCCACTAGAACTCTGCTGATGAGGTGTTCTTTCAATAAGCACTTGAGGAGGAGGAGGAAATGGTACTGCATTGAAGCATGTTGTACAGCCTGTGGTTCTGCAGGCAAAGCTTATGGTGATTGTAACTTAGACCCCAAGAATTCCCTATAGGTGGGTGGATGGCTCTCAGAGCTGTCCTCTGCAGAACAGTTCTGTAGACTGGTAAGCATATTTGAATTTCAAAGGTGTCAAGGGAAGGAATAAAGTGTGAAAATTATTCCATAAATCAACTCAAAGAATCCAGTTTCAAACCACAGAGTTACTGACTTAGCAGTTTTATCTAAACCATTGATTTTTGAGAGCTTTAAGGATACTTTGCTTAAATCAAGGTTACCTTAATTATGGAAACTTGATTAATTGCTGCAGTATTCCAGCTTTCTTGAAACTTATTAATCCTAATAGAGGAACCCAAGTAGCAAAGCTGTGACAAATACCAAGTGTTGTGTATACAGAACATAATTTATGTTATCGACATTGTAACCGTTACATATCGTTACCACCATTTTATGTAATTGTCCAAGACTGGCCTAGCAATGTATATAACTAATGAAATATAATACAATCAAATACCCAGGAATATGTTGTGCTCTGCTTGCAGAAATGCAGCACAAAATGAGCAAGAAAGAACTAAGGTTGACTTTGATTGGAACATAGGTGAATATTGTAGATCTACTCTGTGGTAGCTTAAACAACGTGGAAAAGCAATTTATGACTAAAGAAAGTACAGGGTGTACTTATCTGAAATTGCAAAATAGAGCTGCTGGGTTCTGAAGTTCAGAAGAAATTGTACAGTGTTCTTTGTTTTGTCTTTTAATCTCTTCTCCCAAGGGACCAGGTGGCACAGGGTCTTAACAATGAGATCTAGCACTGTTTTTTTTTTTTGGTGACACATTGAAAGCATTCTTAAACTGCGCTTTAGTTCTGAACTACTACTCAAAAGAAGAAACAGTTAAGCAAGTAAACACTTTACAAATATTCAATATTAATATTTTTCCTCCTCTCAAATTTCCTACGACTGGTAAACTGGCAGAGTCGCCTATGCAAGTCTGTCACACTGCTTCTGTCACACATTGACATCACATTTCAGCAAGATGGTTGCCTTCAGCATTTGATTCAGAAATGTCTATTATAACTGCCAGCTTAAGCTAACAAATTTCATAGTTTTCTGTTGACAAATGTCTCTTAGCTTGTTAACTTCTTGGCGGTTTGGCTGAACATAATGGACATCAGTCAGTTTTCATAGTTGCTCACCATTCTACTTGTTTGAAAGACCTGAGTTTTCAGCAGCCAAGAACCGCTTCAGAAGCGTAGGTACATGAGTGATAATAAATACATACGCCCACTTACACCTTCACACACAAATAGCTTTATAGGGTAAATTTTCAAAAATACATAGGTTTACAGAAGAAAAGCAGGAGACTAATGGACTTCAGATGCTTAGGCACATTATCAGACTCACTAACACCCACTTGAATCTTATAGCATCTTAATTCCATTTAAAATATAGCCCTGAGCAATACTGCACTCCTTTTATCCCTAGAATAAGTAGAGTCTGAAGGCAGTTTTATATCACTTGGATTATTTAAGGTCCTAGTGATTTGTAACCAGTCATGACACCATGCTTCCTTTACACACATCCCAGAGCTTGGACGGGTGGTGGAGACGATGCTGCCATGAGCTGTCTTTGTGCTGTGGAGTGCCAGCTCAAGTGTCCTTAGGGTTGCTTGAAGCTGCTCCTCCTACAGCAGAAATAAATTCAAGACAAAATTCTGGTCACAGATTCTCAGCATTCAAAAACTAATAAGGGATAGTGTTTGGTTATATAATCTTTATATGTGTAAAAACGTGCTGGTTTTATGACGAATTACAGTTTTATGAGGATGTAGTCTTGTTTAGTATTGCCAGGATCTAAAATTCATGCTATAAAAATATTATTCAGTTACCTAGCAGCAACAATGCCATGTTTGAGGATTACATGTAAGACAAACGTACTCTCTCTCTTCAGTTTATTATATGACTCAAGAAAAGGGTTCGTTAATAAAGCTAAACTGCAATTAACGCTATTAAGTGTTTTCATCTAGTTAAGCATTTTTTTCTAAAATAATAAGACATGGTGAAAAAAGTCCTGAAATCAGTGACCTGGATCATCTGAGACATAAGAAATAAAAAGTGAATTTGAAAGTAGTGGTTGTTAGACCTTATTTGGAGCCTAATTTGCTTCCTTCTTCTTGTCCATGTTTTTGTGTGATCCTGGCAGTCAAATAGAGATCCTCTGAAGAAAAGAGCATATGTCTGTCTCTTTGCTAAGAACAAAGTTTCATATAGTTTCCTAACATGGGATTATAAGGCCCTGCTTGGATTTTATTATTTATTTGGCATGTAAGTGCTCTACTTAGATATCAGCAAAGGGTATTCATTTAATTTAATCATATATACAAATTTT
The DNA here is from genome assembly GCA_013396755.1 of Sclerurus mexicanus. Classification (NCBI taxonomy): domain Eukaryota; kingdom Metazoa; phylum Chordata; class Aves; order Passeriformes; family Furnariidae; genus Sclerurus; species Sclerurus mexicanus. Next base: position 200,988 of record VWZF01000979.1, on the reverse strand, counting down.
TACTTCACCATAGGTACAATAATATTCATATAGGGTGTGCATAAACACATTATAGAGATAAGCATTTTTTAGATAACACAGAATTTAATAAAAAAGAGAAGGTAAGTACTTAACAAAAGTTCAAAAGTGTCGTTTCCAAATTTACTTTAGATGTTATAAATTGTTTTTTAAATTAAGTTTTAGAAACAGTCTTATACTGTTTAATCTTGAATATTGGGATTGTATATAGGATCCCTGGTACTATACTGAAGTTAAATCTGTATCTTACTCGTTTTAGAGGTATCCCAACTATAGTAAAATCATACATAATTATCTGAATGATGGAGTACATTGCAAAATTTGGATTCCTTATATTTAGTCAGGAATTATAATGCATAGAGTAAACAACAGAACATTTTAGCTCTTCAAAGCTGATAACACATGTTCTTTCACTATATGCAAATATTTGGGCATGAATAACAGACTACTACCATCAATGATCTTCAAAAGAGGCTGTGTATTATGCCATGTAGGAGGTATTTTTTTGTGATGATAGTAGTTCCGGCTACTTAAATACCTGTGAACATTGCAAAACAAAGAAAAATAAGAAATTCTCTGTGTGCTTTGGAATAAAGTTGCAAGAGCTATGTTAGCCTGTACTATTAGATTTCTTCCATGTGAGGAATGTTTTTTTCAAATAGACATTTCAGCAAATACTGTTCTGTGCACATCTTGTCTGGACTTCTTTCATTATTTGAACTTTTTGTTTTATTTCATCATTTAGATTTTCACATTACTCTTATCACCACAGGCTCTTTCCTCTGATTCCTTTGGAGTGCCTCCCAGCTCTCTGTCATCTGTGGATCCAACTCTTTATGAGCCAACTCTTCAATTAAAGGGATTGTGTTTGTGAGAGAAATATACCCCATCTACAGGACAGTGTACCTGTGCCTGAAAAATGTATATTACATTTCCCATTGGTCATGGGCTACAGTGTTCTTGTGTACATCAGGTAGTTATGGTGCAGACTGGTGAAGTGTGAATTTACAGCACAGACCCTGCCCCAAACTAACCACTGGGATGAGCATTCATTCTACTAAAAGCAAGATAGCTTTTCCCATTTTCACTCCAGTTTTCCAACATGTAGCAGTCTCATTCACATGGTGGAACATTGTACAGTGTCTTCCCTGCTTAGGCAAACTTGAGCATATGATTTTTAGCAGAAGTGCTGAAGACAACTGAGTGCTGAGGGACTGATTCTTCAGGACATAAATGCTCACAACCGAAGGAGAGAGGAAAACTTGTGAGTCCTGAATAGCAATCCTTTCAAACACTCTGAGATATTTTATTTATAAGAATAGTAGTAATTCATGACAGTTTAAGCATTTACTAATCTGCTTTGTTTAAATGCTAGGACATTTGAACAACTTGCCATGTCACACATTCCCCAATGAGACATAAAGTTACAGAAGGAAGAAATGAAACTCCAAGTAGAAAAATATGCTCGAGACCTTAGTTTTCCTAGAACTCAGCGTAAGTCTTAGTCTTTCAGAAACTAAAAATAGCCACAGGAAGGATACATAATTTAAATTAATAATTTATATAAAACAAACATGGTGATATTTTTAAAAATAATATCACCAAGATTATACATACATACTGATGCCATAAGTTATAATCTAGATTCCAAATCAACAGTATAGACAACATGACATCTAAAGTATTAGAATATCAATTAATTAAGACCCTTTTTCTCTCTTCCAGACCTCAGATGTTTCACAAATTGAGCCACTTGAATAGAATAAATAAGTCTAATTTTACTTTATATGCTATGTCTTGCTTTCCTTTAGGCTGGTTGAATTGCTCTACAATTGTTTTAAACAAATAAAACCTTTGAGAAGGTCAGTGTTCTGTTTATAGGTACTAGCTTTTATATTTTGTACTTCCAGATTTTTTTTTAAAGTCCATTAAATTGTTCTTTGCTATTTACTGGATTTTATCTAATTGCTTATATATTTATTTGCTAACATGACAAATTTTTGTTCTATGTGCATTTGTCCTAATGTCTTAGTTCAAGGGGAGAACTAAGGTATCTACATTGACCAAGAAAAAAATAATCTCTCTCCCTATAAATTTAGAAACAAAAACTTTAATTAGGAAATATATATATATATATGAAAAGGATAACAATTCTCAACCACAATACATTTATATGTATCTCCAGAAAAGGCCAAACACCAACAGCTTGTAATAAAATCTTCCCCCCTCCTCAAACGACAAGGCAAACAGTTAAAAAGTCTTTGGCTACCCCCAAAAAGGACTGCAATTGTATCTAAGGACAGCAGGAGGTGATGTCACACCTCAGCCACTGGCCTCTCTCTCCCAGGGGATGCAGTTATATTTACGGACAGCAGGAGGCGATGTCGCACCCCAGCCAGCTGGCCTATCTCTCTCCCTTCGGGGATGGCAGGTCACCAGATTGGCAACAGTGGTGTCGATGGTGAGAACAGCAGCAGGAGATCTATCTCTGAAGCACAGGAACACGGGTGCTCCCTCTCTCTCCTCTCTCAGACAGCTCCCGCAATGTCCACAGATGACAAAAAAACCAGTCAAGCCAGGGACAAGAAGGCAAAGTCCCAGCTATCCAGGAATGCCGGACACCGCTGTGCCTCTGCCTCGCTCCCTGCGCCGATCGCTGCAGCTGCTGACCTGCGCAGGAAAATGAGCAGGTCAGCAGCTGCAGTGGCCCCCCGGCCACTTCCGGGGCAGGCAGTGGCCCCCCGGCCACTTCAGCCCCCTCCCCGAGCCGTTCTCCCTCCCCCTCCTGGCCTAAGGAGAGAGCAGAACAAAAGGTCCTAGCCAAGCGATTAGCATCAGGATATGAATATTCAGTT
>VWZF01000979.1:118182-196850 GCA_013396755.1 Sclerurus mexicanus | reverse complement strand
ATGCAGTTATATTTACGGACAGCAGGAGGCGATGTCGCACCCCAGCCAGCTGGCCTATCTCTCTCCCTTCGGGGATGGCAGGTCACCAGATTGGCAACAGTGGTGTCGATGGTGAGAACAGCAGCAGGAGATCTATCTCTGAAGCACAGGAACACGGGTGCTCCCTCTCTCTCCTCTCTCAGACAGCTCCCGCAATGTCCACAGATGACAAAAAAACCAGTCAAGCCAGGGACAAGAAGGCAAAGTCCCAGCTATCCAGGAATGCCGGACACCGCTGTGCCTCTGCCTCGCTCCCTGCGCCGATCGCTGCAGCTGCTGACCTGCGCAGGAAAATGAGCAGGTCAGCAGCTGCAGTGGCCCCCCGGCCACTTCCGGGGCAGGCAGTGGCCCCCCGGCCACTTCAGCCCCCTCCCCGAGCCGTTCTCCCTCCCCCTCCTGGCCTGAGGAGAGAGCAGAACAAAAGGTCCTAGCCAAGCGATTAGCATCAGGATATGAATATTCAGTTCGCCCTTTGTTATCCAGCTTTTACAGACTAAGGCGTTGCCCCCAAGCTTTTAGGAAGTAATTCCAATGAGTATTGAAACTATAACACCTAATTACCCTGTTAAAGACAGGTGCCTGTGCATATATATGTATACACTTAAATGGAGATATATTCAGAAAGATGGAGATAGACTTCTCCTTGAGTACCTCAGTTATAAAGAACATAAGATAATTGTTCATTTACAAAAAACTTGTCACAAACTTTATGTTTCTACTGCCTCTGAATCATGAATTGTGTCTAATTACATTGTTATAAATGCGTGCAGACTTTTTTATGAGTACCAGAGCAACTCCTATGGAAGCTCCTGAGAGAGACTCCCATCCTAAGCAGGTCAAATTACTTACACTGGTCAATTTCTTGTTAGAAAGCCTTGGCCATGATAGTGAATGCCTTTTAATATCAACAACATTGAAAATGGAAAGTGGATTTAATAACACCAGTGGAGAATCTAGCTAAGTTTAAGTGCTAGAAGGAATTCACCATGTGTATGGAAGATCCAAATTTGTACTGAAATAAACAAGAGTCTTTCATGAAACTTGATTTTGAAATGGCAGTTTAATCAAAACCATGTTAATCTTACCCCATAAAAAAGAAACAAAATCTTAATGTTTGCCTGTAACAAAGCCATTTTGAAACTAGTGCGTCCATATCCACTAGCACAGTCAGGGAAGGGCAGGAGTTCCATGGGCCCATGTGACTGACTGGTGGTGGCTTGACTGAAGAAGCCACCAGTTTCACCCTACCCTACTCTCTACACAGTCCTGTTTTACTGAAATGTGAATATTTTTGTTCACATTTCACGTTTTGTTACATGTATTATGTAGGGCAAAAAGGATGACATTTAGCATTCAAAGTGTAGATAGCCTAAACCAATCAATGCAATGCAAATCTGTTCATGATGAGTTTTCTTAGTGCTGTAGCAATAAAAAATAATCTAATTGCCCAGTAGTGTAAACTAACAAACTCATTGGGTTTGAAAATGTTTCTGCACCTGTTGAACTGCTTTTACACTGAACTACCGTTAATCAATGCTCCAGTATCTACTTTATAACTTATTTTTTCCAGGTGTTTGTAAACCAAGCAGTTCTCTGAGTAGTGAAAGTATGTTGGGGCCAGGAAGGGAAGTGGGGCTGTTCATAACAGAATTTCCTAGTTAAATAACATGCTGAGAAATGTTATTATGTCAGAACAAGGACTTGTAGATCAAGCCTTGCCTTTCAACTAAATTCAGTGCCATCCTAAAAGCAGCCCATGAATTTGCTGTATTCGGTGTTGGAGACTAATATTCTCACTACTTCCAGACTCTGTGTGTCTGTTGGGATTGCAGCCACCAAATGCTGATTGAGCTGTTTCAGATATCTGAGAACTTTCAAACTATTTTTATGTACAAGATAAACTTGTCACCATCAGTAAAGGTCTCTGTCACTTGCCCCATTGACTCTTCCATTTCTGCTTTTTTTACCACCTTCAGATCCCAGGGAACTTGCAATTTAAAAAGTAACTTGTAAAAGAAAAATAATACACTGATTCCCTGAGGTACTGCTGCAACACTGTCAGATAAAAATAAAGCACAATAAGATGAAAATAATAATTTTGACAATTTTATAACTGTTAAAAGAAAAAAACCCAAAACAACAAAAAAACCCACCCAAACCCACAGCAAACCCTTCTCTGATTCCCTTGCCTTAAATAGAGTCTCATCAGTTTACCAGAAAGTCTAAACACTCAGAGCTTTAGAATCAGATTCTGTCATTCACTCTCAGCCAACACCTTCCAAAAGTCATCTTCCTATTCTTTAACTTGGATTTCTAAGGCAAGTAGGTGCTTCAGCTGTTGAAACTTGGTTGTCAGTCATTTGTCTACAGAATTCTGAATAGTTTTAATGAAGTTCAGTTTTCTGGATGTACTGTGAAACTGTGCATCGGCACTAGATATTTGCACCTAAGTCCTGCCTGAGTGATGAGAGCTGATGCATCTGAAAAGGCATCAGGAGATATTCTTCCTTTAGAAATCCGTAGATAATGGCAAACCAATGAAAAATGGATGTAATATCTAGTCCAATATCTCTAATAAAAGAGAATATTTAGTTTATTTTACCACTAAATTGTGTCAGATTAAAAGCTATTTCTGGGGAAAAGTAACTAGTTTTTCTCTGAAGACATCAAGTGATAAAAATCAACGTTTCCCCTTGAATCTTGTTCCAGTAGTTCATAAACTTCATTCTTAGAATTTCTGAAAAATTACTGTTTATATTTTTGTTGAGCTTTCAGATAATCTGTGCAGTCTGGGATGTTCTAACTTTTCCTGACTAATTTTCCTTCCTGAATGAAGCTCACAGGAAAGTCCTCAGAGAATGACATTTCTAGATCACTAAACACCAGATAAGTCACAGTGGGTTGGTATAGCAGACTCCTTGTGACATTTGGGAGACTTTCATCCTAGGTCTAGAAAGTACATGCCCAACTGTATTAATGTTTCCATATTCCTTTATTGTCACAGAGCACATAACCTCTGTAGTTAAAATCTGGGAGATTCATAAATCAATGTAAGGAAATTTTCTCTTGGTGAGACTCATATATATATATATATTTGCATTGTAACTGTGGTAATTTGATAAGCATTGTGTTTTGGGCTTTTTTTTTCCTCTAAAATGAAGTTTGAATGACTTTGGTTCCTTTTTTTTTTTTTTTCTTTTTTCTCCAGTGTATTCATCATGAACACTTGTGACTTTTAAAAGATATCAAGGCAATAAATGGAAGAGGTTTTCCATACTGAAAGACAGAATCTCTGTCCTCCTACCATATGAATAGAGGCACATCACGCACAGACCATCAAGGAGGTTTTGGCTAAGGCAGAATTTGACCCCTTTTACTCTTAAGACTCTATCAAAGCAGAGATAGGATTGTGACAATTATTTGCTTGCTTGCTAACCTCAGGCACTCAAAAGAGAATTTTTTTGAGTGGTGTCTCACTGTAAATAACTAGCCAAGACTCCATGAGTTCAAGATAATAATTTCAACCATTAGGATTTATAGAGCAATTTCAGTCTATTTTGTTTCCTGAAATGGGTGGTAGCTTTATGAAGTAAAAATTGGCAGTTTTGCAATAGATACTTGAATACTAATTAAGCCTCCTACTTAATTATTACATCTTGAAAATGACACCATACAGATTTAAAGATTAAGACAAGTGCAGTGTAAGTAATTGTGGTTACTATCAAATTACTGACCATGTGTCTGTCAGAATTAAAGCACATGATAAAGTGAATGCATGATAGTTATCTTTCAGACATATCCAGTTTAGAAATTTTTCCTTTCCTAAAGAACAAATTGTTGTAGTGGCAAAAATTCCTAGAAAAGAGAGTTTCTGTTTTCCTCCCATTTTTTATTAATTTAACTAGTAACGTTATTTGTTTGCCTTTAAAATCAGACTTTGTTTTCATGGAATATCTCCAATTGGTAGAAAATTGATTACAACAAAAGAGCAATCATTTTTTCTCTTCAAATGAGAAGTGATCATTTGAAATGACATGTCCTCAGATTTAAGGCTATATGTTCATGGTACACTGGGCAAAAAAACCCAACTTTCTGCCTCCACTTTAAGATTAGAAAAACAGGATATAACTTTCATCTGAATAATGCGACAACCCTTTTTAAGATATGCTGTTTCTCATTAGTATTTAATGCCTGTAGTTTAACAATGCAGTTGCAGGATCACTTGCCTTGCGGTTAACATGTGATTGTTCATTTGTGTACCTGAACAACTAATCCCAAAGCAACAAAGGATTTGTTTTTTGGGCTGAGCTAAGCAATGAGTTTTTGTGGCCAGACTTTGGAGGAGAGGATGGGGGGGAAGTGATACACATGCAAACATTTTAGGTAATAGAAATAGTGAGTTCATATCTTCATACCTACTGTATGGATGTACTTCACAATAATTCAACCCACATGGTTAGTGAATGTTGATTAATTAGAATATGAAAGGAAAACTTGTTTTCCATCATGCACTCTCCCACCCTGAAGCAGTCTTACCACCACCTTGCTTCATTTCTCTCCAATACTGCCCAGGGAAATGATTAAGTCACCAACCACAGAGGTATTTAAAAGATGTGTAGATATTGCATTTAGGGACACAGTTCAGTGATGGACTTGGCAGTGCTGGGTTGAGTTAGACTCAATAATCAAAATTGTCTTTTCCAATCTAAATGATTCTATGATATTATAGGGAAAAAATCTGAAATAACTACTCAGGACCCCATCCCCAAATAACAAAACAAGCAATTTAAAAAAAAAAAAAAACACAACCATGACAAAACACAAGTCTGCTTGTTATTCTTTGAAGTACAGTGCAGGACACACTAATACATATTTTCCTGAACTGATTTGATAGGTTCTTTACACCTAGGAATGAACACTAACATGTAGAAAATAGTTTAAGTAGCTTCAAGGACAGGAATCTATTTGTTTTCACAAAAAAAAAAAAAAATCACCACATTGTTCTGATCTGCACACTCCTTCAAATTTTGAAAATACGGCCTGATTCAAGGTCTTTATCATGATATTTAAAATTTCCATGGAGATTTTCTTGAGAGGAATTTTCAGCTTTAATATTGAAACTGTCAGCCAAAAAGAAAGCTCACGCAAGTGAGTAGCAAATACCTCAGAGAGACAAGAATATTACTGTGAAATTCAGTTCAGTGGGAGATCAGACTGGCCATGTGACTTTTCACTCTAAAACAGCATGTGGAGCTAGCAGGTTTTGACTGTCATTTTTTCATACAACTCATCCACTCACAAAAGCAAATCAAAGTATACAAACTAGATTAACTATTTCCTGTGATCAAGAAAGTATAAAATGAGACCAAAAAGGAAGGCTCTAAGTACTATTTCTGAGCAATATTTTCAGATATCACAGACATAAGCACATAAAAAAAAATAAAGTATGAAGATTGTGAGTCATCAGTGCCATAATGTTTGTTACACACACTATGAGATTTGTACATAGCTATCAAATTCAGTTATGTTGATTTTATCTCAGCCTTGCTACATGAAACTAGCGTGAGAACCTATATCACAATTTCCACCTTCAGTGTATTAAATTCCACAATATATTTATGAGGTAGGAGATGTCTTCTTGCCCCTGTTACAAACTGGACACTGTGGCATAGAGAGGTATCTGTTTACAGGTAGGGTCCCAGTGATGCAATGATGGCTACTGAGATGTTTAGAACTGTCTGGACTCTTATTATCACTTCCAGGCTTGGTCTACATGATTTGCTACAGGTTCCACTGCCAGTGAAAGCAATGGATCGAATTGCTTGAATGATGTGTCCTGAAAATCTGGGTGGTGGATCATCAATTGTCTCTCAGGCATGAGAAAAGGTAATAGCCACAGACAGCAGGGGACAACAAACTGACACATTCTGATTATACAGTGCAACCTGTAGCAACAGCAATTGTTCTGGTTTCAGTTTTTTTGCAAGGAAGATGGTAAGAAAAAATTGTATTGTAAAAGCAACAGGTTTGTCCACTGTTGTTTTCACATGAAAATGTTTTTGTCTAAGTTGAACACTTGCATTCTTTTTTCTTAGCCTGTAATGCTATTTTATAGTATAGAAAGTGAAATGAAATTGTGATGCTGTTCCCTGAACTGTGGCATCTTGTCAGCTGGCATCTGTTGCATGGGAAGAAGAACACGCAGTTCTTGTAGCACAGTGTATTTGCAATGACTCTCCATGAGGAGGAGCAGCCTAAATTTCTCCATACCAGCTAGTACTGTGAATGCAGAGAAGGTATGTGGAAGTAATTTTTTTTTTTTTAATGGGTGATATTGTATCTGCCTTGCAGCTCCTAGGTGAGCTTCTGTGAAGAGCTCAAGGAAGACAGAAAGTTTGTGCTCTGTTTCTGACACAGATGCCCAAGGAAGGACAAGAACTATTAATACAGAAGCATATTCCCCAGGCACTGTCACTTTTACTGTCTGAAAATGCTAAAACGTTTTTCCCTTTGCACCATCAAAGCAAAGGCTTGCTCAAGTTGCTAACCAATCCAGTTCTGGAAAAACTGATCACTTAATCTAGTGATTTTCTACTGAGACTTTTTACAAGGGCATGTAGTGAGTGAGAGGCAAGGGGGAATAGCTTCAGACTGAAAGAGGGTAGATTTAGATTAGATTTCTTTAGAATAAAGAAATTCTGTATTTGGTGAGACATTGGAACCAGCTGCCCAGAGAAGTTGTGGATGACATATCACTGGAAGTGTTCAAAGCCAGGCTGGATGGAGCTTTGAGCAACCTGATTCCATGGAAGGTGCCTGCCCCTGCCCATGGCAGAAGGGTTGGAACCCTTCAAGGTCTCTTCGAACTCAAACCGTTCCACGGTTCTGTGACTCTCTAATTCTTTAAAGGCAGCCTGTACTGTGGTACAGTGTGTGTAGGTTACTATACTACACCCTCAAATCTTTCCCACACAGCTTAACCTTGCACCACACTGGGGCCTTTTAAGTTTACCTCCTTTAATCAATCAGATTTCATGTTCAGTGGAAGAGTAAAGGCAATGCTATGGATCTATTACTGCTTTCATTATTAAACTCAGAGATTTTGCTGGTTGTCAAAAATACACTTCATGTTCATTACACAGTATAACAGGGAATGGATATTGGATTGGGAGAGGAAAGGCAAAAAAAGGCACAGAAGTGCTAGCAGCACTCTCCAGCAAAAAGATTTAAAACGTTTAAGCTACTGTACTCCAGGAGGCAAAATTTCAGTTTCTATTATTGCTCAAAATGACTAAATATAGTAGCAAATGAAAAATCTTCCACAGAGGGATGCTAACATGAAGGGCATCTTTTTCCCCTCACAGCTATATGACCCTGCATGAATGGCAATTAAAGGGATATAAGTAGGAGCAGCATATGACTGATAATTCTTCAGTTTTCTTTGAGGTACAAAAGGCAAGCCTGAGAGGTGTGAAGTTGGCCTGTGTGTGAAACAAAATCATAATGAAATGTGAATAAATTGAAAATAAATGGAACATTCCCTAACCAGGGTTTACAGTGTCATCTCCAGCCCAGGAGACAGACCATGGTCTCTGCAGGTACCTCTGCTGCTGCTACCCACAGAGCTTCTTAACAAGTAGAATTTGTTAGCTGAACTAATGACCTTGGAAAGGTGTGATGAAATCTATAGTTCACTAAAGCTTATGCTGTAATTCTGTGTCTTTTCTGTTCATTGTCACATGCCCTGCCTTGAAATTACAAGCACTTGCTGAATTTGCTCCCATTTTGGAAGCCACTGGAAGATTTGAACAAAGCTTTGAACAATGATTTTTTTTTGAAACTACAGAGAAGGGTGTTTTCTTTGCTCTTTTCACACAGTTCTTAAAATCTAGACAGATCTAAAACCTAGGGAAATTGAGCACTCCTGTACCCATCCTGTCCCCCATGTATTTCCCGAACGATACTGCTTATTAATATAGCTTTTAATTAATATCCTAGAGCTGCTTGGCCCAGTTGAAACTCCAACGTAACATACACATTTGAAGCTACGAAAAGAGTGTATTAATATGGATAACAAAAGCATAGTGTCAAGTTTGCTGTGTAGTAGATTAGGCAGGTAACTAGGCCATCCTCAGCCATTCAATGAGTATGTTTTGTATTAATTTTATCTACATAGAAATGCTTACCCATTTTCACTGTTCTGTGCTTTGTCTTCCTATACAATGTTATTTCAGTTGTTTATTAAAACAAAAAAAAGCTTCTCTTAATAAGTTCTTAAAATTTTCACATTAAACAAAGGGTAGTTAATGTCATCTTCTTATCTTTCACAAATCTGCAAGGCTAGATTTTACTGACTCAGTGATACTAACCTTGAAAGGCATTTTTTTTCATGGTAAGACACTAGAAAACACCCTGCAGAGCCAAAGTAATATTACTCTCCATACACAGTATGACTTACAATTCCTGGACATACACAAAAGGAGTAAAATATTGCCAGCTCTACTTGCATTTTTCAATCTAAGCAAGACATTAGCATTATGCAGACACTTCTTGCAGGTGTCTTATGACCTGTATAACAAACTTACATTGCCATAATGAGTATCAGACTATTTGATGTGTCTGTTAAAGGACGAGTTTCTGGAGGCAATATGAGGGAATATGAAAGATTTTCAATTGTTATTTTAAAACATCTGAAAATCTTCCTTTGTGGCTGCAAAAGGATCTTTGGAAAATATGTGCCATGCAGGTTCAAAAGTCAAAAAGAAAATATAAAAGAACAAAAATAAAAATTTAAGTATCTAGAAAAATAAAAGTTCAAGATTGTTTTATTGCCTGACTTCAGATATTTTATTATTTAGAATTATAGGGACAGTATTGTATTAGTGGATTTTGCTACAAGCAAAATATAGTATCACAGAGATGAAGGTTAATGGTGTTTGAATTAGTTTTTTCCATGATCTGTAAATCATGGAAATGCATGAAATGAAATGTACATGGAAATGCATATAAATTTAAGTTTGTATGCAATGCAACTTTTTTTTTTTTTACCCCACTAAAAATAATGATTTCTAGTGAAAAACTATTGTGCTAATATTTCTTTAAAATTTCCACTACTTTTCGGAACCAAAATTGCCCTTTAAAAATTGAAGGGCAACTTAACAGTTATTTTAAACTTCTTATTTTGACTTGCTAAATCAAGATAAATTATAGTCAGCCTTAGACATATTTATGAGCTTGTCAAGATCATAACCTACAAACAGCACAGGGTTTTCCCTTCCATATGCAATCTCCAGGAGCAGTTTTAAAGTTGTGAGGAGACATCAGCTTTGAGTTCCCTCTGAGCATAAGGACTTTAAATGACTGCTAATTATGAGAATGAAAATATGTGTTTTCTAAACATGTGATAAACTGCTCTTAAAACATGACAGTCAACAAATATGATGTATTTGGACACACAAATTCTAGTGATTCCATGTAGTTGTTCTAGGCTAGCTTTTGCATTCATTTTGCAAACTCTGTTTTTAAACAAGTCCTAACTGGAAGTCACAAAAATTGTAATTTGAATATTTCTCTCATTTTTCTGTTTATCTGAAGTATCAGCCATGAAACAGTGCTAATACATGCTATTCCCACTCTGGTATCACAGTCCTCATGGCCACAACATACAGCTTGGCAGATGCAAACATCAAGCTTGGCCTTGTGATACAAAGTTGGGATATAAGGCATATTAGATATCTATAACCAATCATAATTTCCATTTCCCTTGGAGTTCCACTGACCAGGGTCCTAAGCTCTGCACCCTGGACCAGCTCCAAGGGTTTCTGGGCCTTTCTGTTGTTTTGTCTTCAAGTTATCTTGAAGGTGTCTCTGCAAAAGATCGTGACCTTCAGAAAGCCTAAGAATATGTGAGAAATTCACTTTAGTAACTTCTAACACCACTTAATATGTGAGCAAGAAAACCTATAATTCTAAAACTCTAAAAATTTACAAAATACACATCAAACCTTTAGGCGTCACAGTCATCAGGGACTTCACCTGACTGCCATGATTTTTCAGCCTGCCTTCCATAATCACATCGAAGATAAAGGTGGAGTCATGCTTGGAGGGCTATGGAGTTACAAAATTAGTGGTTGCACATGCTGAATGCTCTTCTGCTTAGGGCCAAGGTAACATTTTGCAGTGTTTTCTGCATAGCTGATGTATTCACAATTCAGTGTCATGGGCTTTATTTTCTCTCTGCAATAAAAAAATAATCAGAAAATCTGTGGTCAACCTTTCTGTTAATACTGCAGTAACTGGAAGTTAGCAAATGGTTTACTCTGCATTTGGATGCTCTTTTCACTGCTTTCTGTGGGCAAGTCATATCAGCTGATGTACATGCTTCTGTTAAGTTCACTGTCAGCAGCTGAGGGGCATTCTTTTCTTTTGTTTCTTTTCCCTTTTCTTTTGTTTCTTTTCCCTTTTCTTTTTATCTTTAAGCAGGTGGTGTGGGGTGAAAACTGGGAAATCAATCATTTTATAGGGATTTTATCACTATAATTACTTTTATTATTACCTGATTACTTTCATTATTACAGTGTGACAAACTAAAGTGAAAAAAAATTACAGTATTTGATAGTTCTTGAAGCAGAAACTCCAGATTAGTGCTCACAAAAGTATTCAGACCAGTGTTTGCAAACTTTTCTTCCTTTAAGAATAGCTTTGCACATCAGTAGTTCATTTAGTTAAGTGCTTGCCAGTGAAGGCTGAGCACTGCAATTGCATTACTCATTCTGGACCATTTCAAAACAAATCTTGTCAACAAATGAGTGTGTTTTAATATGGGTTTGGACTGATCTAAAGAAGCAGAAGAGTTTCAGTATAGTGATACGACAGCATATGCAGAGAGCTTGTTTGGTTTGTGTACCATAGAAACAACCTTTCATCTCAGAAAAGGCTACTTTGTGATGTTGACATTGACTTAAAGAGTTAAATGAATGAAAGGAAAAATGCATGTTTTGTTGTAATATTATACAGCATTTTCCTGCAAGGTACTAAGTGCCTTTAACTTGCATTGTCTCCATCTGAGCTTCAAACCTGAGTTTAATGGTGACATTATCTTGAGTATAAAGGAAGAGCTGATGCTTCCAGAAAAAAATTACATATTTATGTCTATTTTGATTTACTGTTTTATTTATTTTTTTAAACAGAAGCTCTACTAGTGAGTTATGTGGATCATTGTGGCTGTTTGGGTTGGCTCCCTGCCAAACCCAGCTGCTGTCCACACAGATTCGCCCCTCCAGAGAGAGGGAAAAAAAGTACTCAAAGACAATTGTAGTAAAAGTATATATATATTCACATATATTACAATTATATACAATCAAACAGTATGAATATACAGAACAAATCCCAAAGCAACCCCAAAAAGGAAAGGGAGGGAAAGTGAAAAGGAAAAAAAGGACAAAAATAGGTGAAACCAAAACAAAACAGATACACACACTCGTAAACTCAGGGAAAAGCTCAAATAAGTAACTACCACAATAAATTCTCACCAAAACTTCCCTCAAGAGAAATAGTAGAAATCTCCACCTCCATACAGCTGAAAGCACCAGCTTCTCCGATAGGCCTCAGCCCACAGAGATAAGAGCTAAGCCGACACAGAGACCTGATGTTCTCCCCAGCAGACGAAAGGAAGAGAGAGAGGGAGGAAACGTTCCTCATCTTATATACACCTGATTACATAAAGGCATGGTGTGGAATACTTCCTTAGTTATGACCCTGTTAACAGGCAAGGCCCAGACCAAACCCAAGAAAACTAAACCACCACAATCATCCAGCATAGGTGTCAGTAAAACTGTTTCCCATGTCAGTGCTGGAATGGGCACTTAACATAGAGAAATTCTAGACAAACCTAGAAAATTGTATCTTCCTCCCCCTGTAACTGTTTCCCCTAATGATAAATATTACAAATAATTTATTTTTTTTCACTATTTGATTTTATACCATTTGGTTTTGGGCTGGGTTGCAAAGCTATTGTAGTATGGCGAGAACCTGAAACATTTCTGGTAGTGAGAGATGTGTGCAAATGGCCGGTAGAGGGAGGGGACAGCCAGAGCCTCATAAAATCCCATCAGCCAGGTTCCCATGTATATCCCTAGCTTAGATCCTACCAAGCGTGTTGTATCAATGAGTTTTATGTTCTCATTCAAAGCAGGAGGAAAAAATAAAAATACAATAAATGAATTATAGGAATATGCATGCTGTGGTGGAAGGGATTTTTCTGTGTGTCCTCTTTGTGTCAAACCTTTTTCATTTTGTCACACTATCATGTGTGGAAGAGATGAATTTTTAAATAATGCTCTGTTGTTTCAAAAACTGGGACATATTCTCTTATCCTGTTTCACTGTTACCACTTATTTCATCATTCAAGTTTCTTTTCCCTTAATTGTTGATGATTTCTGCAAGGCCTAGTCTAAGTCAAATAAATTTTACTGAAGGATTTGCCAAAAATAATAAGAGTGATTGTGTAAGGTTTAAAGGGAAAAGCATATCAACAACAAAATATATGTTACATAATAAAAATTCTTTACCTTTGAGTTTTGTTAATGATCCTTGTTTGATAGAATCATAAAATAGTCTTGACCACATTATTTAAACCCTCCAACAACATTGAAGCTATAAATGTAATAACTCTCAGTAAAAGTATGATTTTGAGGAACTAATTTAAAAATAAGTACTTAATAAATATTTTCTAGTGCTAAATTATCAAAAATTGTACACTTTAAATAATATTCATATTAACACAATATTTTTTCTTTTGAGAAAGGACATTGTAGGTAATTCACAACAAAGGCAAGGACCTCAAACTTCAGATTTGTCTGACTTTGCTTTCACCACTCTCATTTTTTTGTGCTGAGAAGAAAGTGTTTTTTTCTTGCTGACTTATGGACAAAAGATACTTTTATTTATTTGAGAGTTTAAACTAAGATCCCAGGCTGGTTTTTTTTTTTGGCGGGGGGGGGTTGGTTTTGTTTGTTTATTTGTTTGTTTTGCTTTGGGGGTGTTGTTGGTGGTGTTGTTTCTGATGCTTCTAAAGATGCTTCTTCTATTTAGAAGCTTCTAAATAAAATATCTATCTATCTATCTATCTATCTATCTATCTATCTATCTATCTATCTATCTATCTATCTATCTATCTAATCTATCTCCACTAATGTTGTTCTGATCTAATCTTCCAGGTTGTTAGGCATAATTTCTTTGTTTTTTTTTTAATGCAACTGCTGTAATTTTCACTCAAAAAGAAGTGGCACTAAAAAAGGAATTTCCATGCTATTAAGACATTAAAGAAATAAGTATGTCCAGAGCTCACTGATTTGCTGTCACTGACTGTAGCCTTGAGAGGCATATATTGCACAAAAAAGTCATAAATTTTCCAAAAAATGTTTTTATTAATTCTGGAGAGATACAGAATTTTATGTGTTTTATATACTTTTTTAAAGGTTTGTGCTTTAGAAATTGGAAGTGTCAGGAATAGAAGCACAAATTACAACATTTTTCTTAAAGGCATGGTCTAATGTATTGTAAAAAATGACCCTGCTCAGAGTGTCCTTTACGCTCAGGGTCTCTTTTCCATCTTCTCTGCCAACCATTTTTGTGCAGCTGCCAATTGATGGGAGTTGAGTTGTCAAGCAGAGATTCTTGTGGTTGCACAATAGTGTGGCAAACAGGTTATCACAGAAGGAAGGGGAGTATTTTAAACCTACTTTGGATGTTTTCTTCCCTACATCATTATTTTTCATGCTGGAAAATTGAAGCAGAGGTTTTTATCTTCTGTGAAGATCAGGAACACTTCTTTTTCCCATGTCCATCATCGGAAACAACAGATTTGGAAAAAAAAAAAAAGAAAAGGCTGAGATATTTGAATTTTGGACATTATAATGTGATCATGGCGGACTGGAGAAGCTATTTTGAATTCTCTTAAATACTGTGTTTTGTATACATGGACATTTTATATTTCCGCATCAGATTAGTGTTGAAAAGAATATTTGTTCTAGATGGTCTTTCCAGAGGAGTAATCTGGAAGAGCAAATGTTGGAGAATGAAAAGCAAAAGACTAAATGATCTTGGGGTCACATATAATTGAGTTTTAATATTTTCACCTGTATCCTTTTCTTGATGAGATTTTCTGGGATAAAACCTGCTGCTAGCAGAGAAAGCAAATAGAATACCCAATAAATGGTAAACTCCATTTTTCCATAGTTTTTTCATGCTTAACCTATGTTAGTTTCTGCTTCTTTTCCAATGCCTTTCACCTGGCAGGACTTACTTTCTCCCCAGAGTACTTCTGTGCAGGCAGGAGGCACTTTTGAGTCTGATGTGTACTACAAGGTCTTCTGTGACAGAATTGGTGCTGGCATGTGCACTGCTGCCATCACTGCTTGTGCAAGAGGGAAATAATTCAGGCAAGGTCTTACCAAGGAAATCCATGGTCAAGTCTGGGCAAGATAGACAGACCTTCCTTAAACATGATGAATATATGCCCATTGCTGGGGATGCAGAAGAAACAGATGTCCTGGAGTTACAAGGGTCAGGGTCTCTGTGTAATAGGGCAAGAAGGTATGCAGAGGAAATGTGAAAGGAAGGCTTAAAGAAGTGCCAGCCTTACAACCTGCAAAAGCAAAGAGGAACTTAACTGGAAGAGGTCAAATGGGCTGGGGTCCAAGACAGCTGCATGGTGAGTGTCAAGCCAGAGAAGAGCTCTGGCAAGACTGTGACAGTAAGATTAATATTGGCATTTTTCTATGAATAGAAAAGGAAGCATGTGCTTCTAATTGTTTGACATAATGCATTCAAAATATATGCTTGATAACCATGGAGAACATTTAATGGAGTGTTTACAGAATAATAAACAGAACTAGAATAACAGAATACTATGTGTTCCTGGAACTGCTCCTATTTCCCCATGCTCTTTTTCCTTAGATCTGCTTGGGTTTTTTTCCAATCTTAAATTCTGTTAAGATTGTTGCTTTTCTGGCAGTTTTGTTTGATTTTAAATTTCTCAGCAAGCTATTTTATTCTCATGAACAATATATTTTCTATTCCCCCCTATCTGATTCACAGGTAAAAAAGCCTTTCTGAATATATGGGTTTGAGCTGGAGCTCAACCACACCAAACCCTTTCCCTCTTGACCACCCATGGTTATGTTGTCTCTGAATAGCCACAAGGCAGAAGCTTCTAACACAGCCAGTCTGACAGCAGCAATCCCACCCTTCCTGGCTTCTCACCTTTATTACTTGTCTTCTCTAACCTTTACTGTAAAATGTGCAGATGCAGAAGAAGGTCAAATTATCCCCAGACCAGTGTGGAGGAGCTTGGATCATACCTGAGTGCTGAACACTCTAAATAAGGACTTCAGCAGAGTTCAACATTGGTGCCAATTGGTATTGAAGAAGCTAGACACTGGATGTCATTGTAGATGTACTCTAATTTTCTGTCTTGATTATAGATTTCCATTTATTTGGCATAAGTCATGTTCTGTGACAACAGCTATTTAATTGGATCTTTACCTTGGGTTCACTGAACAGACATTTGTGAAGTTAAATTAATTAATAAAAAGACTGTTGATTTTTGGTTATCTTTTTGGCCAATGTTTTCTTCTGACAGCTATCAAGAGTAGTTTGCCATGAATTCACATATTCAACTGATTAATTGAACTGGCTAGTTTTGAAATTTTTTTCCCACATTCCCTTTATTTCAGCAAAGTTTGAAATAAAAGCAAATTTAAAAATTGGTAAAAATTTGTACAGGCTCTATCCAGTTTTTTTTTTATATCTGTGGAAAACATGAAAATCCTGAAGTTCAAGTCCTAGATAGATTTGCCTGTGACATTTCCCTTGATCTGAAAGGTAGGAAAATGCTAGATACATATGCATTAAATGCAGCGGCTTAGCTTATACCATATGCAGATGCAGTATGCCTGTGGGTGGCTGTGTTTGTGCATGAGTGTGTGTAGGTATAAGAAACAAATCCCGCTCCCTAGCTTAGATATGTTGTAGTCTTAATACAAAAGAAGAGGTAAAATATTGGAGAAGAAGGTATAGAATTTGCTGTGCGTTAGTGTGGTGATTGAAACTGATGTTCATTATCCACCTGAGACTCTTGCTGTGGTATGAAAACGTTTCTATATGTTATCATAGGAGATGCCTGACACCATCTCAAAGGTTTGCTTGTGGGTTTTTTAATGTTTTACTGGTCTTTACTATAGAAATATCAGTTCAGAAACCTGCAGATTTAAGACAATCAGCAACTTCCTACAAGAAGAGTGTCTCAAAATGGAATAAACATCTTGATGTGCCTAAACATCTTTACTTCATATCACATATCCAATGGCTGATGTTTTCTTTGTTTCTTTCTACCAAATGGTGTGAGAAAGCAGCCAGGGAAAGGCAGGAGGGTTGGAAAATCAGTTTAAGACAGATGTTTTAAAACTTTTAAAATGTTTAGTTACCAAATAGAATTTACAGTATCCTGTTTATTTTTAGATTTCGTGCATTGTGTGTGTTTTGGGAATATTTCCACATGATAACATTAACAAGAAGATTGTCTTCTTAAAGTTGCCTCAAAGGAATCTTTTGAATAAATATGGGGTTTTTCATAGTAGGTGAAGGCATTTGATATTACATGTTTGAAGTAAAATCTTTCATCAATTAGAAATATTGTCTGTGTAATGTTCACAGTTAAATGCATAAATGCTGTTATTTCCTTTTTGCTTGCTAAGTAAATAAAGAGAATTGTTACTTTAATATATTAAAAGTATTATATGACTTAGTTTTAGCCAGATTTCTTTTTAGTCCCTCAGTTGACAAACACAGCAAAACTCTAACTGTAATCTGTATTTCTAACTGAAACTGAAACTGAAACTCTAACTGAAACTGTATTTCATAGTTGTAAGAGTATTCAGATAGTTTGGAAGATCAGAATTAATGTCAAATGACCTAGTTTTGTTTGTTTATACCAGTCTAGGAAAACCATGAAGAAGGAGTCGCAGTAAGAAACCAGACTGCAGGAGTTCTAGAAGAGCTTGAGTTACAGTCCAAGCACGACTGTGATAGCAAAGTTAAAACTTTAAAAAGTTTTACTTTTATCACCTCAAAAGAGAAAATATGCTTAAAATTCAGCTCTCTACTAGATTTGGTTAAGTTGTGTGTGCAGGGTTGCTAAAGAGGCTAAGAAGGGCAACCTAAACTTGCATTCATACTGGGGTTTGTACACTGTGTTTTGCTTCATAAATAATGTGAATTTGGGCAAATCATAGTTCAGCTATCAGAACTTTCAGAAATTGGAAAATGACATTTTCACAGATTAGATTAAAAGCATAACTCAGGTAGTGTGAGCATTTTGTTACAGGCAAACGTGAAATACAACCAACACTTGTTTCTAGTGCAATGCCATTATGAGAAGGTAATTAAATTAGGGGTCTCTTTCATTAACCACAAGGAAAACATTACAAAAAACCTAGGAAAATTAGCTGTAAACTGATGGGAATGCGTTTTTGAAGCACCTAACAAACTTACTTTGACCTTGTGTAATATGAATGTAGCACTTTTGACAGCAATATGCATTTTGTTTGCAATTTCAGATTATAATGTACACTTTTAGTAAGTACACTTTTTTCTTACTTGGAAGTTTTACACTTTTAGTAAGTACACTTTTTTCTTACTTGGAAGTTTTAGTATTGCTTATCCTGTGAAGAGCTAAGGTTCTTCAAGTGACTTAATTTTTACATTGCCATACCTTAGTGCAGTAAGATGCTGTAGTAGTTCTGAATTTCCCAAGAGTACAATTTTTACTGAAGTCATTGAAATATTACTGCAGTGATTTCACAGTTGAGAAATTAGTAGCTACATTCCCAGACTTAACTTGTGTTGAATGTACATTAAATTTGGGATTACTCTTCGTTAATTAGTAAAATGTGCATTCAGGAGGAGTAAACACGAAACCTAGGGAGAATGCTAACAGTTTATATTTCCAATAGCATGAAGCTATATGTAAATATGACATGATGCATCCGCTTCCCTATGGAGAAAATATTTGTAATTTTCAAGATGATTGATGTTGAAATAATAATCAGTTTTTCTTTGTTGCAATTTCAGAGAGAAGCCGTAATTGCATATGGCAAATATACTAGAATTGATACTACTCTCTGTAAAAACTTCCATAAGTAATCTTAGTGGGAGAGGCAGATGCTAAGAGATTATTTCCGTTTGAAAGGGAAGATATTTTTCTTTCAACATTCACTGTACATTTGACAATAAGCAATGGGAATTTTATTGTGTCATTCTTAGATATTTACATAATGATATTTACATTTTACAAATGTGAAAAAAGAATAGTAGACACACGAATCTACTTGCTAAACAGTTCCACCAGGCTTTTATTGAGGGTTTCTTTTTTTGTAAGGTATACTACATGACAGTTCCATCTTAAGATTTTGCATCAGAATAACTATACTTGTAAGAAACATTTTGCACATTTTTTCTCTTTCATTCTGTAAAATCTTACATACTCGAAGTACCTTTGTATTTGAAATTTCCATCTGACTACTCATTTTCAACTCATTACATAAACAAGTGCAGGCTGTTAGTGGCCTACTACCATCTCCTTGTAAAATATTTCATTCACAAATGAAACCCTGACTTGGCAGAGCAGATAAAAAATCATAATACATCCTGCACCCAGATCTGCTCTGTGGCTGAAAATGGGTAGGTGGAAGAATTAGAATTATGCTTTATTTGGAGTGTTATGGTTGTTTTGCAGCCCATTTCTGATAGATTTTATGCTGGGTTTTTCTCCTGCATCACTAACCTGAGCAACTGGAGAGAATTACAAGGCTCAGGGTTTATGCATCCTGTTAGTTCTCCAGCCTTGCTATTTCTTTTACAAGTGTATGCAAACAACGCGAGGAATTCAACAGTGCATGAAACAGCCCTCCAAACCAAGTGTGCCATTTTCTTGCAGATCAAAGGGAAAGCAGAACTAACTGAAGAGAGTGTCAGTCAGACACTTGAACCAGAGAATGAAACACATTCATTTTCATGCTGCAAATTAATCCTTCTGCAAAAGGTCATGACTCATGTTGGACTGTTCTGTGCAGGAAAACAGCAATGGCATTTAGCCAGAGACATAGGAGTCACAATTCACCCAGCAAGGATAAGTACTGGTGAGAAGTAAGTTGGAACCTCGCTTTGCTAAGACAAAACAGGACTTCAAAGTAGCTTCCAGATCAGTGCTGGTCTCCTGTGCCTTCTGTTCCTGCTCAATTTTTCTGGTAGTAATAGTGACCCCCAGTTAGTCTTCCATCTGTACAGGCACTTCTTTTCCTATTACAATGTCAGAGACTCCTACACACTGGTTGAGTTGGAAAAGACCTCTGGAGGTCAGCTGGTCCAACTCCCTGCTCAAGCAGAGCCACCTAGAGCTGATTGCTCAGCACCAGGTCCAGATGACTTTTGAATATATCCAAGGAGGGAGACTTCATAACCTCTCAGGGCAGTCTGTGCAAGTGCTCAGTCACTTTCATTTTTTCTCAGTGAAAAAAGTGTTTCCTTATGACAGACGGGCCTTCCTGTGTTTCAGGTTGTGCCCATTGCCTCCTGATGTGAGGTGCTCAATATGTTGCTGTGAGAAGTAAAAGTAGAAATGCAGTGCCTGTTATTTCTATGATCTATAGAAAAGGGACAAAAAGACCAACTACTAACTGAAAACTTTGTGGAAAATACCTCTCTGGTTTTAGTTATCAGTTGAAGGACTCCTTATATGAATTTCTCCATGGGAAGTATCAGTGGTATGGTCTTTATTTCAAGAAACTTTTCCATTGAGATTACTTTTTGACTTTAGTACAAAAAGAGAAAAAAATAGGCTTGTTTTCTTATATATGGATCATATCTCTTCACATGCCATAACCTCTGCCTTTTTACCTTCTAGATTATATATCTTCAGTTTATGCAAATAGTCATTGCTATACTGCTTCTGTAGCACTGTACTCTTTCTCACCAGCCTGCCTGTAGGAGTTACAGACTGATGTCAAATAGGTGTTTGGTGTGTGTGTGCCCATGGTAACAGCATACTGTTCCTTGCTTTCTGTCTCTATTTCTTTGTCTTGATTTCCAATAAAAACCCCTTTCACTTTCCAGTACCCACCAGCAATCTCCAATATATAAAAGTGGGTTGTGGATTAGATGCAGCCTTGAGTAGAACTGGCTTAATGTCAATTCCTTCTTATATTTGTCTCCAGGGGTGGTATCTGCAGAGGACAGGAGGATTTTTAACACTGTATTTCAAGACCTTGCTTCTGCTTTGTTGACTCCAAAGGAGTGTGATATGTAGGGCAAAGTATGAAAGCCATTAGAGCTCCATGTTCATTTGGCAGTACCATTTTACACAGTAGTTTATTGCCTGTATGTTATCTTTCAGGAGACTAATAAGCATCATTGATTTTAGCTTGACTTTTCTTTTGTTCAGCTTACCAAATAGACATTGTGGAAAAACTGTCAGCTTTAACCAAAAGTCTTTTCTTTAAATATTACAGATGATTGAGTTACGCCAAAAATATAGCCTTTTGTGAAAAAGAGATACAGAACCATAGTGTGAGTATGACTTTTGAGCATGTTTCCTTAGACTTTACTAAAAATATTTAAATTATAAAATTAGATGATTTCCGACACTATTGAAATCTCTGAGACAACAATATTTTACTCTTTCATGAGGACTGGTGAATGTAACTGACAAGTATCATTTTCATTTGTCCTAAATTTGCCATCCTTCTCTCTGCTAACTCTTTACGCCATTAAAACTCATATTCCTATCATAGCTACAATTACTGGCACAATGTGGGGGACAAAGTAGCTCATAGCCAAGCCATAGCTGGAACAAACAAATTGAAAAATAACAGGGTAAAAAGTGTTTTCCTAATTTGAACTAGATTTGGCATTTTTTAAGCTTTCTTTTTATTTTGGAAATGTGTTTTAGCTGCAAGGAAGAAGATGCTCAGTGACAGTGATTTTACTAACAGCTTACATTACTGACAGTGTAACCAGCGCTTTCATTTCTGTGGGTTCCTGACTGTACTTGTTATAGACAAACATGCTGAAAATGCTAGAGTGGTTTCCATTGTCCTTGCCTGTTATTTGGTCATAAATCTGTATTAGAAAAATTGTTAGATACTCAAAATAAGATTCATCCCCAGCTCTTAGTGGTGGGTCTAAGTTGTGCCTGCTGATCTCAAGGTGAATGTTGTCAAAACACTCCCCATATCCTCTCTGATATGGATTTTAATTGGCATATTTTCCCTACTTGTTAATTTGAACAACTCAAAAAAGCATAGTGTGAGGACTGGCAAAGGTTTGGTCCTCTAAAAGGAATTAGGAACAAACCACCATAAAAGAGGCTCTAGAAAGTTTAGCTGAACACCACAACTGTGCACAGTGACAATCACTGAATAAGCCTCTGTAATTAGCATTGCCTATGATAATCAGTCTAAGCTGCAACACCTCAGCTCTCCCAACATTGGTTCTCTTTTGAGAAGGCCTCTCCCATTTTTCTGTACAATCCCAGACTGGGTAGTAGCCTCCACACTGGGTAGCTGCTCACTTGGATTGAGACCACAGAACTATTTTGAAAACTGAGCAAGTAATTTAGTCAGGATGGATAATACATAGTGAAAACAAATCAGGAGAAATATGTATAATGAAGATAGGTTGATAAATACAATTAAATGTGACCATTTTTTCCATTTGTTTGGTGTCCTAAGGCTGTGCTAATTCTATAGTTTTTGTAACTACTACTATTTAATGCTAAATCATTTTAAAGAATGGATTGTTCTATTGATGTTTAGACTGAGGTAAGGACTCAAATATTCTGCTTGACTAGTTAAGGATTTTATGTTTCACTGGAGATCTATGAATAGAAATAATATGAAACAGTATATAAAGATATCTTATATCTTGAACCACTGGGCTCTAGACTGCTTTTTTAATTTTTTATTTTTTTTATGAGTCTAGTCCTTTTCACATTTTCTTTTCTTCAAAGTAGCAGACTAAAATGTCCCAGAAAATCATACCTTTAAAAGTACTCTGCATTCACTGAATGCACAGGCAGATAAGCAGTCGCTTATGCCAGTGACATTAACTCCATTTTCTTTAACAAAGAGAAATGAGAACTAATAATCTATGAAATAAGGCTGTCTTATCTCCTTCTTGTAGCATAGCACAGATTTTCTTCCAGTTACTCCTGTATTGAACACAGATCTCCATGTTTATGTGGTGTCCAGTCTTCAGACAAGACATCATGCCATGGATGAACAACTGGCTCTCGCACAGAGGGTAATAATGAATAGGGCAACATCAGACTGGTGACTTGTCACTAATGGGGTTCCATAGGGCTCCATCTTAGGCCCTGTGCTCTTCAACATCTTCATAAATGACTTGGACACAGGACTGGAAGGGAAACTGAGCAAGTTTGTAGATGACGCAGAACTGGGAGGAGGTGTTGACTGTCTTGAAGGCAGGGAGGTCCTTCACAGAGACCTTGACAAATTACGGGACTGGGTAATCAGCAACCATATGAAGCTCAACAAGGGAAAGTGCCAGATTCTGCAGCTGGGATGGAACAACCTTGGATGTTCGTTCAGACCAGGGAATGAGATGCTGAAAAACAGTACCACAAAAAGGGACCTGCGGGTCCTGCTTGATGGCAAGTTGAATACGAGTCAACAGAGTTGGCTCTCCTGGCAGCCAGGAGGGCCAACCGTGTTCTGGGGGGCATCAGGCAAAGCATAACCAGCTGGTCAAGGGAGAGGATTGTCCCGCTCTGGTCTGCACTGGGGCAGCCTCACCTTGAATATTGTGTGCAGTTTTGGGCACTGCAATATAAGAAAGATATTAAGCTATTTGGGAGCATCCAAAAGAGCAAAAGAAGGTGAAGGGCCGTGAGGGGATGGCATATGAGGACTGGCTGAGGACATTTGGTCTGTTCAGTCTGGAGAAGAGAAGACTGAGGGGAGACCTCAATGCAGTCTACAACTTCCTTGTGAGGGGAAAAGGAGGGGCAGGCACTGATTTCTTCTCTGTGGTGACCAGTGACAGGACCCAAGAGAAGTTGTGTCAGAGGAGGTTTGGGTTGGATATTAGAAAAATGTTCTTCACCCAGAGGGTGGTTTGGTGCTTGAACAGGCTCCCCAGGGAAGTGGTCATAGCACTAAGCCTGATGGAGTTCAAAAAGTGTTTGGATGACACTCTCAGGCACATGGTATGATTCTTGGGGATGGTTCTGTGCAGGGCTAAGGGCTGCCCTTGATCCTTGTGCTTCCTTTCCAACTCAGCATGTGATTCTGTGATTCTGTGATCTTGTTCCTATTAAAAAAAGTTCAGAGTTGGAGGATACTCTTTTTCTTCACTATTTTCTTCCAGTGGTTAACCACCTTCATTGCCAGGGTGTGTAATTTCTCTTTTTAAATTGACTAACTGAGATTTCAAGGTTTTGGGGCTTTTTTAATTGGCAGACTCTCTCAGAATGATTACTGCAAATTTGCCTTTGAGCAAAAAAATTAAATCCTTTAAGACCATCTTCACATGGCCTATTTCCTCAGCCCACAAGTCTTTTGACCCTCAGTGCTTCTTCTTTAATAGCCTTTCATAAACATGTTTGCAATGAAAATGTATTTAAAAAGGAAGTTGAAGTATCATACATGCCAGTTCTGTATGCTGTTATGAATGAACCACCCTCACCAGTTTGCCATTCTCTCTTGAACCATGCAAGGTTCATGTTAATCCTCTTGACTAGAGCATCACCCTGCAAATTTTCATTTTGTTTTTATCTTCTGTGATTCCTGCATCTTTTATACAGTGTGGAATCTATATAACTGTGTAAATGAGCATTTGCTAACTTCTTGGGAGGAGGTGCTTTGATGAAGCTATTGATAAGAAAGGGAAGAAAAAGAAAAGGTGGATTGTTGTTATCATGTGCATATAACCCACAGGTGGGTTATTGGATACTTGTGAAATGGTGGTGTGATGGGTACAAAATTAATCCATCAAATCTCCTAAGAGCTTAAAATTTAGTAGTTCTTTGAAAGGCAAATTTTTTCCTCAATGAATACTAGTGAAGACATATTTAGTAAGTTTTTGGAAGAGTTATTCAGCCACTCAAGAATGAAAAGAAAATTATAGGTCTTTGAGATGAGAGAAGCCAGTCTAAGTGATCTACTCTGTCAACATGTTACTTTTGGGCACTGTATGACCAATTCCTTTAGTGCACTTTCTGGAAATTTTTTAGTGGTGGGAATAGTTGTTCAGGGGATTTGTCCAGCCACTGAATGTTGGTATGAATTAGTCTCTCTTAATTCTTCATATTTTATATGAAAGCACCTGGAGAGACATACATTCACAACATTTTAAATTGTGGCACTGTTATAAAGTTTTGGGTTCAAGGAATATGTTAGAAAGGATCAAAACATTTTGGTCATGGACTAATAGTGAGAAAACGTTGCTGTTCTGCAGGCAGAATGCACAAGTAAATACTTTCTGCCCCAATAGTCCAAATTTTCTGAGCATTAGGAGTGAAACTTGTACAGATTCACTAGAGTAGTTTTCTCCTTCTCTTATAGATGTGGTGACCAGTTTTGCTGTAGAAGCTCAATATGGAGGGTAGTGTCAGGTCTTTTATAGTTACCAAGAAACCAATAGACCTCAGCAGACCTGGTTAGTCCTTTCTGCTCATGGTGGTAGTTTTCAACAAGAAAAAAGGCTTGAGAAGCTAATTAACAGGTGTCAGTGCGCACAGTATTGTCACCATACTGAATTTTTATGGGTAAAGAACACCGTTTTCTGTATTTTGCCTATTTTTATTCTGTTTAAAACCCAGACATTTAAACTGAGAGTATGCAGCTTTCACCACATCTTTTTTTCATCCATTTCATTGCTAAACTTCTTACTGTTTAAACTTACTTATTGTTCAAAGACTTGATCATTCTCAAACTGCTTTGTAAGCTTCAATATCACTGGATGAACTGCTGTAGATAAAGAATTCTTAGTGCTATCTTACTGGGATGTTGATACCATGGGATTCCTTTGCTTTCCCTATCAAAACAGTATGGATTTTTTTTCTCAGAATGTTCCTGCTTTTTCCTGTAAGTTCTCTAACCCACTGACAGTTTAACTGATCATTGAAAAGTACATTTGGGTTAACCACTGACTCTTATAAATGCTATAGGCTGAAACAAAGCATCTTTTCAATATCTCTTGGAAAACTGAAATTAAAAACAATCAAAGAATACAGGTATGTCTTGACTTGATGGTATGTTTGAACACAGAGAGTAGTAAAGGTTTATACAACTCTAGTTAGATGAACAGATTAGTTTCCACAAACCCATAAAAAGCACTATAAATGAATCCCATATATCTAAATTTTGGAAGTTGCTTGTAAGTTTGTTTCAGAAAACTGGCATGTTTTCAACCCTACAAGGTATTTTCAGCTGTTAACACTCCTGTACATTCTTATTTCACAGATTCACAGAATCATAGAATATGTTGAGTTGGAAGGGAAGCATAAGGATCATTGAGTCCAACTCATGACCCTGCATAGGTCTATCCCCAAGAGGCACATCATGTGCCTGAGAGTGTCATCCAAACACTTGTTGAACTCTGACAGGCTGGGTACTGTTCCCTGGGGAGCCTGTTCCAATGCCCAACCATCCTCTGGGTGGAGAACCTTTTTCTAATACTGAACCTAAGCTTCCCCTGACACACCTTCAGGCCATTCCCTCGGGTCCTGTCACTGGTCACCACAGAGAAGAGATCAGTGTCTCTCCATCTACTTCCTCTCATGGCAAAGTTGTAGACTGCACTGAGGTCTCCCCTCAATCTTGTCTTCTCCTGTCACCACTATGATATCACTGTCATGAATCAAGAACATCCATTGGTGATGATCAGAAAGAGCTCAGTCAGAAAAGTCCCTATGTTATAGGGGCTGGGCAGCTAACCCTGGAGAACATGGTGATTAATGGTGGAAAACTTATTGCTTCAAAAACTGGTAGAGGAAAAATGATTTGGTACTTAAAAAAAAAATTGAAAGATATCTTGCCCTTTCTTGAATGTAATTTCTCATTTTTCAGCTGTAAAATGTCAGAAGAGTTAAAAGTAGACCGAAAGATTAGATATGTGCGTGGCTGTATATACTGTTTTTCAAGTTCTCTTGCATGATAACAGTAGTAAGCTAGTGTAGGCTTATTGGCTCTAATACACAATAACTACAACTGTGCTAAGAAGGTGCATTCCTCTTTTTTGTTTTCAAGAAATATAGTCTTTTATATTCCCTCTATCAAAAGAATTTAATAAAAATCAAAACAGTTTTTATTGCCTTGAACTTAGAGTATTTTGTTGCAAATCAGCTCAGAGTAATCTCTTATGTCAACTCTGTCTCTTATTTCTCTGCTTTTGCCTACCTCTTTTCTTCAGACAGTATCTTAGGTTGGTCTCTGCATCTTGTGCTGGAAGGGTATTCCCCTGGCAACATGGTGCATGATACTGCACAGATGAGCAAGGTCATCCAACCAGTTGCCCATCAAGGACAGTGTGTGGAAGTTGCTTGAATGCCTGAGACATCATGGACAGAGTGTCAAGGTGACTCAAAATCAAATCTCTTGATGTAGAAGTGTAACTTAATCTGAATTGAAGGGTTACCATATATGAAATTGGGTTAATATTTCCATTTTGACTCTCTTATTAGAGCTGTCAGTTCTGCAAGGCTATATTTTGACTTTACCTCTGTTCCTTTTTCAGGGAAAACTACCAGAAGTTCATCTCCTTCAAACTTTTTTCATTCTCCTCTGCCTTTCCTCTTCTGCATGCACAGATAAGGCTGAGTCTGCCCACACCAAAAAAATTTGCTTTTTTTTGTGGTTTCTTCTCCACTGACCAGGCACTGGTGATGCATTACAGAACCAATTTCATCTTTGCCAGGTAAAACAATTTACTGCTCAATTAAAAACTAGCTTAATGTAGATCTTTCAAATGTGTAAATTACAATGCCATCTTTACCTTTAGGCTAATGCTTCTGTCCACCTTGGAAAATAAACCTCCTTCCTCACAGTTGTCCTGTTTTTTCCATGTCTTAAAATGATTACAGGATGCTACTGTTCTCAACAAAGCTGTTTTTCTTTAATGTCAATGCTAACCATCTTAAGTCTGGGAGCTTAAAAAGAGATTTTTTGGTTCATCTCCTTGTTCAGAGGGACTGAGATGGTAGGCAATAGCAACTAAAATACTTTACCTCTCATTACTGGACATCTTTTTTTTCATATAATTCCAGCAAAAGTCTGAATCACAGAAATATTTTTGAGGTTAATATTGTCCAAAAAAAAGCAGAATACTGTGAAGAGACTTTTGTGTTACCCAGTTGCACTTAAACAATATTGAAATGAATATAATAGAAATTGACCTCTGTAAAAAACAAAAATGAAGCACAAAAAAACTGCTAAAAGCAGATTCTAATAATAAACAGTAGTCTAATAGTATTTATGTTACTCTCTTTTCTTTCTTACTTCATCTATATTATTCATGGGAGAGGATGGTCTTTATCTCAGGTTGAATCAAAGCCGTGTATTATTTCCAAGAATTTTTTATATTGCTGTAGGTCCCATGTAGTAAATACACAAAATTTTCACATTGGAACATTAACATAATATGATGTTAGCCCAAGATAGCTTGGTAAAATGTTCCTGTTGGATCCTGAGCAAGTCACAATGTTTTTTTGTATGGGATCACAGAGAGCAGGATTTATTGCCTAAAGATAAGCAGCACCTGCTCCAGATACTTTCAACCAGTTGTGAACAGGTTGCCCAGGAAGTTGTGAATGTTCCATCCCTGGAAGTGTTCCCAGCCAGGCTGGATGGAATTCTGAACAATCTGATCTAATTGAAGATGTCCCTGCCCATGGCAGAGGGTCTGGAACTACAGGATCATTAAGGTCCCTTCCAACCTGAACCATTCCATGATTCTATGATTGGAGAGAGTTCTGGGGAAGTCACCAAGGTGACCAGGCCCTGGAAGGAGAGGCTTCAGAACCAGGACTTGTTCAGGATGGGAAAGGGGTGCCTTGGGGCCTCATCACCAGCCCCTGGCACCTGTGGGGGGCCCTACTGCCTCTTTGTAGAACTGAGAAACAGTATGCATGAAATGCGCATGAGAAACAAGAAACAGTGTGCATGAATCAAAACAGGACAGGTTCAGACCAGATCTAAAGAAAAAAAATTTCACATTGCAATCAGGGTGTCCTAGAGAGGTACCATTTCTATCCATGATGGTTTTCAAGCCACAGCTGGACAAATTCCTGAGCAACCTGGTCTGATGACAGAGCTGGCACTGTTTTGAACTGGTGGATTGACAGGTCCTTTGAACCTGAATTATACATTGACAATCTTGAGGCAACTCGATTTTGCCATGCCAAAACAGTCTAGCTCATTTTATGTGAGGCTACATGGACACATGATCCTGAATTGCAGATGTCATAAGGCTCTGTGTCATAAAATAAACTCCAAGCCAATAAAGTATAAAACCTGTATTTTACACTCTAATATAAAATTTTAAATTTTCCCAAACCCATGCCTTATGAATGTTGGATTAGTTCCATTTTCAAAAGTAATATAGTATGATTGTACTTCACTGTTTCTATAAAATAGCTAGTGCACAGTCTTCAAGCTGGTGTTGCAAAATAAATGTGTATTTATGAACTAATAATAGCAACTAAAGTAGTAGAAAGTTCCTGAGGGAATTAATAACTCTGTAACAGGATTTTAATCATGTAAAGTGAAGAAGGCATAGGATTACATACTTAATAAGGGAGATAAAACCTAAAGGTGTGTATCTTCTCATTGAGTGAACATAGTCTGTCGCTTGAGGTGATTTGAGTCACAGAATCACGGAATCACACAATCACAGAATGGGTCAGGTTGGAATGGACCAAAGTAGGTCATCTGGTCCAAACTCACTTAAGCAGGATCATCCCAGAACACATGGCAGAGGACTGTGTCCAGATAGTTCTTGAATATCTCTGGTGAGGGAGAGTCCGCAGTCTCTCTGGGCAATCAGTTCCAGTACTGGATCACCCACACAGTAAATAAGTCCTTTGTCATGTTCAGGTGGAACTTCCTGTGCATCAGTTTCTGCCCATTGCCTCTTGCCCTATTTAGAGTCCTGTGAAAGAAATAGGTGGTATATAATCAAAACAATGTTCATGTGTACTGCACATATGTAAAGGACACACACGGAGTAGAGGGGATTTAAAGCCCTGTTGACAAATTCTTACCTTTTCTATGCTTCACTACCACCCTTAATGTTCCCTGATGTAAAAGCTTTCTTTTTTCCCCTATAACTTTTAATCGAGTCTTCTGTCAACAAGTGTATCCTGCCAACTGCTCAAAAGAGAAGCAAAGTAAAACTCTGAGATAAATGTCACATACTAGTCAGAATTGCTTGGATGAACTTAAAGCTTGTGCAAAATTTCCATCTGACCAAGATCTGTTCCAATGTGTTCATTTTGGATGAAATTCTTTCACTCTCACACAATACTAGTTCTCTGAAATTGGTTCGCACAGATGTGAGGGTAGAATATGGTCCACTCTGTTTAATACATAAATATATATATAGATAAAACATGTAGGTTTTTTTATATAGTCAATACAGCAAAGGAGATTAAATGAAGTAAAATGTCTAATAATTTTTTTTTTTTGCTATTTAGCCTCCTCCCTCATTGACTGCTCTTGTGTATGTATACAATACATTCACAGATACTGGTCTATGCAGGTATGTGTGTTCTGAAATGTCATTAATGGTGGTTGATCTGCATATTCATCTAATAAATAATAACTAATAGTGTATATGTAATATCAATACAGAAATGACTAATTTTAATAGAAAAACTCTTTGGGGTTTTTTTCTGTTAGTGTGATTTAAACAAGCTGGTGAAGTTTGGAATAGATTGTTCTCCTTAAGAGGCATGAAAAACAACTAGTTTCATGTTATGATGTTAAAAAATTCAGTCTTCTTTGACAGAAAAATGTGTACTGTGTAGGTATTGAAAAAAAAAATCTTACCTGCTGTAAGGGATTTTAATTTTTACAAACATTTATGTGTCAAATGCATTCAAAAACATAATTTACTGGTTTAAAAGACTCATAAAAGCATATGTTATAGCACACAAAGTATTGTTTTATCATCAAGTTTTTTTCAATCTTTAGTGTTAATATTTATATTTAGACTAATTTTTATAAATTAAAATATTTTTGGGTAAAATGAAGATTATATGATCTGTTTGATTGTCTGAGTGAATATTAAGTTTGTCTTGTTATCTGCATACTCACCAGAACTATTGTCAAAAGAAATTACGAAAGAGTAAAAGCAATTTATGAAAAAAATTCTTTTTCAAGGACTTGATAAAGATTTGTCTAAAAATTTTTTAAAATGTAAAAAAAAAAAACCAACCAAAAAGCCAACAAACAAACAAGACCAAATTTAAGGTGCTGCATCTCAGTTGGAGCAACCCCTCGTATCAATATATAGGTTGGGTGATGAACTGATCAAGGGCAGCCCTGAAGAGAAAGAGAAGGACAGAAAGCCAAACTTATCCTGGGCTGCATCTAAAGCAGCATTGGCAGCAGGTCAAGGGAGGTTATTCTGCCTCTTTACTCCCCTCTGATGAGACCCCACCTGGAATACTGCATCCAGCCCTGGAGCTTCCAGCACACGAAAGACATTGACTTGCTGGAGTGAATCCAGGGGAGGGTCACAAAGTCAATCAGAGGGATGGAGCACCTCTCCTGTGAGGAAGTGCAAAACGTTGCAAGAGATGTTGTCATCATCCCTTGTACTGAAACTTCTGCTCTTGTTGGTCTCTTTCAGGCCGCAGTACAGTACAACGCAGTCTAACTGTTGTGCAACTATAGCCACTGGCACTGTGAGGTTACAGTGTACTGAAAGACTGTGTTTTTCATATAATGTGAAATTTGATAAAATAATATATCCATTTCTGTGGGGAAAAAAGAAAAAAGTTCTATACATAAAATTGTAAATCACCAGTATTACCTTTAAATTTTAACAATATCCAATATGGTACAAACTGCATAAAGCACTTTAAACCACTTCTTTGTACATTTGGAAAAGTATAAATAGATAGGTTTTTACTCCATATTTTATTTATTTAATAAAGTTATCATAGGTAAAAATTTATGCAGGAAAATAAAATTATTTTGGAATATGATGGCAAAGCCTCCAAATGCAGCTTTACAAATCAGACCGGGGGGATTGTTTAGGTATAAGCTGAGTAGATAGAACATACAAATGAGTTATTGGTGATAGGCAAATGGCTCAGCTTGTAAAAAGGCAAAAGCACAATTGTCCTTCCTGTAAACTACTGTAGGAATACTTGCAGGTGAACAACATGTGCTTTATGCCTTTGCTGAGGTAGATAATGAGTCTGTAGCATCCATGAATCTTCTGATAAGACAGCCTTAAACAGTTGAGCATGTCCTAGTTTGTATGTGAAATGGGTTCAGGGCGCTTTGAACCTTTATCTCATTTCCAATGAAAATGTTTCAAACTGTTGTACACAGTCCTCACCATTGGTCATCTGTACTTTCACTACTGGTCAAAATGTCATTGCCCTTTAGAATTTGTCCAGGTTAGGTTGAGCTGGTAAGAACAAAAAAGGATTTGGGAAGGAAATATATATATCAAGCACTTTACATTTCACAGGCTCTGAAACTGAATTGTCCTTTTCCCAGGTTTCATGAAATTTGATATTTATATATTTTAAATTGAACTGGAAATATTTTTTGACAAAAGAGAAGTATCATGCTCATTGCTATGTAGTGAGTGAATTTTTCAAAATTTTGTTTGAATATTGCCAAAAAGCAGTTGCAGAATGCTGTAAAAGACTGCAAAAGTAGAATACGTTCTACTTTTCCAAGTTTCTATACACCATTTGCATGCAGAGGGTCTATTCCTGTGTAACCTGTAGTAATAAAATATCTGGCCTACTAGATGAGGACAGAGCAATGGATATTGGCTCCCTGGAATTTAGGAAGGCTTTTGTCTATGTATCCCATAAGATCCTCACAGAGAAGCTAAAGAAGTTGGCTGGTTGAGCAGACAAGGAGATAAACTGAGACCTGGCTGAATGGCCAGGACTAGAGCGTGATGTTCCATGGCACAAAGTCTGATTGGGGGCCAGTAACTAGTAGTTGTACCCCAGGGATTGAGACTGGGCCTGATCCTGTTCAACATCTTCCTTAATGATTTTGATGATGGGGCATATTCCAAACAATGGAAAAATGGGCTGGCAGGAACCTCATGAAGTTCAACAAGAAGTGCAAAGTTTTGTGCCTAGGAAGGAGCAACCAACCCCATGCACCAGTTCATGCTGGGGATTACCCAGCAGAAAGATACATTGGAGTCCTGGTGGACACCAAGTTGAAGATAAGCCAACAAGGTGCCCTTGCTGCAAAGAAGACTAACTGTATTATGGCTGCATTAGGAGTGTTGTCAGCAGATGAAAATATGTAATACTTCCCCTCTACTCAACACTGCTGTGGCTGCACCTGGAGAACTCTGTGCAGTTCTGTGCTCCTCAGTGCAACGGAGCAATGGTCATACTGAAAAGAATCCAGAGAAGGATCACAAACATGATGAAGGGACTGGAGCACCTTTATTATGAAGAAAGGCTGACACAACTGGAACCATTTAGTCTGGAGAATAGAAGTCAGTGGGGATCTGACTAATATACAAATACAGGAAAAAATATGCAAAGGCTCTTTTCAGTGGTGACCAGTGAAAGGACCAGAGATAATGGACAGCAACACAGTAGGTTCCATTTGAACATCAAGAAAAATTCTTTTACTGTGAGGGTGAGTGAACACAGGTTGCCCAGAGACCTTGTGGAATCTCCATCTTTGGATACACTCAAAACCTGTCTTGACATGTTCCTGGGCAACAGTTTTTATAGGGGGTTGGTTTACAGGTTCCTGCCAACCTCAACCATTTCATGTTTTTATGGGATGCAGGAGTAATAAAACATCCACCAGAACTCAAGTACAGCCACATACACAAGTGTTTCCCATTCCACATAACTGGAAAACAGTAAATATAACAACCCTTAGAAGTTGCATAAGGTTCAAATCTTTCAAAAGTAGAAATAGTTGTTTGGGGTTTTTTAATACAAAAAACAATTTCTTGGAGATATAGTGCACATTAAGACTAAGGTGCATTGTACATGTGAACTGGTACGAATAACAGAGGATGAATGAAGCCCTTCTGAGCTATGGACTTCCCTCCCAAATAAAGAGTTGCGCCGTCTACCCTTAAAAGCATTCATGTTTGCAAAATCTGATGACCACACACAGGAGTTACTTGCAGGGACACACGCTTTCATGTCTCTTCTTACTGAAAAGCACAGGGTAATGTACCTTGGCCTGCAGTTATCCTTAGTGTCACCTTACAAATTCCACAGTCCAAGGCTTTGTTTAAATGTAGGGTTAAAGTCCCTTCATTTGTGGCAGAGGAATGAGATGCTGTGGAGGGTGTTGCTCCCAGCACTTCAGATGATGTCAGGTGGAGTCAGACCCAGACACTCATGGGAGGAGGCTGGCACAAGAGAAGTTAAATCAGTATTTTCATATTGCTGTCTCTTTAATAATCATAGTATTTTCTCTGGATTTCATGAAAGATTTTGCTTATCCTTTGGAGGAGATTATGCTTTTCATAAGCATGCTGAGATTTTCCATCATACCTCCCATAGTTTCTTAGTAGAATATTGCACTCTTTATGTCAATCCAGCACTTCTCTTATGGAAGAGAACTTCAGAACGATGATCAAAAAGAGCAACCTAGAGACCCTTCACTATGAGAAATAGTTTCTAGGTACATTGCCAGACTCAAAATATGAAAAAGAATAGATTTGTTCCTCTGTTTCTTTAGAAAGCAATAATAAAAGGATGATGTATCTATAACCCAACAAAGATAAAGTTTCTCCCTTTCTGAATTTGTAACATCAAGTGAAGTATGAGGGAACTTCAGCCACGGCTGTAATAAAAGAAAAAAAATTAAAAATCTAGCTTTTTTTTTGTTTATAAATGTGATATGGAAAAACATATTTAGAAACCAGCCACAAGACAGTAAATTGATTTCTGATTTATCTGGTATAGCTCTGAGTCTCTCACTGAGCTGTGAAATAATTGATTGCTTGAAGCCTTGTAGCAGTAGTTAAAAATTGATAAATGCTAAAGCCAGCACAGTGTTTTATAGATTCTCAAGAATTGTGGAGCCTACATATTTCTTTCTCATCACCAGTTCTAGATCAGGAGGTGAAATTTAAAAGACACTTCATCTTAGCAAATTATATTCAGCAACTCTAAGACCTTTTGCTGTGGAATAGAAAGTAAAATATTTAGTCATATAGTACTAATGAGTAAGATACAATGGCAAGTATGTTTTTGCAGGTCAACCTACTGATTTAGATCAGTTGATTAGGTTATAGTAAAAACCAAAACATATATGTCTGTAATCCTAGTTTGTTAAATCAATGTCTAGAAAAATTGTTGGTATTGATAGTTTTCCTTTATGAATGCAGGGAATTGGCTTTTTATACCAGCTAACTTGCTATATAAAAAGCATAATGATGTTTTTTTCCAGGTCAGATTAGTAAATAAACATCTTAGTTTCATACTCATGCTTCACTGAAATAGAAAAGCAATAAGTGAAAGAATTGAATATTGAGGTAAATTTCACTACAAACTTCTTAAGTGAATAAGACATACAGCAGGCAACACAGCTCAGACTCTCCCTTTTACATCATCTTCTTATATTTATAGTTAGGGTTCAAATTATTTATTTGCTGACTACTTTGCTTAGCAAACAAAAATATTTTAATTTGTTCCTGTAAACTCAGCAACTCACTATCTATTGTCGACATTGCTGGAAACATCTGTGATCAGACAGCAGTTTGTGGGAGAACACACACCTGTGAAAGTGGCCAAGGTGACCATTTCCTGGAGTGGACAGAACTAGCAAACCAGAGAACAACACCAGAAAACTGACAACTACCTCAAGATCCAGAAGCTCCTGTTTCAGAAAATGTCTTGTAGCATAGATAGCGATTTATTGTATTAGCTAGATAGTATTCCCCTGTGTCTGTATGTTTTTGGTGGTGGTTACCCAGTTACCAGTCTATGTATCCCCTATTCTTTCACTGGCTTAACCCAGCTTCACAACACTAGGAAATGGTCACCTTGGCCACTTTCACAGGTGTGTGTTCTCCCACAGCAGTTTCCATTTGCAGATCAGTGAGACAGGTGATTAGCATGAAAATAGCATGTTTATTAATGAAAATCCTGCTCTCTAAGGCTATGAGCTTAAGTTGATCTTCAAGTCAGACCACCTCCTCCATGACCCAGTCCATAACATTTCATATTGCAATGTTTGTAGCAAACCCAATGGTTTTAGGAATACCGAAGTACATTGGTATTTTTCTTGTCAGTATTATTAGTGTTTTAGAACAGTTAATGTAATGAAGACTTGAAACATAATTACAATAATGATGAAATTAAATCCAGTCCTCCATTTGCTCCTTCATTTTCTACTTTTGGACTGGTTTATCTACTGCCCTGAGAAAGAAGATAGAGGAAAATACATGCAAACACAACCATATGAAGCTGCCTTCTCATTGAATCACACAGCACTGAATAAACACTAATTACCATGTCCCTGGGGAGACTGATTTAAATTTTTTATCAGATTCTTCTTTCCATATTTCATCTCTAAAATATACTGTGGCGTCATCCAGAGCTCCATCAGAGCTGCAGAGCCTGTAAGGTCTCAGTTTTCTCCTTAGCCTGAATTCTTTTCTAAACCAATTAACTACAGTACTCCAGTTTTAATAGTGCCGGAAGAGCAGACATTAAACATAGAGCTTTGTAGCTAAAAATGTGTGTGGGTAAACTAGCAGGAGAAATGAACCCAACTCAAACAGAGATTACAAGTCAGATTTACAATTTAATAAAAAGATTACAATAAATACAATTATACAAAGAAAAATTGTGTTTAACCCACAAAAAACGTATATAATCCAGTAACCCGAGTCATGAACAGAATGGTGTCCATTAGCCTCTGTGCAGAGCGCCACATGGTCCACCAGAATACAGAGAAAAAGAAAAGGAAAGCCTGTTGATGAGGAAGATGGTCGCAGTCTGGTCAAGAGTGATAGTAGCAGTCCTGTGGAGGTTCTGGTCCTCCTCTGGATCTGACGAATGGTACCAGAAGTCCCCAAACTCCAAGATTATATATGCTCAGGTTCAGGTGCAAATGCCCAGTACGTCCCCCAGGGTCAGGAGTTTCACAATGGGTAATTTAACTCTGTGAGTTATGGAATATTTTTGGAATCTTTGATGGCCCATTAGCAGACATGACCCCTCAGGCTGGGTGTGAAGGTGCTAATGTCTCCCCAGAGGGGAGTGATCATGGCTGAGTCATTGGTGTGAAGACAGGAAAACTTCCGTA
Source organism: Sclerurus mexicanus (assembly GCA_013396755.1). Classification (NCBI taxonomy): domain Eukaryota; kingdom Metazoa; phylum Chordata; class Aves; order Passeriformes; family Furnariidae; genus Sclerurus; species Sclerurus mexicanus. The sequence goes on along the minus strand of VWZF01000979.1, from coordinate 160,233 downwards.
TCTTACAGAGTCCTTTAACACCCAGCTTTTATCCTGAGGTGTCAGGTGTACCCAGGGCAACTGCTGCAAAAGATCCATTATTAACAGTTCATGAGAAATGACACAGAGGGTGTAGAATACACAGTTTGGATTACACCCACAGTGATAAGCTAGTCTCAGTCCCTGTAACTAACACATTATCCACCCCTTATTCTATACCATCTATGTCATCCCCAAATTAATATCCTTTTTAACTAGATACCTATATATATATACAATGAAACATTACAGACATTTCTCACTCAAAATTAGAACCCATTGTGGTATATAATGTCTTTCACCATCTTTTTTCATACCCACCAAGTGAAACCAGGTCCTTGAGTAAAAACAATCCATTGGATGGGCTTGCCTTTGCTTGAGGTGGGACTAATCCAAACAGTCTTTCCTAATACACCTCTCATATGCACTCATATGCATGGGGACTTCATCTCTATCTACAGTATGCAAGGATTCTGATTGGACAGGCCCAGCTCAATTGATGGAGCCTTGGGTGTTGACCAATCAGATGGCCTTTGTTAAATGCAACTCCCAGTATTTGAAAGTCTCCACACCCAGTGCCTTCAAGGTGTTTTTCAGCAGTCCATTGCACCGTTCAACTTTCCCTGCAGCTGGTGCATGGTAGGGGATACGATACACACACACCCACTCATTGCCGTTCTCTCTGCCCCAGGTGTCTATGAGGCCATTCTTGAAATGGATCCCATTATCTGACTTAATTCTCTATGGGGTGTTGTGTCACCACAGAACTTGCTTTTCAAGGCCCAGGACGGTATTCCAGGCAGTGGTGTGAGGCACGGGTTATGTCTCCAGCCATCCTGTGCTTGCTTCTACCATGGGCAGCATGTAGTGCTTGCTCTGGCAGGTTTGGGGAAGTGTGATGTAATCAACTTGCCAGGCTTCCCCATACCTGTATTTTGACCACCATCCACCACGTCACAGAGGTTCACTGGCTTGGCCTGCTTGATGGCAGCACATGTCTCACAGTCATGGACAATTGGTTAGACACTGTCCATGGTTAGATCCACTCCTTGGTCACGAGCCCATATCTGTTTTGCATCTTTCCCCTGATGACTGGAGGCATCATGGGCCCATCAAGCTAGAAATAATTCTTCCTTGTGCTGCCAATCCAGATCTATCAGAGGTACTTTAATCTTGACAGCTCAATTCACCTGGTAGTTTTTATGATGCTCTATTAGCCTGACTCTTGGGTACATGAACATCTATGTGATGAGCCTTCACACTCAGCTTCTCTACCCAGGCAGTGATGTCTTGCCACATCTCAGCTGCCCAGCTGGGTTTCCTTCTGCATTTCCAGCTGGCCTTTCTCCACCACTCTAGCCATCCCCACAGAGCATTGGCCACCATCCACATGTCGATGTAGAAGTAGAGTCTTGGCTACTTCTCTTGCTCAGCCATACCCAAAGCTAGCTGAACGGCTTAAGCTCTGCAACCTGACAAAATCCTACATTCTCCCCATGCAAATTAGTGCAAGTGTATGTTTTTCATCAGCTTGAGCTAGGTGAGGTATATGAATATAATCAGCATTATCTAGACTTGAAGACATGGTGATTGCTTGTTGCCATGATTTTCTTGCTGAAGAATGTTAATGTTGCCTTTAAAAGAACTTAATTTTACATGTATCAATTAAATTAAACTAAATTAAATTATATACATTAGTGAAATTCTCTCCAAAAGGCCAGAGACTTTCACTTGGCCCAAACAATTAAAGTTATAATTCTATGAGGTAAGATACAATTAACCTCTTTGGTCTTTGTGTTCCCTCTTTACCCTTTTACATGTTATTTTAAACAGTTTTTAAATAAAAACCTCTTTAAACATGAAAATTTTGAATTATCAGAAATCTAATGTCTTTTACCTAAATCACTAATTTTGTATTGGCAGTGAATTTTCCCTGGGAAGGTGGCTCAGATTGAGCAATAAGGTTCCAGTGGATCCCATATGGTGCTTTGAGTTGTGTTTGAAGCACATATTAAGCACCCACCTCATTCTGTGCCCTTTGCACATAGTAAGAGTATAACTTTTTCTAAGCACTCAAAGTTCAGGAGTTGCTGTTAACCTTCTGATTTCATGTTTCCATCTTTCTGTAACTTTCTGGGCTTCAGTGGGTACACAGATTCATAGGGAGGACACACTCAGATGCAATGGTCAAAAATATATACCCCCATAAATGCAACAGTATGCTGAGATGCTGTTCAAATACTGCATGTAATTCATCTTCCTAATGCTATATCCCATCAAAAGTAGAGAAGTAATAGTGTAGGATTTAAAACAAACAAGAAAAAAAATAATTTTTACTGCAGAAATCTATTACAGGTTAATAAGCAGTTTGGAGGAAGAATCCCCTGATTTTTTAAAAATACTAGATTTAAAAGTTGCCAAATTTGTAGCTATCAAAAAATCCTGCGGAAAGCTGAACAGAGAACCATCAGTTCCTACTCAAAGCTTTAAGTTTTGCCTCTATCTGAAAAAGAACATGATGAATCATCATATTTGCACAGTCCTTTTCTTTAGATATTTTCAATTCCTTTACAATTCAGATCACTCTGTTGCAATAAGAATATACTGTCATTATATGACTTAAATTATTGTCATATAATATGACAGCATCTTTCATTATGGAATCTAATTTCATTCTTTGAATTTAAATTACTTTTCTTTACTTGTTACATGTCTTTTCTGTAACTTTCATTACAGGCATTTTTCTTTTGATAATTCACAAACATCCATAACTTCTGATAACTTTGTCTCCAAGGACAGAAAGATAAATAGGATATCGTTGAATAGTTGTAATCTTCTTGATCTTGAAAATGCAACTATATATTATGATGGTTGTTTAACAGCAAGCAAGCAGAAAAAAAACCTGATTAATTGTTCTTTAAAAAGATCTGCATTTAGAAATGCAGATAACCTCTAACAGTGAGCTAAAATCTTCAAGTAACTGTCAAGCATGTTTCCACATTATATTTAAAATTTCAATCATGCTATGTTGTAAGGCTCCATAAATGGGAATCTTATAGAAGACTCAGAAAATTTTATGGTCTGTTTGAAAAAAGGGTGAAGAGGTAAAAAAGAAAATTAAAAAAAATTGATTCAAGCATACACATATGTCTTAATCAGAAAGCAGTCGACAGAAAAACACAAATAAGATTGTGGGATCATTTCATAATCTTTGTGGCATGATACCTGCTCTGCACGGTCTCATGGTTCATGTTGCATATGTGACAGTTCATCCCCAGGTGCCTCAAGAACAGAAGAGTAAATGATTAGACATTCCAAAGAAGGCACCTGACTCCATGTAGCACTTTGGTCCATGCAGTCCAGGAAGTAAGATTTTTTTTATTACTGAATGGCTGTTTGCCTATTGTCCTGACAGAGCAGGGTCTCAGGGCTGTGCTTGCCTTGGCTATTTTCTCAATTATCTGGTGGTAAGAAACTTTTCTCCAATCCATTTGAGCTCCAGCCCTGAAAATACTGTGTATGGCAAATTACTCACAGCCCCATGTAGCCACTGTACAATGGACATAGCCCTTTATGGCAGTTGGGAATGGGGGAAACTGTGGCACAGTGCCAAGCTGGTTAACCTTTTACATACCTCAGGGCCTTTCATTGCAAATTTATATCCTGCCGTTCACTGCAGCCCTTCACCCTCTCATCCACACTGCTCTGATAACAATTTCTAAGGCTGCTTTGGGAGTAATTTTTCTCTGGTTTTCCCTGTGCTGCTGTTCGTGCACTGTTTTTCTTACAGCCTTGCACCTGCAAACATAAATAAAGTTCTCTTGAAGGGTTCTTGCAGGACGTACCTGTCATCAGTGTGAGAATCCCCCTAATTCCTCCTTCTTTTGCATCCCTTGGTTGTGGTTTATGGTTACACTGGGAGATCTGGTAAAAGGGATATGCAAAGCTCAATTGCATTCAGCCCCTGAACAAAGCATGCTCCAACAACCACTCTTGCTGTGCAATCCCTAGACTTCAGGTGACAAGAGTGTGACCTCCTCAGTGATCTGCTAGGAAAAATCCCAGGGCATACAGATCTGGAGTGAAATGATCCAGAAAAGCTGGTTAATTTTCAAGGATCATCTTCTTAAAGCTCAAAGATGGACCATTGCAATATACTGGAAGTCAAGCAAAAGTACATAGAGACCTGTATAGATGAACAAGGAGCTCCTGATGAAACTCAGCTATAAATAAGATGCATACAAGATGTGGAAGCAGGGTCAGATGACACAGGAGGAATATGGAGATGCTGTCTGAGTGTGTAGGGATTTCATTAGGACAGATAAAGTTAAATCTGCTGAGGGATGTGGACAACAAGAAAGGATCTTACAGGCAAATCAGCAGTAATAAAAGGTAGATAAATGCGGGCCCTCTGCTGAATGAGGCAGAGGACCTGGTGGCATACAACATGGGAATAGCCAAGGTACTCAACCTTCATGAATTCCAGTCCTGTGACACAGTGGAAAAGTGTGGAGCAGGAAAGGCTCCTTCAGTGGAGAAGAATCAGGTGAAACATTTCCAAACAAATGAAAGATGAGAAGGGGATTAGGAGTAGTCAGCATGACTACTTATGACAAGATGACAGGTGCAGTGGATAAGGGAAGAGCAAAGCATATTGGTTATCTTGACCAAAGCTTTCAACACTGTCTTTCACTGATATCCTGTGACCATTCACTCGTTCCTGCTCAGATTTTGATCTAACACACAGCTCATGCTAAGGCTTGGTGTAAGTTGTGAGCTGCACCTTTAGGTCAAAACAACAGCAACAATGAAGGCAGGACATAATGGACAGGATGGGATAAAGGTGATTATGCAGCCACTGCTAGCTGCAGCTTACTGTCTCCTGCAACCATCATCTAACATGTTGATTGCCTGAAAGTTTCTTCATAGTACACTTACGGAAATGGTATAGACTAAACCTCCAAGCTTGAAGGTAGAAATATTTCACCTTGCCAAAACAAGAAGTTAAAAGTGAAGCTAACAGCAGTTGGACTGCTGTGCCTTTTATGTTTGTCTGAGTGGTAAGAAATGCACACACGGTGATGGAGAGGAATGATGAGCACTCTCACCGTTGTCTAGGTAACTATTTTCTCATAAGTGCATGAGTTATGAAATGCAAATTACAAGTTATGAAATAAAGAACTTGCAAATTAGAAACTACATGAAATAGCAAAGCAATGAACTAGTGAATTCACATGTTTGACTAGTCTTTACAAGCGGGATTCAACCCTTGTTTGATGTGTTTGCTTTCTTTCCTAATGAATTAATGAAATAAAAATTAGCTTCACAGAATGTGCTATCCTGTAAAATTGAGAGATTCAAACAGATTGTAATGCATTCTTACAGACTAATGATGAAGTACAGACTACATAAACAGTCAGTGAGGTGGACTAAAAACTAGCTAAACTGTCAGGATCACAGGATTATGATGAGTGGCTTCAAATCCAGATGGATGCCAGTAACCAGTGGTGCACCCCAGGGATTATTTTAACACCAGTACTGTTTAGCACCTACATAAATACACTGATGATAGAGGACAGAGCACCCTCTTAACAAGTTTGCAGATAGTATAAAATAAGGAGGAGTGGTCAATACACCAGATGGATGCACTGCCATTCAGAGGGACATCAAAATACTGGAGAAATGATCTAATAGGGACTTCATTGACTTCCAGAAAGGTAAATAAAGTCCTGTACCTGGGGATGAATAATACCATGCACCTGGGCAAGCTTGTGACAGATTGGCTGGACAGTAACTTTGCAGAAAAAGACAGAGAGGTCCTGACGGACACCAGATTGAACAGAAGTCAGAAATATTCCCTTGGGGCAGAGAAGTCCAATAGCCTGCTGGGCCATATTAGAGCACTGCCATCAGGTCAAGGCAGGTAACATTTCCCTTCTACTCAGTGAGTGAGTGTAGTGGTATGGTTGGCCATGAAGACAATTATCTGTATGATGTATGTCTGTAGCAGTAGAGTTTCTGGGGAGCTTACTTTGCCTCTACTCTGGGCTGGGCGAATATGTGCCACTAACGTTATTGGTAACGGTATTGGGTCTGTGCTGAAAATGCTGACTGAAAGACTAGGTGTATCATGACAGCCACAGCAAATGGTCATCAACTTCTGCATCTGAGGTTATCTAGCAGCTCAGGATATAGCAGGACCCTCCCCAGTATGCTGACACGCATTGCTAGACAGGGCTGTTTGAAAAATGGTTAAGCATCATGTCTTGAATGCATCCAATATAGCCGAGCTGCTTCAGGTGTGAGTAAAGTCACATTTGGTAAGTTCTTGGTTCTCTTCTTTGCAAATGTAAGGTGCCTAGAAAACCACAGTTACTGATTTCATTGCCTTGGTTAGGTGCCATGGTTGGTGTCCTTGGATCTGCTAGTGTTCAATAAAATTCCTAAAGGCTTGTGTGGCCTTAAGAAATAGCTTGAAGGACTTTGAATTAGTTGGACTCTAAAGTCACCTTGACAATTTAAAAAGGACCAAAGAGGCTGGAAACCCAGGATTACTTTCCAAAAATTATATGAAATTATTGACAAATTTGAGTAAAGAAAGCTTTCTTCTCAAGCCACTATCTGTTTTTAAAAATTAAGAATTTAGGCCCAAAACAATGACATAGGGATGTCTTTTTTGGTTGGTTGGTTTTTTTTGTGAGTTTTGTTTGTTTATTTCGGGGGAGTTTTCTTGGGTTTTTTTGGTTTTGTTTTTGTAGGACTGTAGTACAAATTAGCTTACTAGGATTTATTACTTTCTCTTTACGTTTTGGCCCCAATTTCCAATCCTGGAAGAATGTTTCTGAGACAGCTGAGGGGAGCGCTTCCCCTCGTCCCCCCCCTCAGCCCTCGTGGTCCCCGACACGTCCCGTGGGAGAGAGACACACTGAGACCACAGGGGAGAGTACAGAGAGTGAAAGTTTATTCAGTACGGGTCGGGGTATTTAAAGGTTTAACAGCCAATGGGGAAGGGGTTAACTAAGGGCCAATGAGAGGACTTCACCTGGCCTGGCCAAGGCTTGCATACTAATTAGGAAGACAAAAGGTCCAGGGAGGGAGGGGTAACTTCAGGGAAAAAGGGGTAAAAACTTCATGTTACAACACAATAAAAGAGGCATCCTGGCTGGGTTCTCCATCCTCCCCAGAGACCCATCTCTTGCATGACTTATTCCACTTCTGATAGTTTGAGTCTATTCCCACATGTTTCTGCAGATTATAGGTCTTGCAGACTAGGCCTATCTCTATAATGTTTAGTAAGGGAAGAGGTAGATATAGAAATGCGAAACTATAAGTAAATATGACTGCTTAAAAAAAAGAACATCAATTTCTTTTTATGGACTGTTAGATTTTTCTTTGGATTCAACATTTTTATTGATGCTGAAAGGTTTTTAGTGCTGAAAAATGAAACATAGAAGTAATCCTAAAACATTGGGGTTTGGGAAAATGGCCACACTGGTAATTACCCATAAGCCTTCATAACACAGCAAGAAATGTTTCTGTGATTTATTTCTCTTGCTTAGAAAAATCTGGAAAGACTGTACAATATAGCATGCTCTGATATTAGCTTTACCTCAGCAACCTTACTGAAGCTTAACTTAATGAAGTAATAAATTCAGAAATGTGTTTCTGCATTCATTTGTTTCATAGATTTATTATAGATAAATCCACTTATAAAATGCATTGGTATAAAAGTCGACACTGCAGAAACTTCCTAAATACTGATGCATGTATTACAGTCTCCATTACCAATAATATATAGAAGATAGAACATTTGCTTTAATTATGATGAACAGAGGCTAGACACAGACTGACTTCTGTACAATACATCAGTATGGTTAATTCTTTATAGCTGTTAAAAGGAAAAAAGGTATTTCCTCCATATAACAGGTAAATAATTTTGTATTCATGCAATATATTTTGCCTCATTCTTATTTAGCCTATATGGAGACTATGGACTTAAAAGCAGTTAGGCTAATCTAATTAGATGAGTAGAAATATTTTCATTACATTGCATCAACCACTTCTGAGTGAAGAATTTAGGGAAAATTGTGACACTTAAAAAGAGTAGCAAGTTTCCACTAACATTTCTGGAATCCCATACTGGCAAAGTTTGGGCCAACTGGGCCAAGATAACTATATATATATATATAATATTATATTATATATATAACACAATATAACAAAATGTTTTATTTTGTAAAACATGGACATGTTTATAAGAGTAACAATTTAAAGGGTTTTAATCCTCAAACTTGAAGTTAACAACATTAATAAAACATGTAACATGGATCATGTCTGTGAAAAGCCCTGCCAGTGAAATCACCACAATATCTAGCAAAACTTTACTCACCACTTTAAGATGAAAAAGAACAAAGTCCATCAAATTAATTTTACCTCAGTATCACCTGGATTTACATTAAGAGTTAAAGTTAATTTGCAAACAACCTTTAAAAAGGTTGGGATTTATTTTGTTTGGGAACCTCCCCTTCCCTTCTCCTGGCTTTCTTTTTTAGGAAACTGTTTCTGACATGCTAAGATGCCCACCTATGCATGGTGCTTCAGTGGCTGTCATTTGAAAGACAGCACTCACGAATGACAATGAGAAATATTTAATATCAATTCAGGTAAACCATAATATTCAGATACCTGAGCTGTTTAGATACCTCATAAAGCTTTATTCATAAAGTCCCTACAGTATTGCTACTTAAGTCAGCCTTCCAGAAAAAAACAATCCCCTGTGATGTACGGCAGGTGTCAGAACATTTGAGGAGGCTGGTAACTGTGAGGCATCTCATGTGGAAAGAGCTGGCCTGAACGTGAACCCAATCCATAAGAAGACTACCTTCTCTTGAGGCATTAAACTTGGACATCTGGATGTAGAAATCTATGTTAACTGACTTGAGAAGGCAAAAATGAAATATTTTCTATTCAATTGAAAGTAAGTTTTGACAAATTTATTGGATTGCACTGATCAATGTGTTTCTGCAGAATGTAATTTAGTCAAATATGCATTTTCAGAAGAAAAGTGTTTTATCAAGAAAACTTTTCACTAGTTCTCTCATTCATAAATGTACAGACTTCACTTCATGGTTTCCCATTGATTATAATGCTAAGCACATAAAGCAAGTATAGGCATTTTCAAATGAATTTGTTCAATAGCCCAGTGGCTCTCCTTTCTGATTTTCTTTCTAAGTAACACCAGAAATGAAGATGGGATATTAACATGGGAATTCATACACATTCTTTTTGAAATCTGTAACAGCAGGTATTGGTGTGCATTTCTCTGAGCAGGTACATACATATGACTTTAACATGCCTATGAACTTTTGAGCTGCACTACTCACACACCTGTGCATGTATATAAATATTTGAAAGTATAACTGTACATGAGGAGTAAGCTCTATCAAGGCCTGTTATGGAGGTGGACAACCTACCTTGAAAACTTGACTGCAAATGACAGCTTCAACATGTCTGTGTCACCCCCATTCTCCTTCATGTCTCCATGTATAGATGAGGTCATGCATGGCCTCTGATGGTCTAGATGTGGAGTTATGTGCACATTCATACTTAAGAACAACATTTGAGAACAGCTTTATCTTCAACAGGGCATTGTAGTTTTTCAGTGCATTAAGTAGAATTTGCTAGAGAAGGCTGCAAGAGTATATCATCGTAGCATTATATGTAAATAGATTAGCAAAATTAAGAGGAAGTTAAGATTACACAACTGGAATTATTTCTATGGTAACTACTATAAAGGTGAGATTACATCCTGGAACTACTTAGGAAATAAGTAGTTAAAAAAAAAACAAAACAGACAAGGTGTTCCCATAGAGTGACTTCTTCCTTCAGTTCACATGCAATATGAAGCCTTCAGGGAAACTACAGAATCTTTTCTCCATTTGAAAACAATGTGATGTAAAAAATTCACTTGTGAGAACACTGACCTGTTTTTCTTTGCAAGTGCACATGTGCATGAAAATGAGAACAGAGTTTGGCCTACAAGGTACAGACACAGTCTACACTGTTACACAGCATTTTCTAAGAACATCTGCAGTGTATCCTGAGACTCTTTTCTGTGACTGAAAGCAAACTCTACGCTTTTGAGATCTGAATATAGTCATTCAAAGCCTCTTCAGTACAGAGAACAACTGTGTATTGTTTAGTCTCTGAGCCTCCATTAAATGACAAAACTCAAAGTGCTTTTCATTGACGAAGGAAGTGGCTTGTATTGCTGTGTCCCAAGGAACCAGCTATAGATTTACACAGCTAGTACATGGATGTTTATACAATTGCATCTAACTGAAGATGAAATTTTTGAACTATATTTATAGGTTATTGGATTGAGTTCCATTCACAAACATATCCCTTGTAAAGAATATGTGATGATAGTAATAATCTAAGGTAAAGGAGGCAAACCTATTACAGTATACATACATTACACAGAGATCATATTTTGTGTGCATATACATGTTCAATTCAACTGTGGTACACTTAAATACTCTCAGAACCTCTTATTTAATCTTGTCTTTTTTATAGTTTATTCTGTTCAGCAAATTTAGATCCCGATATATAAATAGATATGCTGTCCGGCAGTGCTTAAAATCTCTGATAACTAACAAAAAACTTGTCATGGTTTAACCCCAGAAATCATCCTGGACCATGGTGGGAGAACCACTGGATTTTTAATAAAGTCAATAATTACTATAAATTATAATGCAGTATGCTGTCCATTGTATAGAGAGAAGGCTTTTGAATTATTATCTGGTGTTTACAGAGATGATTCCAGGTGGTTGACAAACTTCAACAGTAATTCTTAGTGATCAGTTTAATTAATACCACCAAGCAGTCCAAGATAGAGCCTTGTAAACTGGCTCAGCCCCAATCTCTGCTCCTTTGACCTGCTGTTTCTGCAAGTAAACCTCCCTCATTTCATTCATTACCACACTGCTTTTCACACTGCTGGTTCAAGAGTCTCTATTTTACTATATTTTACTTTTATGAATTGTGTCCCTGATACAAAACTCACAGTAGCAGATATTTGTTCCCATAGTGATGCTTTGCATGAACAGAAGTGCCTGTTTTGTGGTCACATTATTCATGTGGTTGCTTATTATTCCCAACAATTATTATAATTTTTCTTATAACCCTTATCACGATGTGTGTGCTTTCCAGATATCCCTATTCTTGAATCAGTGAGCAGAATAGCTAATCTTAAATATTTTCCTTAAAATTGAGAATACTTCGATTTTTTTTCAGTGTCATTTAAACTAGTGGCACAATCAACACAATAGGGTAGCTTTTTGGTCCACACCTCTTTCCCCACTAATTTTGAAATGTTGTTTTGGTGAAAATACAATTAAGAGATTAAAATATGTATTAGCCATTGCAGAGTTAATTTCTATGTCCCAGAGAACTTAAATCTTTGCAATGAATCTCTGTAGGCACGGTTTCCTTCTTTTTAACCCTCATATATAACTTTATATGGTTTGTCTTGCATATTTACCATAATAATTATGATTCACAAGGTAAGAAAACTCAGAGGAGTGAAATGCATGCAGGAAGACTTCAGATCCAATATTTAACACTGTTCTTATTTAACACTTATGACGGAGACAATGGCATTTTGACCCAAACATGCAGTGCAGCTGGTGTATACAAGTGTGAAGAAATCTTGATACTAAGATTATATAAAATACAAAATAGCTGGCTGTAGAATAACAGGAATGTAACTTAACTTTGGTGTTTCTTGATATTTTGGTCTCTGTGGTGAAATATTGTAACATCTTTACTTGCTTTTTCTAAGGTAAGTTGACACAAACGTCAGATGTATTCAGCTTCAGTATTTTATTCTTGTTAATATATGTGTGGGACATAAGGGGACATTTCCATCTGTGTGATTATGTCCTTTGACACCGCTGCAGAAAGTGCCTGAGAATCCTTCCTACACCAACTGTATCAATTATTTCTCTTTATCACACTAAATCATCTGCAACCATTTGTGTTCCCTGTGTGTTAGAAATGCAGATGCTGCAAAAGCTGAAGGAGCCTGAACTACAACGAGGAAAGCAATCAATTGGCATTTGCAGGAGAGGCCACTCGTCAGAGCAATTACATGAGCAGCTCTTGTTCATCAATACACTAATGATGGCTGTGACACGGCTTTCCCCAGGCCATGAGAATCCAGCTACAGTGCACCAGTGACACATTGATTGTGTTTTTTGATGGAAAGTGTATCTTGTAACTTCCATTTCTACTACTATACGCATGTTAATTCCAGGACTGACAGCTACCACCTACAGATGAGAGGCTCTGCACTGAGCTAGGGCTAAGAAATCACAACATGACCAGAAGCTGAAGAGTTGCAAGTGAGAAGACTAATGCAAGTGGCTGCCCTTTCAAAAATCAGCACTTACTGCCTGTAATTGCACAATGAGGTATAAGAAAGTATATCTTATGTGTAGGGTGTAGGAGATGCTTTGAGTGTCTTCTAGTTGGGTTCATAGGTGCTCTTTCAGGTATCACCAGCTTCAGAGTTGATTTCATATGTCATGAAAAGTCCATTAATGATTTTCAGTATCTTTTTATTTTCCAATGTTTATACAGGAAAAACATCGGTAAGGAAAAACAGATACTTCAGTTAAAAGGAATAGAACAAATTTCTGGGAAGGGCAGAGTATGAAAATCTCTGATTCCCATAAAAGGTGCAATCCAGAAAGGTCTCTAATGTCTCAAGAGTCACAAAGTGGCAGGTCCGTCTCCACAGCTTGCACATGACAGACCCTCTGGCAGGAAGAATGACCTGGAGAAAAGGAACAAGCCAAACAGCCTGACACCTAAGAAATTTGGTACCTTGGCTATCTACATGTAACAGAATTCCAGAATGGGAGCAGTTTGGTTCATTAAAAACCTGGAGGGGTTTTAAGCTGTGGCAGTTGAGAGACACACAAAAAAGTCTGTAGATGTGTACAATAGTGTGTACTTTCAATAACTTGTGATTTCTACTTTTAATAAGACTCTAATGGGGAAATGCAATGGGCAAGGAGAGTCAGGAAGGCAGAATAGAGTTAAGTAAGCAGTAGGAAACAGGGGTTTGTGGCCATCATCCTGTTGGGCACTAACAAGTAGCACAGTGTGCAGGGGAGGGATCAGCCAGCTGGGCTCCAAAGGAGGTTTTATCTCTCACACCACTGTGTCTGTCCCTGACAAGCTTCTGTAAATTTTTAAACAGCACTTCACTGCTGCTGTTAACAATGAAATGGATGAACCCTCCATGTCACCAACTGAAAGAAAGGGTCATTTACTGGGAGCTTAGAAAAAAAATAATTTTCCAATGGACTAGAAATTGTGCTGTTTAACCAGCTCTGATGGTAAGCAGTGCTGTGTCAATTCCTTCCAACACAGCAACTGTCACTTCTTTTGGAAATTTGCATCTTTTAAATGCATATTTTCAATTAATGCTTTAGACTTCAGAGCTGTCACTACCTTCACATGTCACTACCGTTACTGTAATCACAAGTCATTGCTTATCAGACTGATTGCCAGCAGTGCACTTCTGCCAAAACTGTCAATGAAGGTGATTATAAGCTTTAATAAAATAGTTTAACATCTGTGTGTGTGCGTTCGTGATTGGGTGAGATAGAGAGGGAGAAAAAGAAACCAAATGTGGCTTTTCAGTGCTCAGGTGGCAGAGCTGTTAGAGTACACAGATCGAACAAAAGAGATTGAAGTTATCAACTGTCCTAATTTAACAAAATAAAACAAACCCCCAAACAAAAAAAAACAAACAAAAAACCAAAATCAAAAAAAACTAACCAACAACAACAAAAAAAAACAAACAAAAAACCCCAACCCAAAACAAAACAAGACAAACAATCAAAAAACCAACAAAAAACCCCAACCAGCCAAAAAACAAAAAAAAAAAGAAAGGAAAAAACCCAACAAAACTCAAAACTCCCAGGTAATAATTGAGTTTGGAGATGTGCATCTTTAATATGCTTTTGGCATGAAAGAGGCAGCAGAAGTCAGGAAACCCACAGGCACACATAACTCATATTTATGGCAACCTAAAATAGAGATTTGAATTACAGTGTGTTTTCTGCAGAGAATCCCGTTCATGCATATCTGAGTACCACCAGCAGATAAACTGTTGGGTTAAAAGTTTTCAAATGGTATCTGATGAAACAAGTTGTACAAAATTATCTGATATCTCTAACAACATCTGTCAACATTATTTTTTATGATAATATCATATCCCCCAAAATGGAGTGAAATGCATGACCTTATGATTTAAAATAACAAGTGTGAAAAAGTTTTGAAGTTCCATTGGAGATTCTATGTGTATAAAACTCATCATCCTTGAGTGTTAAATCATCCTGCTACAAAGGTCCATCTTATGAGCCAGGGTGCTGAACAATGCTGACAGTGTAACTTAAACTGGTAAAATTTTCTGAGATTGTGAGCAGTTGAAACAATATCTCATCAACTAAGCACATTTTGCTGGAAGAAATGCCATTAAAACTTTTGTGGCAAGCATTGTATCATTATTATTAATCTGTTACAAAGAATTTTAGGTACTTATAAGTATTCTATCATAAAACTTAAAGATGATCTGAAAATAATGTTTCAATATTATTCAGTGAAATTCTTTGATCTTTATTACATAATTCTGAAATGGTAAGTGTGTTGGGGGATTCCTAAAATTCATATCTGTGATGAGAATGTTGGTTAAATCCCAATAAATGAATTTTCTCTAACCCTGTCTTGATTTATATTCATTTTATTTGTGTCCCTGAAATAATGTGGGCATACAAGTTAAAAGCCAATATTACAACTGCATTCTGGCAGAATAATACCCCATCAAGTTTGATGATACTTATGCAGTCCTGGAGAACCAAATCACTAAATATTTTTTATAACTAATAATAAAAATAGTTATGAAACTGACAACTTTTAGGCACTTGATAAGACTGAAATAAAATAAGCAAAAAGCAATGATTTACATTCCCATTCATTGAGCACTTCCCATATAAATATGGTGAAAGAGTGTCTGCTTTGTGCAGAGTCTAATCCTTCCAGATGGTAGTCCTCAATATCTGCGCACTGATACATGAATGTGCATGAAAGAGGTTCAAAGTGATGGTCTGTGGCTCTTCATCTGGTGCTATTTGAAACTTCTCTGTGGAAGTAGACCTAAATATGAAATACTTGGGCAAGATTTTGCATGAGTACTTTTCCAGCAAGAAAGAGTGTACACCTTAAACAACCAGTACTGCACTCATCTATCATAGCCTGATGTCAAAGTAGACATGCTACTTTGCTGTAGGCATGGCATCATATCTCTGCCAATATTACAGAGGAATAGATGAACAAAAAGCAAGATTTAACATGAAGGAATAATTCTATGTAAGATAAAGTCTGTGAATAATTGGCAGATGAATGCAGCCCACAGCTTTTTGCCTTTTTTTATTTTTATTTTAATTCTGTAAAAAAGAATGAGAGAGCTAAAAGTTATTCCAACTCTCCTTTGTTAAACAGATGAAGAATCTCCTTAACTGGAACTGCTTATTTGCCAAGATGTTCGAGGGATATTTCTCAGCTTTCACTGCATGAGCAATTAGCTCCTTCTCCATTTTTTAATGCCCACTCTGAATGCCATTATACTTTGTTAGTTATTATTTGGTTATAGAGATATTCAACTAGTCATTTTGGTTTTGTAGTTACTAATGTTAAATGTATGTTAATTTAACTTTCCTTTGTGATTTAAAACCTTTAATGTTTCTCCTGTATTTCCCCCAAAGTTAAAAGTATTTACACATTCCAGTGGGGATTGTCATAATGCACTAGTCTCTTTTTAAATGTGAAGCAATGGGTTCATAGCAGATCAACAACGGTTTCCTTCTATTGTGTGCTTTAACTGATTTAAAATCACCAGACTTTTCAGAAGTATTTCAGGGGCACTGCTATTGCAAACCTGTGTGAGAATGCATTTAAGTCCAGCAGCTTCTGCAACGAAGCTTAGGAAGGCTACATGGCTGTATGAAATTCTGAGGTTCAGCTGTTTGTTGGGTTTTGGGTTTTTTTCCATCTATCTTCTTTTTATAAAACTCTGCAACATTGACTGACATTGCAATGAGTGCAGGTTTAACAGATTTCAGTCAAAGTTGGATGAGAAAAAAATAGGTAGACAGATCAATGAAGTGATCATACAGATATTTCTTTATGTAAGTAGGTCATCCTAGAGTAGTCTAAATAAAATAATGGATTTAATGCCAATCCAGCTGTTAATAAGAATTCTGCTGATAATGCCGAATCTGTGAGAGGAGTGATGGTTTTTACCAAATAAGGAAAAGTCGTGTAATGCATGTCTGTCTCACTACATTGAGTACAGCTTTCCCATCCAGTAAATCTTTTTGACCATCATGTTTGAAGTGAGATACCAAAATATGGTCCCACTTATTTTGTTCAGCTACTTTGATTTGTGCGTTTTAAATATACTAACCAAAGTGCTCTCATTTTCTCTTTTAAATCTAAGTCACTGTTTTCTACAGTTCAAAGTAATACCATTTTGAAACAAAGTTTTGCTAGACACCATTAACTTGACTGTAGTATGGAGCCAAAATAAACAGCAGGACCTCAATATACAATACTTATCAGAAAATCCTTTACAAGCATGTGCAATCTGTTTTAATTCTTATCACACAATGAATAAAATATGAGAAAAGAATCTTCTCAGCCTCAACAGAAATAAATTTTAAAGGACTATTTATTGTATACATGTAATGTAAAATGTAATAGATATGGTTACATCCTGTAAGCTCATTGACAATGTTATGATTCCCATAAACTGTTTTATGTTGTTCATATTTTCCTACCCTTAATCTAAAATTAACTTGAGAGTCCAAACGTGCTGTGGATCATCCTGAAATCTGCTCAGCAGCCAATGAAATGATATCCTGCAGTTTTTCTGTTATTGCCTGGAAGTGTGGTAGGTTCCAACAGGGTAGTCCTGTGGCTGATGGAAGGTGAGCAAAGGAAATCTGGTTGCTGGCAGGGCATCCAAGCCTCTGACAGAAGCCGGCTGCTGCAGGTGATTATAAGTGATGCACTGGGACCCACCAGGTGTTCAAAACTCTTAGTGCTCAGAAGATAAAGTACCTGCATCAGCTGCCTAAAGCTCTGTCAGCAGAAAGTTGCACTCTAGGGACACAGAGAACACCTCTGAATTACTGTGCAACCAGCACAGGATGTTTCTAGCTTGTTAGGACTGAATTAGCTCCATCTTCAGCACTGCGACATTAAATATCTTTTTGGGAAGAACCAGGGATGTGAAACTTTGTAGTGGATAAACTGACAAGGATTAGGACTAGAAGGGCTGAGATCAAAGAAAAAGCCACATGGCCACATGGATGAAGACTAAACCACTGTATGAGTGCTTGAGCTTATAAGAATTTAATTTGAATTTGAATTGATTTTGGCCTGTGTGATCTGCCTCAGTAGGTTTTGGATTGTCATTTTATGAAACATCTATGCAATGTTTCTCTACCTTATGCTACCTACTACTTTACATGCAAAAGTCACTACTTGAAAACACTAAAAATAACAGGTGAAAAAAAATCCCTCTATTTTCTTGTTCTGATACATTCTTTGGTCAGATTTTCGACTCTTTCCATCAAAACCACAAAGCACAAAAATTACTGCTTTATGAAAGTCATATTTTCTTATAATGGCATCAGCAGCTGGAGCATTAAGAAAATCTGCAACTGCAAAAGATGAATAATAAAATTATGAAAACTTCCACCAATTTTTTAATCTGATTTAATTTAATATGAATAGAGCAACTCCTCTATATTGAGCACCACTGTAAGACCTTGAGACTGTGTTGCAGCTTCCATCTTCAAAAATGATTGCCTGAATTGGTCCGGGAAAGACTTTCATGAATAATGAAAAAATACTATTTTTAATATTTGAGCACCTCAAAATTCACCCCTCATTCTCCTGAAATCAGTAGTTATTTTTTTTTCCTCTTTTATATAATTCTAGTCGTTACAGCTATATAAATGACCTTAATTTTCTGAATACATACGTACTTAAGTACTATGACTAAGGAAAAGTTCTCTACTGCTACCTTCTGCTGCCTTCAGATGGGCATATTTTCATATTAAGTGTATGCATGTGAGGAGAGAATATATGGGACATAGGTGTGTTTCTTCATAAATACCAGCTACCACATCAGAATTTTTTGTTGTTAATCTTGAGTAGTATGTCCTATCTTGCAATTTGGATACTCTTGAATACTTTGTTTGGTTAAATTCACTATATCCAACATTTAGATACTGCCTTGGGTCTTCAAACTGTCATGAACCTGAAGATAAAGTTCACTAATGGGGAAGCCAACTTCCTTTCTCACCTTGTGTGATGACTGATGACAAACACCCAGGTCTTGTACATCCTAAATGAATGCTCAAAGAACTGCCCAATTGCAATGAATACTTACAGATAATTAGTATTCTGGAGTTCATTGACTCTTATTCTCGCTCAAGTTGTTCAAATATTTAACAAGTTGAACGGAAATGAGAATGATTCTGTAGTCTGAGCATCCACCAGGGATGCCCATGCCTCTTCTCCTCTCTCATACAAAGCAGAACAACTTCATCTGATTAAGATCTATTCCAGAATACAAATTACACAAAATGTGAATTAAATTCTAGGAGCTTCACATCCTTAATGGCAAAGAGGATAGGGTATTTTGTGTGTGTCTTCCTGGGATACTTTGAAAGACCAGTTTCAATATTTCATAACCA
Organism: Sclerurus mexicanus; assembly: GCA_013396755.1. Classification (NCBI taxonomy): domain Eukaryota; kingdom Metazoa; phylum Chordata; class Aves; order Passeriformes; family Furnariidae; genus Sclerurus; species Sclerurus mexicanus. Next base: position 141,376 of record VWZF01000979.1, on the reverse strand, counting down.
GAATATTATTTTTTTCCTTCTGCCTACTACAGTTATTTTCATAAAGTTATTCTCTTTTGTTAGTGCTGTATGACAATACTTAATTAAGACATTTTCATATTGCCTTGATTTTTCTATTGTCTGTTCCTTATTTTTATTTACATTAGCTATACAAGTCAGTACCATTATATTCTCTTGATTTTTGCTGTTCTTCCTATTGGTGTATTTTTTTTCTCTCTAGAATAATATCTGCTTTTTTCCCCCAATAAAATTTCCTTCCATAGGAAAAAAATTCAAAAGCTATTGTAAGGAAGGGATAAATTTTGAAGATGTTTTTAGTATCAAATCCAGAAAAAATAACCTTAAGTAATAAAATAATTGCATTATATATTTTCAAAATTAAGATTTTTTTAATTAAAGTTTTCCTTTTTCAAAATCCCATTATTTTGACAGCAATTCTTCTCCTGTGTCACAAAATAATGCAAGTTTTTCATTCCACTATTTCTGATGAACTCAATGTTGTATATTAGTTAGAAAACATTTGTGTTAGTTTTGTTGGTGTCCTTTTCAAACATTACTTAGATCTTTGACAAGCTTGAAAGAATTCAAGTGCTTCCTCTGTTTTCTCTGATCCACGACTCCACAGTCTCTGTGACACTGAGCTACCAGCACTACAAACCTTATTTCTGTACAGCAGTCTTCATATATGATTTCACAAAAAGCACTGTGGAGGCAGCTATTACAACCTACATAGAAAAGGATGGTTTTACAGTGCGACTCAGCAGGGAAAACTGTGAATGCCCTATGAAGGAAGAGGTGAGAAATTGTCAGATATAGCATGCCTAAAATCCACCCTGCCGAGAGGTAAGGGAACAGGGTGGGCACACTGAGATGAGGGTGCTCACTAAGGAGTGAAGAGCTCTTTACAGCCTGAAGGTGGTAGAATAGAGGGGACAACCAGGGATGTAAGAGAAAATAACTGTAGGCAGGGTGTGTCTAGTACTTCTCACTGTTTGCAATGGTGACAGGCCCTTATGTCACTTCTCTACACATCATGATCAGTTTAGCACAGCTCACCATATGATACAACTTCCCCACAAGATAGATGCCTGATTTATCCTGATTTCCTCAGTGAATATTTGGTGTCATTTATTTGGCCCTACTATCTGCTGAATGCAGAACATGGGCCCTGCTGAGCTCTGGAATCTTTCTCACTTATCCATGTAAAACCTTTTGTTATCTGGTATCAGTTTTTGGAGCCTGTACTATATAACCTCCTTTATTAATCAAGTGAATGGATGTTCTCCCCCATTGTTCTTTTCCATGCAATGGGAATGAAGGACATAAGGAGACATTTTACTCTGTGCAGGCAGTTCAGCAAAATCCCCTTGCAGCACAGAGATGCCTGCTAGGAGAAACACCTGTCACCACTGAAACCAATGGCAGTTTTGGCATTTACTTCAGTGGATGTGGTGTTGACTTCATTGAAGTTTGGTCCAAAAGTTATTTGGCATTCCTAGCCATTAAGCTCATAAATTTGTGGGGCTCACATAAATGCCAATGCCAGTAAGAGACAAAATCCCCTTTGCAACTTAAACAAAGAGCAAACTATATATGTTGCTCATAAACCCACTTACATGTCCTTACAAAGACACCATCCTTGTACTGGATGGGAAGCCAGCACCCATTTAGTATATGTGACTGGAGATAAAGCCAGAATCTATCCCTAAAGTGCCTTTGTTGCCATATTGCTGGCTCCCTTACGCTACTTAACTATGTGGTCCTAATCTCTATGCATGCTTTCAGATATTTAATGCTCACTGATATACAAATGGACTGGTTTAAAGGTAAACTGGTAGGAGAAAAAAACCCAACTAAAAAAAAAAGAGATTGCAAGACAGAATTACAATTTAATAAAAAGATTACAATAAATACAATTATACAGACAAAAAAAATTGGGTTTCACCCACAAAAACAGATGTCTCACCCAGCACCCTGAGGCATGAACAGAATGGCGTTCATTAGCCCCTATGCTGAGCACCACATGGTCCACCTGAACGCAGAGATAAAGGAAAGGAAACATCCTGTTGACAAGGATGATGGTTGCAGTCTGGTCAAGAGTGATAGTAGCAGTCCTGTTGAGGTTCTGGTCCTCCTCTGGATCTGACGAATGGTACCAGAAGTCCCCAAACCCCAAGTTTATATATATATATGCTCAGGTTCAGGTGCAAATGCCAAGTACCTACCCCAGGGTGAGGAGTTTCACAATGAGTGATTTAACTCTGTGAGTTATGGGATGTTTTTGGAATCTTTGATGCCCCATTAGCAGACATGACCCCTCAAGCTGAGTGTGAAGGTGCTAACGCCTCCCCGGAGGGGAGTTATCATGGCTGAGTCATTGGTGTGAAGACAGGAAATCCTCTCTATCTCACAGAGTCTTTTAACACCCAGCTTGTAGCCTGAGGTGTCAGGTGTACCCTGGGCAGCTGCTGCAAATGATCCATTTTTAACAGTTCATGAGAAATTACATAGAGGGTGTGGTTTGGGTTACATCCACACAGTGATAAACTGGTCCCAGTCACTGTAACTAGGAAAACAAACTACTTAATCTTACTTCAGTTTAGCTGTTAGCATCATCAGTCTCTCACCTCTGGGCAGATCACTCATTTCTATTTCCCAGTGTGCTTTTAGTAATCAGGTAGTCAGGTACACATTCCTTTCATCTACTGCTAACCAAAACATTAATGCATCTGTCCCTCAATTTCTACAAGTCCTCTTGGGGGATTTCAAATTATTTATTTATTTGATGAGTGTAAAACTTGTTTAAAGGTACAGAAATAGAACAACCAAGAATACAGGACTTCTAGCATTACATCTGGCAAGCACCAGGCGTGTTCCAGACTATACTGCAAATATATTTCCATTTCAAACTGAGCCTATCAAGCTGGATGAGATGTTACATAAGTGCCCCTGTTAAGAAATTGTTGGGAAGAATCTTCTTTGAATTCCTTCTCTTTGAGTGTTCACTGTATTTCGCTGAAAGGAATATGGCCATCAACTGCATCTACTAGCATAAAATTTGTAGGTTGTTAGCTATGTCAGAACCATAGCAGGCACAATAACAACCTGCCAAATGAGGCATCTTATTTGCTCCTCTTTTAAACGTCTTGCATTGAATTTCCATGTTAACCTTCAGCTGGAAGCAAAGGGGTATTCCTCATGACGAGAAGTGTTGGAAGGATGGTATTGACCAGTGAGGCACATCATGCTTCTGCTACGCATCCTTATGACTAAAGTGTAGTAGACCTTGTGTTGGCTTAACTACCTCCTGGGAATTGGCACAGAAACCACAGATAACACAGAATTTTTTACTATTCATGTGAGAAATAATACTATAGAGAACAACCAGTATGCAGGCTATGGAGAGAAACATGAAATTTATGTGTAGAATACTAAATCACTACTTAGCAAGAAATAGCAGAGAACAACAATGAGAACCAAGTTGCAAATTGAAACTATTTGAAACATGAATTTTGTGTTAATTTTGCTGTTTCTAACATCATGTTTCTCAGATACATTCACTCCCAACCAACTAAAAATTAACTGACCTCTCCTTTATCTACATTTGAGAGTTCTGCTACTTCTCGTGGGTGCTTTTCATTCTTCATATATTCTAATAATGTTTAGTGCACCCTACTGATATTTGCAATGTAACATGACTCTTCTAAAAGTCTTTTTTTAAAATGTCTGAAAATATCTTGGTGTGTATTTGCTGCAAGGTCTCAGCAGATGGGGATTTTGGGGAAGTTTGAGATTCTTGCATTTTTGTAGCACAGCCACAAATCTCATCAATGCCTTTCCACATAAATTATTTTCAGATATATATGGGCATGGTTACAAAAGGTACTAAAATTTGCACAGATGCCTATTTGCAAATACCACCCATATAAACCCTAGTAATATAAAATTGATGAGGCTAAATACTGAGGGAAATTGTTATTACTATATCTTATTATAATGAAAGTACAGTTCTGCTAACACTAGTCTCCATACCACCTTCGTTATTACAGCTATTACTTTTCTTAGAAGATAAACTGAAGCAATTTGTAAAGAAGGGAGTTTTTAATGACATTCTGAGTGCTGCTCTCAACATACTCTTCAGCATGGCTTGACACTTGTTTGGGTACTGCATGACTATTTATCTTTTGAGTTACAAGCAGCAGAAGCAAAAAGAAACAAAGTTAAATGGAACTGGGTACTTTAAAGATACTTTTTATGGAGAAAGAACATATTTGCACTGTGTTGATCTTCTTGGGTAAGACAGAGACATCTAAGAAAAGTGTAAACTTGCTTGTTCCAGGTGGTTCTTTAGGCTGTAATGAATTTTCCTCTTTGAAGTTCTGGAAGAGGACAGGTTGGCATCCTCTTCAAGCAGCCCTGGTGAGACAGAAGGCAAAGTTTAGCTTTCCTTCAGGAATAAATTGTTCCTTCTCTGATACTTATTTAAATAAGAAACTTGCTTATAGAAAACATGATGCTAGGGGAAACTCCTTGGCAGCACTAATGTCACATGTCAATTGCCTGTTAGAGATGTACTTTCGTTTCCGTCTGATAAACACACTGAAATCTGTCAGAATATATTCTGTCACTTACTTTTAATTAAAGATAAAATTCCAGCATTCTGTGATACTGCAATTGAGCCCAATTGCTTAGCCTGAAATACTGAGCTATTGCCACACTGAGGACTAGGAAATGTTTATCATACTGAGCAGAACTAAAACTTGAACAAGATTTCTGGGCATTTTTTGAACAACAGCTCCTTTCCCTTCAGATCTCAGGATTGCTGTTGGAGATGACTGATAAACATTTCCGTTTCCTCCCAATATTATTCATGCCTTAAAGGTTTTCTGTTAGCTTGTTTTTGGCAGAATGCATGCCTAAAACTGTAAAACTTCCAGAATAAATAGTTTCCCAGAACCATAACTTTTTGTGGATCACTATGGACTGTTATGCTCATATTTGCCAATCTAATATTGAGAAAATTACTCTCTGGTCACTATTTCCCTTCTCCCTTCACAGCCCCTTTATCTGTATTCACGCTATATTTTATGAATATCTGAGTAAGAAAGAAGGGAAATTGCTTCAAGAATATTTAGTAGAAAAGGATCTTCAGTGTTGTATGTTTTAGATCCAATTCATAAGTATTTAGTGACTCTTTTTCACAAAGAACATTCTAACTATGAAACCCTCCAAATATATGACATCAAACTCCACAGTAGACTTATATCTTCTAAAACTCCCACACATAATGTTTCTATTCCATTTTTTTTTAATTTAAAGAAAACAAAAACCAAATGACGATTCACAAGGTTATACAAATTCAGTCAAGATTATATTTGATATAAAAGTATTAAATATCTTCTCATGTGACATACAATCTCATCATGGAACAAGACTGCAAAATGTACATTCTTCATTCTTATTTATCTATCTATGAAATGTTAGAGGCATGCAGAAGAAACCAACTGATAGATTTTTTATATAACCTTATTAATTCTCACTTGAAAGAAGATTATTTCATATTATTTCAAAATATAAAATTCAAAATGAAAGCAAAAGATGACTTCTATGTTGCAAGAAAATATTTTGCAAAGTTCAATTGCCAAGTTCGTTTACCCAATTCCATTTCCAGCTCATGCACAAGCAAATGTGTCTGAAGTAAGCCCTTCTATACCTATAGTCCCAAAGAGTTTAGCATAGTTTAAATACATGTTGAAATTTAAAAATATCCCTGCAATTTTTCAGACAATAATATTTTCAAAATTTGCAGTGATTTATGTTAATAAGAGAAAAACATTTCAGTCATAGTCATTCAGAATGTAGGAAGCTTCTCCAGAAAAGGGCCCAAGCTTGGAATGCTGTGACCTACTATTGCATCATTCTCAATATAAAATATTAGTAATTTAAAAAAAAAAACCACAAATATTTCACATCTTACTCATAAAAGTAAGATTTTACTTTATAAAATTGCACTTTGTACTTGCATTAAACAAAGCTATTAGTCATTAAGTTGTGTGTCATTGAACAGGAAAGAAAAGCATTTAAAACATTAGTATCTTTAAAAAAAAAAAAATAAAAGCTTCTTACTCATATAAGAAGAAACTCCCAAACACAGGAAAATTTGGAAAAAAAATAATCACAGGATTTGATCACTTACATAAACACTATGTAAATTATTTTGTGTTTCCAAGTATATCAACCGCACCAGAAAGACTTCCTTATTTCAGAAATATTTCTAACACTTTATTATTCTTTGTCTTAGTTCAAGGGGAGAACTAAGATATCTATGTTGACCAAGAAAAAATAATCTCTCTCCCTTTAAATTTAGAAACAAAACTTTAATTAGGAAATACATATATAAAAAGGATAACAGTTCTCAACCACAATACATTTATATGTATATCCAGAAAAGACCAAACACCAACAACTCGTAACAAAACCTCCCCCCTCCCCAAACGACAAGGCAAACAGTTAAAAGGTCTTTTGGCTACCCTCAAAAAAAAGACTGCAATTGTATCTAAGGACAGCAGGAGGCGATGTCACACCTCAGCCGCTGGCCTCTCTCTCCCAGGGGATGCAGTTATAGTTATGGGCAGCAGGAGGCGATGTTGCACCCCGTCCAGCTGGCCTCTCTCCCTCCGGGGATGGCAGGTCACCACGTCGGTGACAGTGATGTCAGTGACGAAAAGCAGCAGAAGGAGATCTATCTCTGAAGCACAGGAACACGAGCTCTCTCTCTCTCTCCTCTCCCAGGCAGCTCCTGCAACGTCCACAGCTGAAAAAGTGGTCGAGTCAGGGATGAGATAGCAGAGTCTCAGTTATCCAGTGATGCCAGACACCGCTGTGCCTCTGCCTCCCTTCCCTGCCGATCGCTGCAGTCACTGACCTGCGCAGGAAAGCGCAAAAGCCCCAGCCAGCTTCCCCCCTCCTCCCTGAGCCGTTCTCCCTCCCCCTCCCGGCCTGGGGAGAGACCAGAACAAAAGGCCCTAGCCAAGTGATTAACATCAGGATATGAATATTCATTTCATCCTTTGTTAACCATTTTTCAGACTAAGGCGTAGCCTCCAAGCTTTTAGGAAGGAATTCCAATGAGTATTGAAACTATAACATTCTGCATTCTGTTAACTTTATTGTGAGTTTAGAGTGCTCACTAGAGTCTCCACCATCACAAACAGTTCTTACTGCCTGAGTTCCCTGATTTGTAACCCAGCTGAATTTTTGTGTAGGCCTTTTTTGGGTACCATTTGGATAAACACTGCAAACTCTGCTAATGCTTTAATAATTGTTTGCCTTGTTCCAGTTGTCATTTCACAAATTTCCACTTTTCTGTAAAACCACAAAGACTATGAATATCAAGGCCTACTTTTTCAAGAATATACATTACAGAAGATTTCTTACACAAAGGTGGCACAGGATTTCTCAGCAGATAGAAAGGAAATCATAGTGAGGAACATAATTGTTGGGTGTTAGAAAGCATGTAGGAATACTTGAAATCCATTAAATAAATGTCATAATGAAACTGAAAACGATAAAATGAAAATATGTGACTGATTTTAGTGAAATATGACGAGAAGATTCTGACAGCAAATGTATGCATAAGGGGGGTTATAAGGGGTTAGGAGCTGTTCCTGAGCCAGATCCTTAGAAAACAGAAACAAGAATCTGTAATAAAGTTTACATAGAAACATGGAGTATAAACTTAGCTATATTTTAATTGAGGCTCACGGAAGAAGCCAATGTCTCTGTATGACACCTTAGGCTCCAGTTCCTGTGGATACAAAAAGAAATAGGACTCCACTGAAACTAATGCACTGTCAGTCATGTAAGGTTGGCTGAAATATCAGACTTAGAAAGACAGTTTTAACCAGAGTAAATTAGCTTGTTAAATTGACATCAGTGGGTATCTATATATTTATTCCCTATGGAGCTTTGATAAAATTTAACCCTGAATTACCTGATGATGTAATATACCTATATGAGCTTTCATTTAGCTGTGTCTTATATATATTTTGCATGATTCCCTCTACACCCAACTGGTTGTACAATGCCAGCCTAAAAGGTGTTTTTCTTCTCCATAGCAGCCTAAAATAATAAAGGTTTATTAGTCAAGTTGCTCCTTGAAAACAGTGTGACTTGTTTCATTTTGTCATTCAGGAGGTACTCCAAACAGGAATATAAACTGGTAGAAGAATACCCAACATGAAAAAAAAAAAGTAATTTATCTTATTTTCCATGTCTCCTGATTGGAGACCAGAGTGGTCAAGGCTGAGGTATTGTTTCAGGGAGTCCTTGTATCTCCTCTTCGGGGCTCTTCTCTTGTGGTAGCTGGTGGTGAGTTCACCATAGAGCACAATCTTAGGGAGGTGGTGATCCTCCATCCTGGAGATGTGCCCTGCCCAGCGCAGCTGCATTCTCAGCAGCATGGCTTCAATACTTNTTCTCTTTGTGTCTGTATTTATTGTAATACCTTTCATTAAATTGTAACTCTGACTCATAATCTCTCTCGTGGTGGGTCCATTTCTCCTGCTGGTTTACCCTTAAACCAGCACATCATGTAATCAGTCCAGTGGATGCTTAGGATTGTACAGAGGCAGTGCTGATGGAAGCGTTCGAGGAGTTGCAGGTGGCGGCAGTATGTGACCCATGTTTCAGAACCATATAGAAGAGTAGACAGTACAATGGCTCTGTACACATTAATCTTTCTACTTTTCTTCAGGTGTTTATTGCACCAGACTCTTTTATGGAGTTTTCCAAAAGCTCTATATGCCTTTGCTAACCTGTTGTCCAAAGTAGCTTTATTACATTCATTGCTTCCAAGGAGTGCTGGGCTCTGGAACAATGCTCAGTTTCAGGGGTCTTATATGGGTGAATGAGGCAAAGGCTCTTCTTAGACTGTGCAGTCTATCCTATAGTCAATGCACAGGACAACAGACAAAAAATAACTGTTTACACAGAGAGAAGGAGAACAAGGTAATAGTAGAAGGAGGTATGCTTTGGTCTATGTGAAGAAGAAGAAGCAGTGAGAAAACCTCTGAGGAAATAGCCTGTAATCCAGACCTGTCCAGTTCTGCAACCGCTGTCAGTTTAGACTTTGATTTAAGTATAAGAAATTACACTTCTCCACAATGTAGAAGTAGTCTATATGACTAGCAGAAGATAAATTCATTAAGGAAATAAATCTGTCACATAGAGCAGAGGTGGCTGTCTCTAAGCTTCAAGGCATGGCGCCACATGATCTATAAAGTTGTGTCACTGATGTTGTGGTAATTGCTTAACTCAACTAGACTTCCTCCATCACTAAACCTGGTTTAGCTATAGCAGCCTCACACCATACATACGTTTTCTATGCTGATTGGGGATTAAAAGGTGTTTTGGAGGAAACTGGATTTTGACATTTAGCTGCTGATTATGTCACCCTGTCTAGTTCTTCATTGTATTCATATATTCTCTCTTCTTCAGACCTTAAATTCTGTCTAAACTATGTTTAGTTCCCATAATAAAGCTTAGGCTCATTTCAAGATAAAATAAACCATAAGAAGTTGTTAGGAAAATCATGAATATAAGATTTTCCTGAGCTATATGTCTAACATAGCACACATTCTATAACTATGTCCAGTTTATCTAACATGACATATGTTGTCAATTCTGACAGCTGTGTTTCTGAACTTGAAACACAGTTATGTGAATATGACTAAATCACTGATTTAAACAAAGTTATAATGTTATCAATGTTTCCAAGACCAAAAATTTGCTTTGAGTCTTTTGTTTTTTAAAACATCTGGAATCCAAGGAATAATTATCTTATTTAAAATGTATGAAGAGTCATTGTCTATTTGGTATTTGTATATTTAGCAATTTAAAAATTGTCCATTTCATTGGTAGGTGCATACCTCCAATACCTGCATTTTTAGCTTTTTTCATTGTAATACAGAACATTTCTTTTTTTTTCTAAGCATCTTTTAAAATGTGAAAAAAATTGGTGTAAGATGAATAACAATGAAAGGTACATCTTGTCAATTTCTATGATAAAAAACAGGGATTAAAAAAAGAGGCTCAGGGAGAAGAAAATAAAATAAAGTGCACTTGGTGAAGGATCTCATTGATGACTGTTGTTAGCTGCAGGATAGTGTCATGACTTTTCCTTCAGGATAACAGAGCTTCATCTCCTATGGGTCATGCTGGAAGGCCCAATTAAAGACTGTTTTCTGTGTTTTTCATGGACAGGAACTAACAAATGTCTATTGTGTAAGGTTTCCTGTTAAATCAGCTTTCACCTCTATGTCCAGTATATTGGCCACCATTGCCAGCAGTGTGAAAGGGGAAATGCTAAAAATCACAGATACAGATATAAAATCAGCCCTCTCCCCAAAAAATGCATCAAGTGCTTTTGCTTTCAAAGCCTACAAAGATCTTTCATGGAAGTTCATAATGAATTTTTGAAATCAACTTTTACTACAAAGTAGTAATTGAACAAAACCCATGTAACTATGAGCAGTTTCAAGACATTAACATAATTTGAAAAGTTTCATTTCAACACTGTAGGGTATGGAATAGCAAACTAAATGATGGTCTGCTTCTTGGAGGTGATTGACTTTGACTACAAGAAGTTAACATTTACTTTGTATTGTGTAATATCACTATGGAGAAAACTAAAGATGTGCTAATCTCTTGTGCTGTCTTATTTCTAGAGACAATAGTGTTAGGCTAATCTTTCAAAAATCAATAAAGAAAAAAGGTTTCATTTTGCTTTAATTAGACTAATCAAATGCACTTCATCAGGAGTTTCAAGGGATAAATGAAGATACATTTTAAAGCCTTCTATATTGTAGCCAAAAATAGAACACAGTTTAAATACTTGTCAAAATTTAAAAATATCCCTGCAATTTTGTCAACAATGATATTTTACATTTGCAAGTGATTTATGTTCACAAGAATAAACCATTTCAGTGGATTCATAATCAGTCAGAACATAGGGAATTTCTGCAGTACAGGGCCTAATTTTGGAATGCAGTCTTTTTGTATAATTTTCAACACAAATTAGTGACTTTAGAGGAAACAGCTTCACAGTATCTTCCTTATTTAAGCACACTTTTTATCAGATTGCATTTTATACTTGCATTTATCAAAGCTATCAGTCAGTAAGATGTGTGGTATTGACCAGGAAAGACACCATACTTATATTCATAAAGTTTGCTTTTGATGCCTAAACCTTTCTTTGATTTTTGATTTTTTAGTTTTATAGATTTTAGAAGTTATTGTAGATCTAATGTACCAGTAAAATAACTTCAGTAGCTTAATGTTTACACATACCAACCCCATTCTATATCAATCCCTCAAAATTCCAGTAGCTGTTTAGTCTCTATTTCAAGATAGAATTGCAGAGAAGCGCCACGAAGCCTGTACCAGAAGGACCCCCAAATCTGAAGCTTTGGAAGGCCTCCAAGGACTCGATGTGCTGTGAAGAAGACAATGATGATGAAGGAAGGGTCCTGAGCCCCTAGACCAAATTCCCAACAGGGTGTGCTGACTGGGGCAGGACCGGAGGAAATAACAGAATGGGATTGGATGGACATTATTATAAAATCTTGACACCTGGGTCAAAGGGGGGGATCCTGTGTAAATGTATTCCTGGAGCCTGGAGGCTCATAAAGCTCCTGCTCACTTATCTCCTACTAAAAGTTGAAAAATCCTGGAGTTTTGAAAAAGCCTGTAGTTTTTTTTTTCATCACTCTTTAAGACATTACTTTAAATAAATATTGACAGCCCTAATCTTACCAATGGTGTTCAGCCATGAGGATTTTATTTTCAAGCAATCTGTGAAACAAAACATCAATTTACTTTCACTCATAAATGCTAATTATATTTATTATTAATTAACTTTTCCTTTACAGATGGCTTGTGAGGAAGAACTTCAGGTCAAAATATATTTACAAGTCTTTTTTCCACTGACCTGTGTTTAGCTAACTCCTTCTCCCATCTGCAATCCAAATAAGCATGCTTCCTTTGTCATTTGTTCTAGAATATTCACGTTAATCTTAACTATATCAAAATACAATGTTTATCACCATAGTAACTAAGCATGTCATGATCTCTAGTGCAACTTGACATCAAGCTTGAATAGTAAAGGAAATTTCTGCATTTACTATCAGGAGCTGACATGTAGAGAGGCTCAGGATTTATTTTAACAAGTGATTTGGGATCAGACAATTAGAGTTCCCTCCTGCTGAAGGAAAACCAGCAACGAAAGGCAGCGGTTGGCCAGGTTTAGGTATTTCTGAGACTATATCACTCACTGTAGACAGAAGAACAAGGTAGAGAAAGGCAATCTAGTTCCAGACTTAGAAAACTAAAATCCATTTAAATTCTGACTCAACAGCAAAATGCTTTATAGCATCTAGCTTTAAGCCAACATCTTGTCCACTTTCTGTGTTAAAGCAGATTGAATGTTTTTTCGTAACAGTTCGTATCATCACATTGACCATTAGCTGTCAAATGCTATGTGATTTGGCCCTTGCAAGGCTATTAATTGCCCTTCAAGACATAATACATATAACCTAACACATGGTTATTATTTTGATATGTTGGGTGTTATGCTGTGACTAACACAACACTCTATTTTATAAAATATCTTTCTGAAAATACATATAAACCATGTTAGTCTTAAGAGGAATACAGATGAAAAAATAAAGCAAAATAAAATGAGTACAACACTATGATAACAAAACAAAACTGTTCTCTTGAATAGCAAGCAGTGAATTTGCATGGTACATCAGGATTAAATTGCATTATGCATATAATTTTTTAGTATTTCAAAGTAAAAAACATTCTGGATTGACTATCTGTCTGTAGCCCTTGAAAATATGTATTTCTGTTCCTGATGTCAAAGAAAGGCTATCCAGTTATCAGAAGACTTCAGTCAAGACAAGATGGTTAAGAAGGCTTTGCAGATAAGGTAAAATCTTCCCTATACTGTGAACAGTTCCCTGTGGTCTTCAGTCCATCAAACTGCATATGGAAGGCCCCTCCACCTACCTCCTTGGGAATTGTGCAGAGGGAGCTCCAGTGGCCCCACAGGCACTGGATTTTTAAAGGTGGTTCTTAGACTATTGTAAAGAAAAGGTTGCTCATCCTTAAAAAATATTTCCCTGGGGCTAAAGATACTGTAAGAGAAATAAAATAAAGGAGAAACATTCAGACTGGGGTGATTTTTTGCTCTTTTCCTCTGTAAATGACAGCAACACCATCTGCTCAAGGATTTTCTGCAAGCAGGCTAAATTCATTGAATAAACTTCACTCCAGATTGCTTGCTCTGCTCTATATAGCAATCTACAATTGTTGATTAATTAAAGTGCACAGTTCCCCAGTGAAAAAGGTATGCACTGTTATTCCAGATGGGGAAACTAAGGAACTGAACATTCATCTGATCTATGAAAATTAGCTGAAGAATTTGGTTTAAAATAGTAGATCACTGGAACAACCTTTCCCCATCATTCCATAGCAGCTCAAACAATTCCATAATATGGTTTCTTTTCACTATTTTTTTGAGCAGCAAGTGCTTGGGGGAGGAACTGTACTAAAAAGTTGTTCCACATACTTTCAGGAGCAGTTGTAACTACTAGTGATAATTAATGGAAATAATTGCAGCCTGATGTCAAACTGCTTTGCTTGGTTTATATAATGAAATTTCCTAAGTCAAGAATTTCTTTGACTGGGTGAGTTACAAAGTGGGAAATCATAGTTGGATCTTGAAAACACATACCAGAGGATCTCAACTACTGCATTGATCCTTCTGCCTGGAAACTCTTAAATAAATATGAATTTCATATTAAAAATGCACTCACTCTTCAAAATAAAAGGCAGATCTGAAACAAGGGATTAAAAGAATTAAGTTATTAAACTGGTGTCTGCCCAACATGTATGCAATCCAGGAGTGAAAATTGTTACATAAGAAAAATAGGTTAACAAATGAAACTTGAAGACAATCCAGACGACTTCCAAAAATAAGGCAATTGCATCTTATTGGCACAGAAGAGCTAGAAGATAAATGTGGATTTCTTATTTGAAGATTTTGTATAGAAAGATATTTGTATAGAAATATTTTTTTATGCTGTATGTGCAGTTTGCATACGTACAGCTCTGTAAAATGCATTTGGATTAGTATGGACAATTTAGCATATATAGGATTTAAAAACCAGTAAAAATTATAATCACTGCACCCCTAAGCTTCACTGTAGTCTGAAAAAGGATGGTTGTATGGCAATATTTCAGGAAGGAAAAGGTATTACTGAGAAGAAGCTTTGGGAGAGAGTTAGGGAGAAAAGAGCAGGTTCTTGACAGTGAAAAGGCAAGTCCCACAGCAGGGCAGAGTTTTACAGAATGCCTGCAATCAGGAAAAGATGCAGCCAGAGTAAAGCGTGTGTTGATTTATTTTGTGTTTGTCAGGGATCTTGTTGTCACTCTGGACCATGGGTTGTCATTCATATGAAAGAAGTTCAATAGGACCAGAAATACCAGCATAGGAAATAGAAACTCAAATGATCCCTCTCATGGCATTAGCAACAAAATTAAATTAAGAAGACATACTGTGTAGAGCTAGAGATTCATTGTTTAAAGTGAGAAATTAAATATTTGTAAAGTAGGGCTGTGGTGCCAGGGCAAGTTAAGATGATGGCCAGATGAGATGGGAGCTTAACATCTCCTTGCAGAATCATTTGGTCCTGATACCGTCAGTGTTATATAGAGAAACTTGGAGACAAAACAACCAAGAACTCAGGCAATGGGTGTGTTTCAATTGTGGCTTCCAAATCCAGGACAAGCACTACCAAATAAGAAAACTGCAAAATGTACCTAGGCAAGGGCATCAGAAAAGGAAGAGAAATATTTTATGAACTTGTCACAGGCCTTTGCAGTAATGTTATTTTTTTCCATTGCTTCAGATACTCATAATATATTATATTAATCAATATTAATTGATCATATTCCCTCTTCATGATCCCTCAGTGATTGAAAACTGGAAGCAAAAATAGTCAGAAAAATGTTAAATTTTATTAAAGCAATCTGCATCACATCTTAAAGTCTTGTGGTAAAAAGCAGGATATGTATACTTGGGCTTGATGCAATTTCAAGTTGCCACACATCTGTACCGCTAGGAATACAGATAACTTGGATCAGTATTTGAAACTTTGAATACCATGGAGTCCTCTCTGAAGCCTTCAGAAAAATATCCATTACTCAACACAGATACATATAATACATTTCCTTTCCCACCCACTGAACTTTGTTATTGCAGTGATTTCCAGAAAAAATTACTTTTGTAACTATTTGGTTCTATAGTTCATTCTTCTAAATGATTTCCATTAATGTCCTTGTATGTGCATCTTACAAAGAAATGCAAGTGTTTCTCTGTGCTTAGAGCATGCATGAGCTTCTTTTTCTCAGTCTGTCTTCCTTTTTCATATCTTTAAGTAACTCATTAGAGTTCCACCGTTATAGAAACAAGAACGACTGTTACCAATGTATTCAAGCCAGTTCAGTAATAAGATTCATCCAGGAGCAATGTCCTTCAAAGCAGGGTATGCTTTATTCATTCAGACCATCATAAGAGGGCTGAACATGGCAAACTGAGTACAGCATTGGAGAGGAGTCATGAAAAGAGCTTGTTAATAATGCTTGTTAAGTATTATCATCTCCTGTGTCAAAGTGAGAACCAAGTTTTTTAAAAAAGTTATGTCATATACTTGTATGAAATCTTCATAGGAGGTGTATTTTTATATATACTGCAACTGATATATAAAAAATGTATGTGCAGAGAGGAAAGTTTGCAACACCATTTCTCAGAGGGTATAAACTGTTCATTTCATTTATACCATGTTAATATCAAGGCAATACCATCCTTGTTTTTGGATAATCAACCATTTGCTTACTTCTCATAACTGCCAAAGACACTGGAGGAAATATTTATGTACCCTTTTTCTCATAATGCTACCACGTGTTCCTAAATAATTAAACTGAGTACAGCTGGGCTGAAAGGTGGTTTGAATTGGTCATGATGATGTTCTCCAGCAAACAGTATTGTGACAAAACCAATGTCAGTTTCAGTACTCCTTGCTGTGCTTTTTTCTGCTTCTTTGAATCTGAAGCCATATCAAACTTCCTAAATTGGGGGAAACAAAAGAGACTTAAGCTGAGAATATGTAAGAGGTGTCACTGATTTCTTTCTTTTAGGATTTTCAGCTCAGATGAAATTATCCTGTGTAATCACAGAACCAAAAAATATGCTGAGCTGGAAGGGATTCACAACGATCATTGAAGTCCAACTCCTGGCCCTGCACAGGACCATCCTCAAGAATCACACCATGAGCTTGAGAACATTGTCCAGATGCTTCTTGAACTCTAGCAGGCTTTGTGCTGGGATCAGTTCCCTGGGGATTCTGTTCCAGTGCTCAGTCACCTTCGGGGTGAAGAACCTTTTCCTAATATTCAACCTAAACCTCCCCTGACAGAGCTTCATGCCATTCTCTCAGGTCCAGCCACTGGTCACCAGAGAGAAGAAATCAGTACTTGACCTTCCACTTCCTATCATGAGGAAGCTGCAGACTACTACTTTAAGGTTTTCTTTCAGTCTCTTCTCCAGGCTGAACAAGACACATGACCTCACAGAATCCCCAGGCCAGCTAGGCTGGAAAAGATGTCTGAGATCACCAAGTCCAACCTTAGACCTAACACCACCTTGCCTACTAGACCATGGCACTAAGTGCCACATCCAGTCTTAAATACCGCCAGGGACAGCAACTCCACCACCCCCCTGGGCAGCCCATTCTGATACCTAATCACTCCTTCTGTAAAGAACTTCTTCCTGAACTTCTAACCTAAACCTCCCTGGCACAGATGAAGACTGTGCCCTCTTGTGCTACTGCCAGTTGCCTGGGAAAAGAGTCCAATACCCATCTGGCTACAACCTCCTTTCAGGCAGTTGTGGAGAGCAATTAGGACTCACCTGAGCCTCCTCTTCTCCAGGCTGAACAGGTCCAGCTCTGTGAGCCACTCCTCATAGGAATTGTGCTCCAGTCCGTTCACCAGCCTCATTGCCCTTCTTTGGACATGCTTCAGCATCTCAGTATCCCCCCTAAATTGAGGGACCCAGATCTGGACACAGTACTAGAGGTGCTGTCTCACCAATGTCTAGTACAGGGGAAGAATCATTTCCATGGTCCTACTGGCCACACAATTCCTGATAAAAGCCAGGATGGCAGTGGCCTTCTTGACCACCTGGGCACACTGCTGGCTCATGTTCAGCTTCCTGTCAGTCAGAATCCCCAGGTCCCTCTCTTCCTGGTCTCTCTCCAGCCACTCTGTCCCCAGCCTATGGTGCTCCATGAGGTTGTTGAGGCCAAAGTGCAGGACTCAGACCTTGGCCTTTTTGAACCCCATACCACTGGATTCAGCCCACCTATCTAGCCTATCCAGGTCCCTCTGCAGAGCCCTCCTACCTTCCATCAGATCAACACTTTCCCTCAACTCAGTGTCAACTGCAAATTTGCTAATGGTACATTCAACCCCCTCATCCAGATCATTGGTAAAGATATTAAAGAAGACTGAGCCCAACAGTGATCCCTGTCCAACATCACTAGTGACTGGATACCAACTGGATGCAGCACTGTCCGTCACCACTTTTTGAGCCCAACTATCCAGCCAGATCTTAACCCAGCAGAGAGTGCACCTGTCCAAGCCACGGGCTGCCAGTTTTTTCAGGAGTATGCCATGGAAGACAGTGTTAAAAGACCTCAGCTGTTCCTCATATGGCTCCCCACTAGGCTCTCCACGATCTTCATAGTTCTCCTTGGGATGCTCTCTAACAGCTTAATATCTTTCATATATTGTGGTGCCCAAAACCACACACAATATTCAAGGTGAGTCCACACCAATGAAGAGCAGAGCAGGACAATCCCCTCCCTCAACCAGCTGGTGATGCTTTGCCTGATACCCCCAGGACATGGTTGGCCCTCCTGGCTCCCAGGGCACTGCTGACATATTCAACTTGCCATTGACCAGAACCCTGAGGTCCCTTTCCATGGCATTGCATTCAAGCATCTAATTCCCCGGTTTGTACATATCCAGGGTTGCCCTATCCCAGGTGCAGAATCCAGCCTTTGTCTTTGCTCAGCTTGATATGACTGATTGCCTATTCCTCTAATTTTCCAATGTCTCTTTGCAGGAATTCAGTGCTTTCAAGGGAGTCAACAGCTCCTCCCAATTTAGTATCATCACATAGGATTTTCTTCCTGCTACATATAGTTCATATTTAAGCCATTCCTAGAGTTCCTTCTTCCATATACTTAAAGCAGCTCTGAAATATTAATAAAATCCTTGCAAGTCATATGTATAACATTTCAGCTACTGTCAAGAACAGGCTTAAGTACCACCATCCAGGTGAGCATAGTCAAGCTGCATGGGGAACATTAGTGAGGAATTAAAACAAACAAAACCTGTTGTTTGATTTCATATGCCATAAGTTCAAATTTATGAAAGCAAATGACCTATTGACAGTAACAGATTATCAGTTGTGTAATCATATAAAGGACTGCAATAACACTAGCAAAATCTGCCTTAGAAAGTGCTGGTTATGACTAAAACCTTTCATTGTAATAAGTCATCCTGGGAGGGGGGAAACCATCATGCAGAATATTAGTGTTTTAAAGACTACCTAAATGTCTCAAGTGTGAAACAAAATTAAGCAATAAAATGCACAAAGGGCTGAATCTTCCTACTAACAATAAGCAAATGAAAGTTATATGTAAAAGTAGGTAGAACTCAGTTAGCTTTATTCATAAAAAGTTCCACGAAAGGCTACCCAGAGCTGAATACTGATATGTAAGCCAATGTGGAAATGTACGAGTGTTTGTAAAAAGTATGATAACGAAAAATAAAAGTTTGTAATGAATGAAAGCAGCTGACATGCTGAAAAAGTCTCTTCTGAGGAGAAACTTATACAATGTGTTCATCTGTGCATTTCAGTCACCAAAAATTAGATTTGCAGTATACATGTACCAAAGAGTGTCTGTGAAACAAGGTAAAAAACATGGGAATTAACAATCTGAGAAAATAACAAGACTCTAGATGAAGCAGAGAACCTGAGCAAGAGCTGAGCAATACTTGCAGCGGAGCTGGTGAAAAGCTGCCTGGCCCTAGCACTTGTCCTGAATGTGGATAGAGCCTTATCACAGAGACCCAGCCTTATCACAAACAAAGATGTTTTCAAATGACTAATCTTTTTTCCCTTCCTTTATGACAACCAAGGTCCTCACTCTCAGTGGGGCTCTCACCTTTGCTGGTCTCTCAACCCTTTCATGCAGCCTTTACTGTCAAAATTGGTGGCACATTATCCTTGCTCTGGCCTTGTGTCACACTGCCTTGCTAAATATTAAGCTTGGTGCTTAAAAGGTAGTGTATGAATATGAAGTCAGGTTTATCTCTGAGTTGCCTTGAAATGTTGCTTTACCTTCTCAATACTGAGGCTCTACTGCCTGTAATCTGCTGGAGCTGATTTTGTATACTGATTCTTGAGTACTGAAAACATTACTTAAAGCAGCAGGCCCATGACTACTGAATATAAGATATTTCTAGATTCAGGTTGCTGTTTTTTCCTAGGTCTGATGGATGCTCATAAGCATCAAAGATTGAAGGGGCCAAGAAGCTGTGAAGATTCTACTCTTTGTGTTCTTCTCAAATATTTAGGTGAAGACCCAAATCATTCCTGTGGATGTAAATGACAGACAGTAGTGACACTACTCTCAGACACCTTAACACAAAATGGAAGAGAGATTTAGCTAATATCTGTTAATGAGAAGCTTGCAATTATTTGCATTCACAGTGCAGTGCAATCGCTGTAATCGCTAACATTAATAGTGTGGATGTTAGGAACTGGGAAAATGGAGGTTATTCACTTCTAATTTTAGCACTATAATTAATACCTATCTCCTCAAATGAAATTACCCACTCTGTATTTAGCATTACACTCATTAACATGGTGATAATTAACTCTATGTAAAGTTTCACAGTCTGAGGCACTATAATAATTAGTATATTAACAGGTTTTATATGGCATTACTTATACTAGTACATCTGACTTAGCACTGTTCCCTGATTGTTTTATAAAACTGAACATGCCACTGCACAGATCAGCAGTCAAGATTCAGGTTGCTCAGTCATATAACTTGGGGAATAGCTGGGAAATGTCTGTTACAAATGTAAGAATGTCAAAATGTGCTGGACAGTTTGTTTATTCATTCTTTTACCTCAGTGTCTGAATGTTTCTCCTTCTGTAGGCATCTTTATTTATTTCTGCTCCAAAACAGCCCTAGCTTTTGTACTGTTGTCATAGTTATTAATTCTGCTGGAGAGAAGAATTTTCTACACCTTCTTTTTCCTTAAAAAAGTTTTGATTTAAACAAATAAAGTACATTAATTATTTCTAATGTTTTCTATTGTCTTGTCAGAAACTGTTGGGTTAAAATTTTTCTTCAGAACTTTAAATGCTGAGAAAAACCTCGTATGTGGATTTCATGACTGTCTAAGGTCCACTGGGTTTTGACATTCCTCAGGGGATATCAGAGCTATCCAGGAATGAGAAACAGCAGTAGAGAGATATCAAGAAGATTCAGAAGTTGAGTTAATCCAAATCTCACCCTGACAGACCTCAAGTAAGTTACCCTGCTGACAACTACCAAAGGTCAGAGACAGATGTAATTCTGATTTGTATAAGTCAAATATATCTTCTTTGTGCCCAGATTTTTGTTTCAGACTCTCAAAAGAAAGCAGCTTCAAGGTCTGGTTTAATATTGGAAATTCCCTGTTGTTTGGGGATATGTAGCTGAGGAGTAGATTTGCATAGCTTCTAGAGATGCTCAAGTCCTAATGAGATAACAGGTACCTTTACTTTTGAGGGAAAATGATGACACTCCTTCTACTGTAAGGAAATATTCTTTTCAGATTTGCTGAAAATCCTCAGCATTTCAGAAAAAAAACCCAAAAAAACACCAAACCAGATCTCCAAAACTTTGTTCATGAAAGGTATAGCTCAACTGTGTTAAGAAACAGTTTACCTATGCCTCACAGGGGCATCCATTCAAATAACTAAAGTCAAAACTCTTTTTACAGGCCAAAAAAATGCCAAGTTCCCTCTTGACAGAACCATGTGGGACTCCCAGTCTATACTGCATTATGGTATAGGCAAGTTCAACTTGGGCCCATAAAAGAGAATAAGGCATAGGGCATCTATTCATACTTTGAATAGTGTGTCCCTGGAACATTTCTGAAAGTTTTATTTTTCTGAATCTTTGCAGGTATTTGGCTAAACCAGTAATTTTTGGTATTTACTTTTTGACAAATTTAAAAAAAACTCAGCTGTAAAATTTAGAGAAGGTCATAAGCAATTCCTGGGATGGGACATTCTTCTTATATTTCCATATTCTGCAGCAAAGCTGGTGCATGCACATGCACATGCCACCTCCCTCCTCTGTTGTCTTCTCCCTGTGTCTGACAGTCCCCAGAGCATCTACAGAATTTAAACAGTTTATTAAATAAAGAGAAACACACATATGATTGGAAAGAAATGTCAAAAATATATTTAGATTTTTATCAACCTCAGAAAGGGGTAAATTTCATTCTCAATTTTTTTGTGGCCTCATTCCACTGAATACAAATAAGCCTTGGGATACATAGGGCTAAATGCTGTAACCACAGGTGAGATAATGATGACACTTAGTGATTTGCTCAGAAAATGCATAATTTAATGAAAGATTGGTTTTTAACCAGATAGGATTTCGAATTTTCCATTCTTACATAAGCAACAAGAAAACAACTAATATTTGAACCAGCCACTATCCCCAAATCGTATTCTTATAAAGTTTGATAAAATAAGTTTTTCTTGATCACTCACTTAGTGGAAATATCACCGACCCACCTCTAGTGCTATTTTAAATTAATAAGTCCAGTGACAGAGACTATTAAAAAGGAAAAAAACCTCAAAACAATTTAACAAAACAAAACAAACAAAGAAACAACTCTTCCAACAACAACCCCTCCACCTCCCCAAAAACCCCCAAACAAACAAACAAACCCCTCAGACTTTTGCATCAAAGTAATGTTGGCATTTTTTTATTGTGGCCCCACTGACTTGGCTGAACTTATTAAATATTATTTCTATTAGCACTGAATAGACAATGCATCTTGGGGTGAAAGTTACTTTAATTCCCAAATCATTAATATATTTATTACAGCCTGATGGGTTTCAAACAGTCTAAATGGATTAGACATACAAGCCTTACAGAAGTTTCCACAAGTGGATATCAAAGTATGCCACTTTAAGCTTCTGTGGCAAAATATCTCTGGTTCCTGAGCCTGAATTCAGACTGCAGGCCAATTCCCAGGCATCACATTTACAACAAACTGAAACTTCTCTGTAAATGGGGTAGGTTTTTTTCTAGAAGTTGTTAAAAGGATAAACAGGGTATTATTAATTCCACTTTTCAGCATAGAATATGTATAAAATATAATTATTTCAGGGGTCAGGACTTATCTTTTCAAACTACCAAACATATCACAAAAGGAAAGGGAAAAATATGTTTATTGAGTGCCAGTCTACTAGTGGCACTAAATTCGACACCTGAAAAAACCTTTGTCAATCAATAACTTCATCAAGATCAATAGATTTAGAGTAATAAATTAATGGAGAAATTGGTGCCAGTAATACAGTAAATGAAACCACATAAGTTGAGGGGGGGGGGAAACACATCTTTTACAGTGATTGTTTTCAATAACATAGTTCATTGCCTTCACTTTAACAAAGAAAAGGTGCAAATAGGAGGGAAAACCCCATCAGGACATGCTAAAGATAGGATTTGCTTATACAAGATTATTTAGACGATTATTTTCCTTTGTGTCCATTGCAATCTGTTGCCACAGATTTATTTATTTGTTTACAAAATTGCATCATTTATGTGTTAACAAGAAGGGAAATGTGAAAAAAGGGATCTTGACATTTTGATAACAAATTTGAAGATTTTTTATGCATATTCTGTATATTCAGAGTAATGAACATTATTCAGTAATTCAAAATAAGTAGCAAATATTTAGTAAATAATTTTGTTCTCCTCCT